>JBCFYV010000003.1:69557387-70157387 GCA_039000515.1 Timema cristinae | reverse complement strand
CACCCTATGGCTTTCAGGTCTATCGCTATTTCCCATCTGCGTCTAGGTCTTCTCACTGGTCTTTCCTCCATCAGATTTGTCAATCAAGACCGTGAACATGGTTAGTTCCAATTGCTCTGCACGTATTTACCACCGTAATCCACGAGACCTGATTATCCTATCAATGTCTGGCGATGAGTCCAGGATATGCAACTCTTCACTATGAAATCTCCTCCAATCTCCACTATCTTCATCTCATTTTGACCTTCCTAAGTACTTTGTTTTCGAACACACTAATTTTCTTCTCGTCATGTAAGTTTATAGGGCCTGGGCCAAGTGTTATTTTATAGGGATTGATGTTATTTATAACATACATTGGCGTATGAATAATTGAAAGTACATAGTTTTAGTTCTTTCTATCGGTATTCCGCTATGCTGATATCCGTTACGAGTCCAAGAAATTTAGCCAACCGATTTAAATCCGTCGTACAGACTCGATCTGTCGAGTCGCTTGAGAACACCGCCTTTGCTTAGGATGCAAAGTACTTGGGAGCTCACTTGATGCTGAGCCTATAGACACCTGCCTATGCCTCTTTTTGTGTTTAGAAAGTGTGCATTGGTCGCATGTCGAAGATCCAGCAGCTGTTGGTTCGTTTTTGGGAGGCTGTGTGGCACATGGCGTCCGGTGCGGTCCAGGTGTTTAGAAGGGGGATCAGCTGGTGGTTCCCTCCCCCCCCCCTCTCTAACCATTCGTCTCACCTGCCACAAACCACTCTGCAGGGGTGACCAGGATAGAACGTCCCTAGGCGCGCCGTTTGGTTTAAACCTTTCCGTGAAGATTTGTTTGTGTGGGCCTACAGTCCGTTCGCAACTGGAGTGGTTTTAACTGGCAGCTAGAAGAAAAATGGTTATTGTAAACATGCGCTGGACGTCACTAGTGCTAACCTATGTTAATTATTTTCTTAGCAACTCGCCTTGGTGGCGTAGTTAGCTAACGCGCTAGTTTCGAGTTGAGTTAGACTGCCGAGGACGTGGAGATCGAGGTTTGAATCTCGGTTGGGGGATCTGGTGGTGGTTTTACACTCTGTTTCCACGCAAATGTGGGTTCACTCCACAAACATTTGTTTATATATCTAATTCCAACCGCATTCATCTTGATCTTGTATTTCGCTGACAAACCTACATCAATGGAACAATGTTGGCGTTAGTATACTTTTATCTCTAATAATACTTCTCTAAGGATTTCTTAACTAATCAAAAGAACAAAATAAAGTAATAAAATACTGGTAATATATTTTTTGTATCGCGGTTGTGGTAAAAAGATATTATAGTGCCGGAAATAATTCATAATTATTATATTCACACTTGTATCTTATAATAAGTAAATGTATTTTTATAACTTAAAGAAAGAAACATAAAATATTGGTTTCAAAATATAACGTTTGAATTTTGCTAACAAATACGCATGATCACATACGAACACGGTTTGTATGACGTCATCGACGTCCTTTGTTTCATTGTGAATAGAAGACATAGTTTTAGAAGCTATCCTATGAAAAAACATTTTCAAATGAACCAGAGACGCCTCTTCCATAAAAAAAAAAAGAAACCTCCAAACGGTTTTTTTCATAAGTGCGTTGTTTCAATAATTCATAAACTCTTTAAAGAAAATGATATTCAAAAACAATTTTTTTGCTGTGAAAGCTTTGAATCCTAAAAATACCAGCAACTCAACTCATGGCCTTGAAGCTCATAAGGTTTGTCGTATGATTACATGAGAGTATATCTGGTAGCTTTTGGTAGGTCGTCGGTTACCCCCACTCCAGTCGCGAGTATACTATAATATGTTCATGTTGAGGTCCGTACAACGGTCGATATATTCGTACATCTATAATAATAAAAGGAAGTGTTTGTTTGTTTGTGTGCGATGCCCAGATAAATCTACGGGACGGAGAGATCTGACATTCTTAACATAAGTGCACCCCGAATCCGGATTTTTAAATTTTTAATTAGCCTAATTTTAACAGATTTTTTGAAGAAAATATTGTTAATCTAGTTTAGAATTACGTTTTCAGATATAACTGCGATAAAAATATGCATCCTCCTCCGAGGGTGGTGAGGGGGGGATCTTATGTAATCCTTATACCACAGTGAGTTACGGACAACGCCGTGCGGGATTGCTAGTGTTCTATAAGTAACAACTTCCACCCACTTCGGTGGTCACATGGTCTAATACTGAGTGGCCCACATTTAATAAAAATCTCTATTTTGATCCTAAATAAACAACATTCCAACTTTGTTTATTATTATTATTATTATTATTTTTATTTATCACCGCGTCTTACTACCTGTTCAGGTTATACACATATATGATAATTACTCTAATGGGGGTAAGGATAAGGAAGGAAGCGTTTTAGAGGTTGTTTATCCTTATTAGCGTGGAAGGAGGGCGGGAAACCATTTAGTAAAATCCACCCTCAGTAGGCCCGACCGGGATTTATACCCTTATATCCTCGTCTCCACAGTATAGCTTATTATTACAACAACAAAAAAAGTGCCCATAGGTAAAAATAATAAGACTCACTTTTTTATTACCAAAAATTAAAAATTTTTATTTGCAACGTTGTTTTTGAGTTCAGGCTTTAATTTTTATAACTTTTGACAAATAATCGGGGTTCAAATCCCGGCGGGGTGCACTTATTGTTGTTTTTCCTAAATGTTTTTTCCATTCTCCTTCCACACAAATTCGGATAGGCCTAACTTTGTTTTAAATTCAACTTCCGTTAACCCTACTACATTAGTGTAATTAGTACATAGGAATTTAAACCCGATCTGAGACTCGGTGTGAAAAAATAACAGTCGAAATCTTAAAGAGAGGTATGACGTCATTGATGCACAAATATTGCTCCAGTCTGAAAAAACCTTTACAACCTTTATTTTTTATGACAACATTTTATATATATATAGCAACATTGTTGACAGATTAGCGCGAACCATTTGGACAAACAAGTTTATCTTTTTATCGGTCACACATTGACTCGAGCACAGAGTAAATATTGAACTCTCCCCTTATGTCGAGAAAAGAAGAGGGAGATAATTCAGTGGTTTGGGGAACCAACTTCTCTCTGTGTGATGCCGGTGACTCATTGGTCAGGGATCGAGGTTTGACCTCAGGCGATGCTTTTTAAGATTAATGTCATTTTTTTGAGAGTCCCGTATATTGGTTGGTTTTTATTACGGGCATGATTTTATTGTAGTCCTGGTGTTGTTTTTTCGCCACTTATTACTATCCGTAGTTTTTTTTAAGGCCGTTGCCTACCTGTGACGTCACGGATAGGATTTCCCATGATTGTGTATTAACGTTTTTTTCGGCGAGCATTAGATATAAAACATTTAAACAACAAAACAAATCTAAATTCTTATTAAATAGGTGCATTTATAATATAGTCTTAAATGGACCCATTTTCTAAAATCTTAAAGTGTTTTTTAAATAGTCTGTTTATTTTTGTTTTGTTTTTTTCATGAAAATGACTAGTAGGAATTTTCCTGCAAGGATTTGAATTTAAAAAAGTCCGTATTTATATAAAATAGAAAATAATACAATTTACAAATTAATACTCGCTTCGCTGACCGCATGGTCTAAGGCGATATCTTCGCAATATATTAGACTGCCGATAACGGGAAATTCATGGTTCGATCTCGGTCAAGTGTATTGAGGGTGGTTTTCCATAAAGCTAAGGGTTTCCTATTAGCCACGCAAATGCGGGTACACTTCCTCTAAATATACCTACCTAAGACCTAAAACCATTGGCGTAATTAGTACATAAGCGTATAAACCGAATGGGTAGTAAGTTGATTTGGTGACCTGGTGGTCTAGGGGTAAGGTGTCAGACTTCTATGCTGGCGGCCGGGGTTCAATCCTCGGTCCCGGCACAGATGTATCTGATTTACAAACCCTTCCTTCACCTCTGACAAGACATCTTGTGAATGTGGGGAATGCCAAGCCTCCACCGTGGTTCGGATTCCACGTTAAACTGTAGGTCCTCCATTTCATCTAACAATCACCCTACCATTACACATTAGCGTGCGTGTAACCGAAACGGGTAGTAAGACGCGGTGATTTAAAAAATGAAGAATTTAACGTATACTTTCTGAACCGACTGATTATATCAGCACACGACTCATGAAACAAAGGCACACTACTGGAAAATAATTTACTAAAATATATTTAATAAAAAAAAGTGTGTATGTAGGGTCGGTATTAGCCCCCCACCCGAAGACAACCTACACACCACTCACTCCGATTTCGAGGTCCCTGGTTCAAGGCTCTACCAATTAGTCTTTCTCTCAAAGTGAGCTAGCTAGCCTTTCATTACAAGAAGCTTACGTGCCTGACCGACACAACCGTCTTAGGGCGCTCATCATAGCAGGCCCAACTCGGCTCGCGTGAGGTATTATGGGAGTAAAAGGGAAAACGCCTACGATATGCCAGAAATGTGTGCAGTGCATTCATATTTCAGTGATTGCTTGACATTTGCCGCGGTGACGATGGAGGACAAAGCGACAAAATTTCTTGTTAATAACTACAGTTTGTCCCTTTAATGACAGAATGAAGATTTGTGCACAGTGCTTATCTGTGAAAACATTCTAAAATGGTCAAAAAACGTTCGTTTCAACGTAGTTTATATACAAATATAATTTAATATTTCGACAATGTTCAGTATTAGGAACTCTTACTAACACTTTACCTCCATTATTGTTTAATCATAGTTGATCCACGTGCACCAATGTTGGTGTGACTTAACGATTTCGAGCCGACTGTACCACAGAGTTGATGGGCATGTGGTGGGTGCACTCTCTTAATATTCATTTACATAATTGTATCGACGTGGGCGGGAGCGTTTCCGTAAAATTAGCTGTAATTTTCTACAAGATCAATCGGGGGGGGGGGGGGGGGAGTGTAATAAATTATTTACCCTGATTTGTGGTAGTTTAAATGATTGGATTTCTTTGAATAAATAAGTTGGAAACGTCTGTAAGTACGAATTTAAATTGGGATAGAAAAAATTATAACAAATCTAATCTTATTCAGGTGGTACACTGCAATATATATATTATATATATATACAACCCCGAGGTTAGTTTGAAGTGATTTCTATCAATCTGAAACAGGGCATGCATTCATCCCTTTGGCTGGTTAGTGCTGCCTGCACCACCTGGTGTAAATACCATGTACTAGGGGAGTTTAGCAATTGTGCTGGTTCCCAGTTGCCTCCCACACTGAAGTTCTATGAGCGAGAGTGAAAGGAACCTACCAATATTGCCGGAAAAGGTATTTTAACACACTTTTCAGTGTTCCTTTTCGCCACAGTCTACATGGGACCGACCCCGATGGCTTTACTTCCCCTCCGAAGGAAGTTGTGCGACGGATTTTTATCGTTCAAGAAAAAAATCAGTTGACCTTGGCTGGGGGTTTGAATCCACGAACATTGATATTGAGGCGATCTCTTTACCCAAGATCACAAGGTTGACGTTCATAATATATCTTGATATAGTGGCCAGAAAAAAAAAACACCTTTACTTTTTGTTTATTTGAGTTTTGTTATCGTTAATTCGCAATTAAATAAACATAATTAGCATTGGAAAGGTCAAGTTGTCAATTCCACGAAAAGATTTAATCTAATTTTAGTTTGTGAATGTGTTATAATAATAATAATAATAATAAGTGATACAATTAACGATAGATAATGTTGTGATGGCCATTTTGATGTCCTTAAGTAACGTCGGTTTTAAACTATAAGTCATTCAAGAGCTAAGTTTACCTGGATGACAGCTCGAAATGTTACTAGAAGTAATCCCTAATATATCACTACGCCAACAGCTGACATCTATCACTTTGGATGACTGTAATGAAAACAGATGGTAATATATTAATATGATAGTTAACCACAGTAATTTAGGCCAATATTATTTATTTATTTATTTGAGGTCGGACACAAAGTTTATTTATAGTTTTATTCCCCTTAAAAAAAATATTAACACCACTTTCACAAAAACTTCTAACGAACATAGCTTCAAAATGGCGACTAACGAATACAAACCATATGATTGAACATAACGGTAAACAAGTTTTTTACAATGATGCAGACACGCATTTGATGAAAATATTTCATTCAGTTAAATATTTAAAAATACGATAAAATAATCATAAAATCATTTATAGTATGTAAAAAAATTACAACAATTTTCTCTTTTTCAAGTAAATACGAGGCCTGTATTAAAAGATATTGATGTGTGCACTATATTACAAAAAATCAGTAACGTTCCAAAACGAAAAATAAGTACTTTTAATTATGTTTAAAATATTGTTTCGAGTTGTATAAAAAGAAATTACTTAAAAAAATTAAATAGTATGAGAAAACTTAAGTTTACGTTATTTTAAATGTAATATATAACAGTTACTTAAAGATCTTTACATTTATAACAAAACTGTGATCTTTTACAAGTGTTGGCAACCCAAAACCTAAACATATGATTTTCGAACTGTCATCCAGGTAAAAACCTATCGTGAACGGAATATAGGCCTAGTGCTAATATAGTTAGTTTAATTTAGCTTAATTTAGCAAACGGTTGTGAGTAGAGAGATAATAACATTTTAAAATATCGCCGGTGGGTGGATTGTTTTTTAAAACGTTGTCGAGTCTTGTGTTTTTTATTTCAATTAGATTTTTTTTTAGAAAACTAAATGTAAACGATTTATTTTAGAAAGAAAAACTAGCAATTTTATCATAAGGTCATTCGACTGTAAACATTTTATTGCGCATTTTAACAAGCGTATAATTATAAGTTATAAATAGTGATTAAATTAATTCACATCGTTTTAATGTTCACAAGCTATAAGACCTGTCTCGATGGCCGCATGGTCTAAGGCATCACTCGCAGATACATTTCCATTAAATTAAACCTTCCTCATCCCAATTTATTAGCGTAATTAGTGCATATGTCTGAACAAGTAGTAAGAAGCAGTGCTAAAAAAAAGGGTAACAAGATAACAAGTAACAATGTCTCAGCCCTTTCCGTTAACGCCGTACTGTGTAACATTTTGGCAGGTAACTTAACATAGAGGGGGCAAAGGGGGGGGGGCTATCTTATAAAAGATAACAAGTAACAATGTCTCAGCCCTTTACGTTAACGCAGTACTATATAACATTTTGGCAGGTAATTTAACATAGAGGGGGCTATCTTGGAAAAGATAACAAGTAACAATGTCTCAGCCCTTTACGTTAACGCAGTACTATATAACATTTTGGCAGGTAATTTAACATAGAGGGGGCAAAAGGGGGGGGCTATCTTGGAAAAGATAACAAGTAACAATGTCTCAGCCCTTTACGTTAACGCAGTACTATATAACATTTTGGCAGGTAATTTAACATAGAGGGGGCAAAAGGGGGGGGCTATCTTGGAAAAGATAACAAGTAACAATGTCTCAGCCCTTTACGTTAACGCAGTACTATATAACATTTTGGCAGGTAATTTAACATAGAGGGGGCAAAAGGGGGGGGGGGCTATCTTGGAAAAGATAACAAGTAACAATGTCTCAGCCCTTTCCGTTAACGCCGACCGAGTAGGGAAGCGTTGTGCGCTTTACACGGGTGTGTCATTCACTACTCATTAGTTGCCTAGACCTGGCATATTATGTTCTGCTAGTTGGTGTTGTCTTTACGTTCGGTACAGTCAAAACAAGACATTTCACCTGTTTATTTTTAATGATCAAGGTGGACACGTTAATAAAATTAACGAGTAGAGTTAGGTTATAAAAAAATTAATTCTAATTAACGACATTGTGTACCATAAAATGAGATAAAATCACATTAATGGGGTATAAAAAGAACACTATTTATATTATCATAAACATGATATAATTTAACCACTTTAAAACTGCTTATACATTTAAAAAAAAGTATTCAACATATTATAAATATTTCATTGTGTACACCTCATATGAATTTCTAGCTATACTAAATCTCAGCTCCATACATTAACTACTTTACGGGTAGCCTGGTGGTCTAGGGGTAAGGTATCGGACTTCTGTGCTGGCGTCCGGGGTTCAATCCTTGGTCCCGGCACAGATTTATCTGATTTCCAAACCCTTCCTTTACCTCTGACAAGACATCTTGTGAATGTGGGGAATGCCAGGCCTCCACTGTGGTTCGGATCCCACGTTAAACTGTAGGTCCTTCATTTCATCTCACAATCACCCTACCATTACACAGTAGCGTAAGTGCGTACAACCCGGAAGGGTAGTAAGACGCGGAGCTAATAATAGTAATAATAATAATAAACTTTACCTTAACAATGACACGCAAAAAGCATAAAAAGCAAGTTTGACCCCAGATAATTCGTGAACGGTAATTATTTGATATCGATTCAATATTCATAGCTTATAAGAGCTTATAATTATTGCTTACAGCTTCATAAAATTGTGCAGTAAAAGTTTTAATGTCGAATGACCTTAAAAACAATAGAGTGACGCGTTATATAATAATGCGACCGGCAAAAACTTGATAGTTCTTTTAGCCGATAACTTAGTGTGTCTGTCTGTCGACTGAGATTAGCGTCTCGTGTTTGATTCCCGGCACGGCAAAAAAAAAAAAAGATAATTTGTGAAATGTTGGTTTCCTCTTTCACAGTGATAAATTGATGGTCAGGGGGCTGGGTGCTGTATTTGTTCAAGATTTAAGTTAGGTTCTAAGTCTTGTGCTGATGTAATCAGTAGGGTTAGAAAGGGCGCGTGAAATGTCCTCAAAAAGGGTTTAAAAATAATACCAAACGGTTTATTGCAATTTTCCTTGTAATCTAAATCGCTTAACTTCGCTTATATTATTTTTTATGGGTGTAATTAGCATGGACCACCGGAGTTATATCTTTAAATTTCCTCGGAAATAGGTTTTAATGGAGACAATAATATTTTAATGACATGAAATTGTTTTCTTACTACTTTATTGAGCTATGAAGCTGTAGTCTCTTCTCTTTGATTATTATTTTTGTGAAGACAATAGATGTACATTCTTCGGAAAGTAAAACTACCGTACTTGAAAACTACATTCCATTAAATGGTAATTTAGAGGGGGAAAAAAACACATTGATAATACCCGTTTCGGTGGCCGCATGGTCTAAGACAAGAGTTCCACATTGAACATTGTAAATAATGAGAGGGGGGGGGGGCATTAAAAAAAACTATTGTCATCATCTTAAGGCTGCCGTCCCAGTCAACGAGAAATTATCAATCGCTGTCAGGCCGTAAGACTTCCAAATGGTTCTGTGTCTTTTTTCCGGAACTACTTCTATATTCTATCTAAGCTTATCCTCCCTTTCTTCTTCACCCACAACCAGCCTTTGTCATGTCAATAATAAAGAGGAAAAATAAAACTACAAAACTTCTTATCTCAAGGTAAAGAGAAAAGCTCGTCGCTAGTTCTAGAATATCTTAACATTTTATGTTGTGAACCCATCAAGAAATTACTCTATTTGTTAGAAGAAGGTTAAGTAAAGAGCCTTTTTTCGTCAACCTAGTCTCACCATCTCATAAATATGATTAAAAATGGGCTGATTTCACATTTTCATATATACATTTTTTTTTTATTAATAAAACTCAAACTATAGGGTTGTTAAGGAAAAAGAGCCTTGTTGGAATCTTTCGACCTTAATTTTGGATTGAACCATATTTTGAAATAACGCATCGTATGATTAAAATATTGCGTTAGAGATGAACGTCCGCTTGGCAATTTCTCGCTTACCGACGCGGCCGCCTTGTGTAAAATTATTTCTAACTTTGTCTAATAGTCATAAAAAGAAAGGCCTTCTCTACATAAACATAAGACTTTCCCTATATTTTGTTATCAACATTTTTAAACCTTTTATTTGATACAATGATGCAAGTATCGGGATTTAAATCTTATGCCAAAGTCTTTTTTTTTAAAGTTGACAATTAATGCTTGCTTGTCTGTAAGCCAAGATATCTTTTCGGGTGTTTGGTTTCATTTCAAGTGAGAAAACAAAAGTGTGAACATACGTACAGTAGCCCAATGGCTTCTTTGGTAATGACTGACAGCTGACGGATTTGAAAAGTTACCAGACCAAATTATGTATCCCTACGCCGAACCATATGATCTGCAAAAACGTGTGTTTAGCAGCTGTCAGAAGTCAGCTGTGAGCTGTCAGTCAGCACCAAAGAAGCCATGGGGCTACTGTAGTGTACTGCCAAACATTGCACATATTTAGTTTGCAAATTCAACCATTTTTAGTGATCGTTCCATTTAGAAGAAGAAATTAAATTTGGTCAACCGAACTCATTTGACAAAAATCATCAAAAATTGCCGAATTCTTAGTTATCACATTCCGAAATGATGTGTATATATATATATATATATATATATATATATATATATATATATAAAATATATAACTTATAAAATAACATGTCCTGACTGACTGATTGACTGATTCATCATCGCCGAGCGCAAACTATCAAGGCTACAAGCATGAAATTCGGACTGTATATTCATTTTGTTATGTAGGCACCCACTAAGAAAGGATTTTAGAAAATTCCACCCCAAAGGGGTCAAAATAGGGGATGATAATATGTATGATAATATGTATGAAAGTCCGTCATTTTGAAAGTTACATAAACAAAATTTTGTGTTTCGGTTATTGACGTAAAACAAATAAATACGTGTTTCAGGAATTTTGGGAAATTTTATTTAATAAGGGATGAAAAAGGGGGTGAAAGTTTGTATCGGACTTGCATTATTTTTGATCTGAGGTCAAGTTATGGTCATCAACGTAACGTAATATTTTAAATTAATCTGTAAATACATATGTATATTTTCGTATTTGTATATAATCAACTTCCACGCGAGCAAAGCCGCGGGCAACAGCTATCTAGTATATATAAAGTAGAATGTGGTCGCATTACATGATGGTTCATAACAAGGTCCTAACGAGTTTTACACGCCTGTTATAAGGAGTAAATAACTCTTGCAGTAGACTAGACTGACAATTACGGACGATCGATCGGGTTTCGAATCCTTGTCGTGTGTACTGAGGGTGGGTTTTTTTTCGTAAATGTTTTTCCACTCTCCATCCACGTATATTTGGGTACAATTGCTCTCTTTTCAACCTTTCTCATTCCTAACACACTAGTACTTAATGCGTATACGCCGAATGGGCAGTAAGACGTGGTGCTAAAATAAATATTGACACCATTTTATTATATTATTAGTGTTATTCTCTGGTTATTGATACGAGTAATATCCATAGTGACAGATACATATCACATGACTTGATGTATGAATACATTAAGATTGTTGTAATTGATTTGGTAATAATAATAATATTGCGCGTCTGGGCTACATCACTCGTAGCACAGTAGTGGAAAGATTAGCCAGTACTAATGTACTAATAGTACATCCTTTCCGTGGAGGCTTTTTCCATGTCCTGATGAGATGAGGTGAGGGTGATAGTGAGTATGAGGGTGATGGTGAGTATGAGGGTGATAGTGAGTAAGAGGGTGAGAGTGAGTAAGAGGGTGAGAGTGATATTGAGTATAAAGGTGACAGTGAGTATGAGGGGGATAGTATACTAATAATATAGTATAAGGGTGTGGAACCATTGGAAACACTTAAGTCTAACTAACCAACCAAACCCTGGTGACCGTTGGGGTGATTCCCCTTTCGGGAAAAATACCCAAGGTGCCAGTCGGGAAACGAACCCGGGACCTCTAGACTCGTATCCAGGGGCACTGACCACTATAACACGGGGTCGGCTAGCTAAACTCCATTCACGGTAGGAATTACTCTCTGAAAGGTCTTTTTTCCTACCAATATCCTACTAGATAATAGATTTTTGGTAGGAAAAAAGGCCTTTCAGAAAACTATTCCTACGCTGAACAGACTTTAGTAGCTTTAGTAACTACCAGATACTTTTCTTCCTATCAAAATCAGGATATAGCTAATGTTCTGCATATGAGGCGCGCTGCCTATTAAAGGTACTCAGAGGACCTCTGCGTGCCTCCGTCAATTTTTCCTTCCGTCGTCCTAGTCATTTAATGGAATCCGGACAGGTGCTCTCGGGTCGGAGGAATAATTATTGTCTGCCCTCGCCTCTATTCGCTGTGAGGAAGGCCTTGAACTTGTTGGAGCACTCACTGCAACAGAGTTGATGACAAATACGTCTCGATTGTCCTTTGCGTTGTTAGCATGGGGACGCGGCATTTGGCCTAAAAGGCATTTGGCCTAAAAATGAAACCAAAAGTCATTTGGCCTAAAAGGCATTTGGCCTAAAAGGCATTTGGCCTAAAAGGCGTTTGGCCTAAAGGCATTTGGCCTAAAAGGCATTTGGCCTAAAAGGCGTTTGGCCTAAAGGCAGTTAGCCTAAAAGGCATTTGGCCTAAAGTCATTTGGCCTAAAATGTAAATTTAAAACCTTCGGTTTTCTTCGGAAAGTAAAAGGTACTGTTAGTTGTTTCATCTGAATATAGATAGCACAACTGATGCAAGGTAGTTACAATATTTCTAAAAACATTGACAATATCCTACATACAACTAGATCATTAGTTCACAAAACACTATATCACCTTTTTTATATATAGATTTCCGATATTATTTCCTTGTTAATATATCTCACAGTCATAAAGTTAACGAAAAACAATAAGAAAAATTCCATTCTCAGCATCGTTTACGCTCGGTAAAATTATATGCGTACATTCAAATTATGGGGACTTTTGACAACTTATTCCGAAAGGCAAAATGAAAGTGGAAACCAATATTCAACCACCCACTTTAAATTTGTCTGAAATGACGCCCGATTTTCGTTTAGCGCTACTGAGATATATATGAACATATTTTTTTTATCTATTGTATTAATAATTAATATATAAATAATAGTGACGTATTAAATAAATTTTGCCAGTAAATATTACAATGGTTATATATATATATATATATATATATAAACTTAAATTATGGTTTTGACTAGATCCTTAACTCTATTATTATTATTGTTAGAATTATTATAACTATTATTATATAAAATTAGTACAGTTATTTTTTTTCAAACAGTGTAACTATTTTTATTACGGTGATATTATTAACAACATGGGCTATGTTAACACAATAGGTCCTCTGTTTAAAAACTATAAACTAATTTCCCTCCTAGTAATTTGCAAAGCATTCTCAGGAATTATTTCAACTTGTGAAAAAAATACAAAAAATTTTATGGAATTGTCGTTGGTCTTTTTTTAAGTCTTCATAAAACGTAAAAATACAAAATGTGGTAGCCTTTACAGGATGATAACTTCCTAGGGCAAGCAAGTGGACCTCCGAAATGCCAATGGCTGCAGCAGAGGCCAGAGGGATAAATCTGATGAGCTTTGGTTGGTAAAAATATCTCACCGCTAGGATCGCTTGTGTTCTCCCATTCCAAAAAGTGACACTCTTATAGCCTAGATGCAAACAGACGTGACTCAAGTTGGCCCGCCACATTGCCGAAAAAAAATCTTTTTTTGTCTAATCGTTTGTGCTCTATTTATGCTCATATGTGCCCGAACATGAACATTTGTGCTGTTAAACTGGCCATTTTAGAAAATATTTAATGTGGTGGCCAACTTGAGCTCAAGCTAGCCCGCCACATATTGAAAAACACAACATAACCAAATTTATTTAAGTCAATCCATTGTGTTCCATTTGTGCTCATATGTGCCCGAAAATGAACATTTGTGCTTTAAAATTAGAAAATCTAGAGAACATTTAATGTGGCGGGCTAACTTGAACCTTCCCTATATCATAAACTGAAGAAAAATATAGTTCAAGCTGGCCAGCCACATTTTTAAATATCAATTTAACAAAATTCTGTATTCACCATTCGTTTGTTCTTAGTTTGTGCTCATATGTGCCCGAAAATTAACGTTAGGGCTGTGAATCTAGGCCTTTTAGATAACATTTAATGAAGGCGATCCAACTAGAGCTCAAGCTAGCCCACCATATTAACTGTTTTCTAGATTTTCTAATTATAGAGCACAAATACTCATTTTTGGGCACATATGAGCACAAACGAAAAACAAACGAATGGTGAAAACAGAATTTTGTTACATTGGTATTTAAAAATGTGGTGGGCCTGCTTGAATTCAATTTTTCTACAGGTTATGGTATAAGGAAGACTCAAGTTAGCCCGCCACATTAATTGTTCTTTAGATTTTATAATTTTAAAGCACAAATGTTCATTTTCGGGCACATATGTGCACAAATGGAGCACAATGGATTGACTTAAATAAATTTTGTTATGTTGTGTTTTTCAATATGTGGTGGGCTAGCTTGAGCTCAAGTTGGCCCACCACATTAAATATTTTCTAAATTGGCCAGTTTCACAGCACAAATGTTCATGTTCGGGCACATATGAGCACAAATAGAGCACAAACGATTAGACAAAAAAGGTTTTTTTCAGCAATGTGGCGGGCCAACTTGAGTTACGTGGCAAACAGGCTAAATCTTCTCTTTCTCTCTTCTTCGTCGCACTCTACAAGATACTTTGAAGGGTGGGATTAGGCAGCAGTCCTTTCCTCCCTCCATTCCTAATAATAGAAAACGACCTTGAAGTAAACCATAACAAAAATTCATTGTTCCCCGGCAACTTTCCTTTTGTTCTTTTTCAAACCCACTAACATAATTTGTTTTGAGTTTCACGAGTTGTTGGCGGGTACCTCTGTCTTGCTTCATCCTTTGCTTTATATAGATTAAATAATGTATTGATTTGTATATTTTTGTGTAAAGTTTAGTGATATCTAATTTTTTTAAATATGTATTTCATCTTCATTTTTGAAAGAAAGATTTTTACTATAAAATAATGAATCGAGGACAAAAATGTGCATACCGCGCCTGCTCAATTACACGATGTACTTAAGGTAATTTTTCCTAAATGGTTTCCCGTTTTTCCACGCAAACGAGGGTACTTCTCATAATTCTATCTTCTTCATACCTACCTTCTAACTGCTATTAAATGTGGAAAGCATTGACTGGCGTGAAGATACAATGAAAAAACAACACTACTAGTGCTTACTCTATTTACTTGAAAAACATATTTTAGACAGTGAAAATACATCATATTCAAATATAACAAATGTACATTTTTGTATAATTTTAATTACATTTAAACTTTATTTAACATTTTTAAGATAAATACTATACTTACTATGTTGACTTAATAATATAAAATGAGAGACTCCTTTAACACACTGGCTCAAAAAGTATTCATTATTAACTATATATATATATATATATATATATATATATATATATATATATATATATAATATATTATATAATCTAAACCTTTTTTAAAGGGTTTTGAACTAAAAGTTTGTTACCCTTTAATTAAATAAAAGCTAATGGATATACTTTTGATTTTTTCATTTGACGAGAAAAAGGGGCGTTATAAGTTCATAAAAACCATTTTAATAACTATCATATTTTATAAATTAATTATATCTATGATAAAATGACCTCTAACTAAGCGTTTACTTAGAACCAGTGGCGCACTCATTGGGGTGGAGTAAACGGGGCACCTTCCCCCATAACCCCTAATAATTTCAATACAAACATAAATTATTTATTTTATAACTAAAACATTAGACACAGAAGATGAGTCGTATACATAGGCTCCTTTTTAAGACTTGGTTTAAGACTTTATATTCAAAACACACACATATTAAAAGTGCCACTTATATTCTCATTTGAAAAAAGCACAACCATAGTAGCTTCCATACATTGTATACAAGAAAATGTATATAACTAGTAGCCACCATTCTGGTAGTTAAGTTCGTTTTAGTTTTTAAGTTTCTTAACACAAGATATGGGTTATTACATCGAGGACCTCGCTTATATAGAGACTTCAGAATCACTCGCACCCCACCCAATTTCGGTTAAAATTAATACTAAAGTACTTCGAACTGACAAAGCTACCAGAGCGTGTTATTCAACACATTAACATATATTGACTTAGACCAGGGGTTCTCACATTTTAGACCGAAGGAGCCTTTGTACCAGAAAAAATGAATGGCCGAACTCTCATAAAAATATTTACACTAGTATTATGATCATTCAATAAATACATTTAAATCTCACAAGTCTTTTATAATTTAATACTTGAATGAATATAAAAGAAGAACTACACTACACCCCGACCTCCGCGTCACTTAAAAACAAGTTATATTTTGAGTGCGATGACTTATGAGATCAGGTAGTTTATAGCGTTAATACCAACGTACCAGTGTTTATTTGTGTACAGAGGTGTAATTTTTTTATCACGTAATATAGAATTATTATGCTAACAACACATAAACCGTACTAAATGTTGATCTCAATACACAGTCCGACACTTTATCTCAGTTGGTAGCGTGTTTGTATACTGAGCTAAAGGTCCCGGGTTCGATTCCGGAATGTCCGAAAAACGTATCATTGGTTGACTGTGCTTTTCCCCTTTCACAATGATGAATTAACTGTCAGGGGGCTGGATGTTGTATTTGTTCTAGATTTAAGTTAGTTTGTCAGACTCTGAGGAAATAATCTACATTCTTACGGTTTGTCTGTCACTAGTTTTATATCGAGTGTCACTCATTGAGCGTGAACTGGGAAAGAGGGAAGGGTTGATAGGGTGGAGTATTACCAAATTTTTCTCCCTCCATCGAAATGTGCCTCCCTCCATTTTGTTAAACTTCCCTCTGATATACTTGAATTTGGAGCTGAAAGATGGTTTGCATCAAACTTCAAAAAGATTATATAACAATCTATTATTATTTCTAAATGCTTAAGGAACACCCAAATAGCTTTTAGTGGCATTCATTTTCAAATTTTTTCCACTGGCTTGGAGTCGAGCACCTAAAAACTCCTTAAAAATAGTTTTTTTACAAACTACCTCGCCCAACACTTATAAAGCTTCGCCGATACTCTTGATAAACATCACAATAGGTTTTTTTTCATTGTGACTTACTACCCGTTTGAGTTGTACACATACATCAATTCACCCTAATGAACCAGGAATGAGGAATGTTACATTTTAGATTGAATGTACCTACATTTGCGTATATTGAGAGTGGGGTACCATTTTAGGGAAAAATACCCTTGTTACACCCGGCTGGGATTTGAACTTCAATCTTAGAGGACAACTTTATTTCCAACTGAGGGGGGGGGGGGGGGGGCGGGTGGGGGATATAGGTGGAGGACACACATATTATCTCCAACTTTGAGGGGGGCATATATTATTACCAACTTATATAACACAAATATAGCTGAATCTAATATTACCCTTTAAATTATAGTTTGACACACTCAGTTGAAACATTAATATAAATTCACGATTTTCACTATACTACAAATTGGTTTATGAATAGGCCTACTTACAAGAGGGTTATTAAATTTATATTGAAAGTTAACACATAATTTAAGTGAACATTTACGTCACCAAATACCTTAATGCTTTCATTAACTTGCGTACTATATACATCTGTTCATGTACTACAATAAACTATGTTCTTGTACAAAAACATATTCATGTGTGTCATACAGCCACGTGATTTATTAAATTTAGAAATAATGTTTCTAAAGTATGTTTTAAGATGGCACGGATAACATAAAACTATATCCACCTTGCATGGGGAGATTTTTCTTATAGACTACTGTCCACATTAATGAAGCAAGATCGATTTGTTTAATAAGGTTATAAAATGCATATGTGAAATCTTGCAGTTAAGTAAACTATTTAAACAAATCATTAAATTCACTATAGAAGGGGACTTTTCCATAAAGTAAAACTATTGGGGGTGACACGTTAACACGCCATGAAACCACTTACTATTTGTTTCGTAAATCTAATACAATGCCTAGATTCACGGGTGATATATTTTCCCCTTGGATAACATTTTCGGAGACATCACAAATAAGGGCGATTTTAATTTGCTTTTTTAAGGAAATTACAGCAGTTAGGACTGAAGGTCTTGTTCATATTCATTAGGTGAAAAAATGTTATGAGCAAATAAAATATGAATCATGACTCCATTTTCCATCTCGTTCAGAAGGGAATACATCTTCATCTGACATCAGAATCTTTAGGGAAGTCATGGTGTATAACACCATATCTCTGAACTGGGGGGGGGGGTTTCCTCAATGGTTTTCCACTCTCCCTCCACGCAAATGCGGGTTCACTTCCACTAATTCAACCTTCCCAATTCCTAATCCATTAGCGTAATTAGTACTTAGGCGTATAACCCGAACGGGTAGTAAGACGTGGTGCTGAATAATACTTTTAAAAAAGTTCTGCACTACACAGTCACATGATCTGAACAGAAGCAAACTTGGCTAGGTTACGATCAGACGTTACAGCAGCGCTGCGTGTTAGGGTAGAGCTGAATGCTGGCCGGTAAAGTGAACGAGCCTTCCCTACAACTCTAGTAGCCTTAGTATAAGGAAGGACCCATCAAGATGACCAAATAAACCTTAAAATTTGAAATTTCTCAGTGAGTTGAGTAATTGCAGGAGGAAGGGGAGCTTGGAGGTCAACATTTTCAAAAACTAATATATTTAATTACTTCTCTGTATTGTAAAGAATTTAAATTTATTAATTAGGTACGGGAAACAACACAAATAGACATTTACATAATAATAATAATGATAATAATAATTATTATTATTATTTAATATTGCATTCTGAGAAATAGTGGTGATGGAGTATAATAAAGAAAAAAACTTTTTGAGATTAGGAAAAAAAAAAAAATTTTGACAGATAAATAAAGATAAATCAAATCCCAGATAGCCAAAATAACATTAGACTATAAATTTCTCAAAGTGGGTTGGGGAATAAGGGGTCCAAAATCTACAAAATTAATAGAAACTACTACATCTCAGTGCAGTGTCGTTAAAAATTGAATTTTGGCATGACCGTAAATGCACCACTCCAAATAACTAATAAGTCTGAGCATTTTAAAATGTAACTCCATGAAATCAAGGAAGGGGCGGGGGGAGTTATAAAAAACCTTTTATCTATAGTTTAAAATCGAAATTTGGCTGGCAGGTAGAAGAACAACTATAGATAAAGAAAGTATTCTTAAAACTATGTGTTTAAATGGGAGTTAGAGAAATTATGATTGGGGAGGAGAAGGGAAAATTTTCAAAAACCAATAGAAACAATTACTAACAGAACAATTTATTTGATAAGCTGAGGTGCTTAGTACTAGAGTGATTCTTTCAAATTAATTCATGTTTAGTTAGTAAATTTAAACTATTTTTTTTTTTTTGTTCATTTCAACAATGTCTCTGCGTAAGCGAGCAAATATTGATGCAAAGACTGCATATATATATAAAATAGATTTATATATATATATTTATAAAAAAGATTTTACTTCTTATAGGTAGTAGTTAATTTGTGGCTTCATAAACATACAAAGTTTTCGCCTCATACGTGTCTGAAATTGTATTTTTGGTAGTTTAGATCAGGGTTTCTCAAACTGCGAGGCGCGAAGGGATTTCAGATGAGGTGTGAACTAATTTCTCACTTCTTTCGACTTGCCTAAATTATGATTGACTAAAAAATTAATATTCTGTTTGGCCTATGAAGCAATAAAATTAATTAATATCTTACAAAACCTTACTATTTTTATAAACTTCTACAAAGCTCTTATCAGAAAATAACTAAATCAATTAAATAATAAATGTCTCATTTTTGTATTTTAACGTAAACAAGTTATTTTATTCTAAGAATAAGAGTCTTAACAATTAATTTTATGTTCATATAAGGCTCAAGAGTATAGAGTTTGAGAAAACCTGGTTTAGATGATTGCTAAAAATAAGATAATTTACCCAACCAAAATGTGAGCGAAGCCGTGGGCAAACTCGAGTAAGTTATATGATTATAAAAAATGAATGATTGATTAATTCATTTAGCAAAATTAATAAACAAATATACTTAGAAAGACTGATAAAATATACTTTGGCACTTAAAAAAAATATATTCAAAATTCAAAATAAACAAAATTATTAAAATGGTGTAACCACATGTATGTGCTAATTAATAAAAAACGGTACGGGTACAAAACTTTTTATTTCTGGTACAAAACGGTACAAAAATTATTATTATTATTAGCACCACGTCTTACTACCCGTTCGGGTTATACGCACTTACGCTAATGTGTAGTGGTAGGGTGATTGTGAGATGAAATGAAGGACCTACAGTTTAACGTGGAATCCGAACCACGGTGGTGGCCTGGCACTCCCCACATTAACAAGATGGCTTGTCAAAAATTAGTACAAAACCATGGCAATGTAAAAAGTTCAACATACAAAAGTGGTACTACAGGTTAATGGACGTGCTGCTATACCTTGGGAAGTAGTAAATTGAGAAAAGACTAATATATTTTGAAACGGTAGTATATACTATTTAACTAAACACTACACACCTCGCCATCTATTAGCATCACTACAAATCTTAACGAATGTTTCCGGAGACAGCAAAACATATTTTAATAAATGGTCTAAAAATTAACTTTACAAAAAGTCGTTTGGCCTAAAAGGCATTTGGCCTAAAAGGCGTTTGGCCTAAAGTCATTTGGCCTAAAGGCATTTGGCCTAAAAGGCATTTGGCCTAAAGGCATTTGGCCTAAAAGGCATTTGGCCTAAATGCATTTGGCCTAAAGGCGTTTAGCCTACACTTTAGGCCAAATGACGGGTACCCGTTAGCATCTCCTTGGACTTGTTAGAGAGTTTATTATAGCCAGGTTGATGGACAAATGCGTCTCGATTGTCTTCTGCGCTGTTAGCATCTCCTAGGACTTGTTAGAGAGTTCATTATAGCTGGTTGCCGGGCAAATGCGTATCGATTGTCTTCTGCGCTGTTAGCATCTCCTAGGACTTGTTAGAGAGTTCATTATAGCTGGTTGCCGGGCAAATGCGTATCGATTGTCTTCTGCGCTGTTAGCATCTCCTAGGACTTGTTAGAGAGTTCATTATAGCTGGTTGCCGGGCAAATGCGTATCGATTGTCTTCTGCGCTGTTAGCATCTCCTAGGACTTGTTAGAGAGTTCATTATAGCCGGGTTGCTGGGCAAATGCGTATCGATTGTCTTCTGCGCTGTTAGTATCTTCTAGGACTCGTTAGAGAGTTCGTTATAGCCGGGTTGCTGGGCAAATGCGTTTCAATATCCTCTGCCGGGGTAATAGTTCCTCTCCCATTTTGTGGATAAATCTCAGGTTGAAATCTTATAAATACTTCCTCACAGAGGGTCACACCAAATTTCATTTAATCTCTAGAAAGGCTACTAGATCTACTTTCGTGTACTAATACACTAACACTAATTTTTGTACCGACAATTATTATTTTATTGTTCAATCGTTTGTGCTCATATGGGCCCGAACATGAACATTTGTGCTGTTAAATTAGGTATTTTAGATAGCATTTAATGTGGCGGGCTAACTTGAGATTTCCTTATACCGCAACCTGTAGAAAAATTGAGTTTTAACTGGCCCGCTACATTTTGAAAAAAAAACAATGTAACAAAAATATTCTGTTTGATACGGATGGCAAGTATGTTATTCTAATGATAATACTTTACACACAAATAAGCTGCTATATTTTTATTCATAAAACCATTTGGTGGGTTAAGTAAAGTGTGGCATATTAATACAAACTATATTAATAGCTTTCAAAACAATAAGTGAAAAAAAACAGATAATTGTCTCCATCTGGGATTTAAACACGTGGCTCTCATCTGTTGGTTTATTTTCTTCAAGCACAACTTATGGTTTCGGACCTATATGGTCAAGGATGAATGTTATCTGTGCTATCCTTGTCTGAACGATTCATTTCTCTCTCTTTTTTTCCCCCACCCCACTTTGCGACCGGTGTTTTCTGCCTCAGAGAAGATAATAATGTTTTACTATCTAGTGTGTTAAAAGGACTCGCGTACCTATTTTTTGTTTTATCGCGTGGCAATTTCTAGGCAGACCAGTGCCAGGCCAGGTTAATACAGTAGCAAATGTAGCATATGCTACAAGCTCCGCGTTTAACAGGGCCCCGCATCTTTGAGGGACCTCAATAGAAAATAAAAAATAAATTGTAAATTTGTTTGGTGGAAATCTATATATTTTTTTAATTACTTTATTCACTACACGCAAATACTTTTTTTTTTTTTTCAAATTTACGCCATGCTAGAACCGCCTCTGAATAATTTACTGTACTGACGTTTAACTGGCTGAATTGCAAGTGAATGTATTGAATCACTCTACTGTTTAAACACAGCACTACTAGCGAGCGAGTGCGCGTTCGACAAGTAGAGATGAAAATTTTTGAATCGGGAAATTTTCTGGAGTGGCGGCTTCCGGAATAAGGGTTCAATGGTATAGGTGGCACCTAGAGCCTATTATACTTCGAAATATAGTGTGTTTAGAGACGAGGGGGCTATAAGAAGGGGAGAGGGGAAACACGAGTGGGGGAGGGGTAGATAGGAAGCATGTAGGATGGGGGGGGGGAGACATGCCGGGCCAACCTTAAAATTATTTTAGTTAACTCATCGATGATGAAAAATTGAAGTATAATTTATAAACATTACGGGTCTACAAAGGCTCCCATTCATTTGTTTATTTATTACTTTTTTTTAGCACCACGTCATACTACCCATTCGGCTTATTCGGCTGTACTAACTGCGCTAATGTATTAGGTGGGAGGAAGGTTGAATTTAGATTAATTGCACCCGCATTTGTGTGAAGTGAGAGTGAAAAACCATTTAGAAAACTTCCCTCGGTGCACCCCACTGGAATCGAACCCCTATCTTCCTGTCATCGGGAGTCTAGTATATCGCGAGAGTAGCGCGTTGGACCGTGTGGCCACCGAAGCAGGGTTTTTTTTTTACTAAAACTACTACTAATATCACTACCACTAATTATTATTATTACTGTTATTATTATCCATTTAATCAGTTGAAGTGATTTTACAGAAATAATAATTGAAAATTTTCCGTCTCATATCTTTACCGACAAGTGAACGTTATTTGTTGTAGACTGGGCGTAAAGGCCATTTTTCTTACCAGAACTCTACAATATAGTAGGATTCTGGTAGGAATAAAGACCTTCCAAATGGTTATTCTCGAGGAAAATCGATGACGGATATCCCGGGAGGCGACGTCTTCGACTATCCCGCCGGGTAACGACTAATTACCGGGGGCCAGTGACCGTGACCCCCTCGAAGAAGTAAATACGAGGGCTGGCGCCCCTTCGATACTCTTCTACCCCCCACCCACCCTATTTCCTGTTCTGGATCCTCTCGGCTTCCGGTCGTTTCTTTGGAGGGAGCGAGCCCTTCGCGCGTTCTTTAGACCAAGTATCCTTTCTCTATTACATCCCTTCAACCTGGCGTACCTTCTTCTGAGTTCGGTCGT
The DNA here is from genome assembly GCA_039000515.1 of Timema cristinae. NCBI lineage: Eukaryota > Metazoa > Arthropoda > Insecta > Phasmatodea > Timematidae > Timema > Timema cristinae. Next base: position 70,133,940 of record JBCFYV010000003.1, on the reverse strand, counting down.
GTACTGCGTGCGAGCTAAGTTGAGAGCAAACTCAAGCTCGATTAAATTGAAAAAACCATCTCAGAAGCCGGGAACACCATCAACTTAATGTTCTCAAAATCAGCTCTAGTTATTTTTATTAAGTTTTGTATCCTGGCATTGTTTGACAATACAAACTGGCAACTCTCACCTTCCCATCGAAAATGTCTCTTTGAGGTTAGAGTGGCACCTCGTTTATCCGGCCTGCATTGATCCGGATTTTTTTTTCTATCCGTACTGAAATTTCACATTAAAGACGGATTCGCACCTAGAAGGCTGTGCGCCGGATGTGTCGTGTCGTTACCATGCTCTGACTGTTTTGGTAACCGTAGTTACTTTTGACATTGAGTTGTTTTTCCGACATTTCCTTCTAAATAACTTCATGAGATTATCAGCGTATTCTTTATGTTGCAAACTATATATTTGTAACATGTTTTAAGTGTTAAATAATTTGTTATTGTGAAAATAACTGGTGCGTTGTATTAATATACATTATTTTAGTGCATTTTTCTAACCTAATTTCCGGAATATTCGGATTCTCGTAAATCCGGATGACACCCGGTCCCACTTAACCCTGATAAACGAGCTTCCACTGTACTTTACTAAGAGAAGATTTCCAATTTTGATAATATACCCGCAACTATTTGAGATACGAAATAACTCGTCATTGCAAAGTTGTAGGTAGTCTACTCTTAAGATTAAATAATCTTGTATTTATTTGATTGTTTTTAATAAAACCTATAATTTCTCAGCCATAACGAATATATATGTATAGATTGATGTCTGAGAAATGAGTAATGTTATTGTTTAACGGAGTTTATTAATTCATTTATTCTCTTTGGTGGAGTGTTTCCGCAACAGTGTATATTATTAAATTTCACACATCTTACGAGATTGGAGTAGATATCTCAATTTTTAGTTAAAGAAGGGAGAAAGTCTATGCGGTGGGTGCACCGTATCATTTATTTTAAATTCTGGAGCACATTAAAGATCCATCATAATAATAGAGACATACGTTTACACTTTCAATACTTTATCTATATGAAAAGCTAACACTTCAATACTCGTCGATGTCAATTATTTGTCGGTAAACTAAATGTATCACTGACTGACCGGTTTGACTTCCTTACATCTTTCCTCAACTTGTCCGACAGTCTTATAGTCTATCCGCAGTGGGAGTGGTTGTGGTGACAGCTAGCAAAAGTTACCAAATATTCTTACGCCAAACCATTTTATCTGCAAGACCATAATATGTTGATTTGTTGTCACTTTTTGCAGTTAAAACTTTCACAACAAACAATTTGTTTTTAATTGTTAACAGTTTTAACATTATTGAAACCACAAACTTATGAAAATAATTGTTTGTATCTTTCTTTTAAGAGCTGTGTCTGTGGTTTACTTAAAAAATGCTTTTAATTAGGAGCTTGTAAAATACTGCGTGCTCTTCTGAAATCAAGATGGCGAACCAGCCGAAACAAGAGCATCAAGACGGTTGTATTTTTACGCTGATTACAAAATTAAAAACTAAGTTATAAAAACACATTTATTGATTTTGTTGGCCAGTTATAACAAGATACAAGTGTAAACATAATACTTTTTAATGTATTATTTCATGCACTATATTATATCTTGTTACCAACACCGCGAAACAAAAAACATAGTAGTTTTATTAATATTTGTTATTTCAATAAGTTTCGAAAACGCCGATTATACAGTAAATAATAATAATAATACTTAGCACCACGTCGTACTAACCGTTCGGGTTACACGCTCAAGTCCTAATTACGCTAATGGGTTAGAAATCGGGGAGATTGAATACAGAGGAAGTGAACCCGCATTTGCGTGAAGGGAGAGTGGAAAACCACCCCAGTTCACCCGATCAAGATTAGAACCTGGATCTTCCCGTCCTCGGCAGTCTAGCTCAACACGAAACTAGCGCGTTAGCTAACTACGCCACCTAGGCGGGTTTTATAGTAAACCTTAGTGAAGTATTATTACACTCGTTTGATCGCTCACTTTTTATTGATAATACAATATTAGTAAGAACATAATAATAATTTCCGAATAGGTTGACATTGGTCACTTTCAGTCAATGTTTGCGATTAAGAACCTTCTGGCAGCTGTCGGATACCACCCTTCCAACCACCCTATACCTGCGACCATCAGTCTTCGTTTCTCCAGACATCAAGGACATGTGGTCGGTCTCCTTGACTGAAACCTATCCTGCTAGTTTGGGGAAAAGAGGGGAATTTTGGTCGTGGGGGACTGGGAGGTACACTTTTCGTAACACTTCTCTCTCTTATTCTCTCAAAACGAAAAATTTCCCGGAAAAAAATATATCAAGGTAACATTTTTCGGTAAATTTGCCAAAACTGGAAATTTTCCATCTCATATCTCTACGGCGTGGCCTGACCTTATTTCTAAAACCGACTCATTAATTCACTTAGGGAGAAATAAATAAACCAATTTTAAAATAATAACTTCTGCCTCTAATTGACAGATAAAAAGTCCCTCTTGCCTCTAATCCTCTTATGAAAAGGTCCCTTATGCCTCTAATTGACCGATAATATCTCCTCTGCCTCTCATCCACATATAATAAAGTACCTTTTGCCTCTAATCCACTTATGAAAAGGTCCCTCATGCCTCTAATCTTCTTATGAAAAGGTCCTTTATGCCTCTAATTTACCGATAAGATATCTTATGCCTTTAATCCACAAATAAAAAAGTACCTCTTGCCTCTAATCCACTTATGAAAAGGTCCCTTATGCTTCTAATTGACCGATAATATATCATCTGCCTGTTTCGTGAAACACTAGACTATAACTCTCAAGGCTACCAAATAATTATGTGCTACATATTTTAAAAACTCTTTGTCATAAATAACTTCCTTTGTCCCCCCCTCTACTTACCACACCCCACACGAATTGTTTGTTGTTAACTCAATTTAACTTTTGAGAGGCGTTTGCTGTGTGTATATGTTTATTTTTGACTCTCTCGTTGAGTCACAACTGTTGGTTACCAAACAAAAGACTGTCTAATATTAGTTGGAACGCGTGAGAACGGTTGGACTAAACCGTGGACGCGGAACAAGGTAAACAAGGAATTGTTACACACGGATGTTTTTTTCTGTATCTATTGAACCTAAACCTTTTTAATAGGAGGGATGCCTAGGTAGCTGAGACTGCCATTCAGAGGTTCAACCATAGTTTAAAAGTCGGCATTTCCCGCTCTGGAAAGTCCAAAAATCTACACATTTTGGTCGATTGGTGGATTCCCAGGAAACGAAAGGTAACGGAAAAATTAGCGTAGCATGGGGCAGGGTTGTTATAATTTTACCCAGCCCCCCCCCCCCCAAATACTTTCTTAACTATATTAAATTTAAAATATGTTTCTCTGGATCCAGAATAATTAATATATTTGAATAATTGGTTTAGTTATATAACATACATAATATCTTTAATTAAACCACATAAAACCCAATATAACCCAACTGGGTTGGTTCTTTTCAACCCTGAAAATGATGTAATTTAATAGAAATGTCACAACACAAACTGTATCGTAATTAGTATTTTCCTCCTTTACCTGTTGTCGCCCTCGGTGGTCTTGAGGTTAAGTGCTCACCCCAGGACCCGATGTTAGTGGGTTCAAATCCAGCCGGATTCGACAGATTTTTCTTGAGTGATAAAAATACGTAGCACAACGTCCTTCGGAGGGGAGGATGGTCCCATGTCGATTGTAGCATGTAAAATAACCTTGAAAGGTATGGGAAAATACCTTTGCCAGCAAAATTGGTAGGTCCTTTGGCTCTCGCTCATAGAAATTCTCGTGTGCTTATAAAATCAGTAGGTTCATAAAGTTCATCTTATTAACCACATTTAAGTAATAATAATCCTACTGTCAGACAAAGCTAGAAACCTTATAGGCTCACTTGGTTTCTTAGCGTTGAGGAATTTCTGTTTTATATTCTAAAGCAGAGGTCCCCAACCTTTTTGTACCTTAGAGAACATTCAAAACTAACGGTAGTGCGGCGGGCAACAATCACTTTTTTCAACGTAAATTTATAGCCGAACATAATTCATAATGCAAATAATACAGATTACTAAAAAAAATTGTGAGTTTAATTTTTTTTTTTCTTCTTCTTAAATTCTCATATAAAATAACTCACATCGTACTAACGCAAAGTTAGTTCAAAACCAGTCTAAATAATTGAAACAATTTTCACCAAACCAAAATCAATGTCAATAAATTAAAAAAAAAAACTGCTTTATTTACGATTTTAACAAGACCAAAATAAATATACAAGGAAATATTTAACTACCAACCACCATTTTGGTGCTGAGGTACATTTTTAAAACATATGTTTATTTTGTGTTTATTCAGGCGACAAAGCTGGGTAGACCCATGTCAAGATATTTACAAAGGCAATAGGAAGTGTTAGCATGTTTAGTGAGTAATGATAGTTCCGAGTAATGAAGTACACTTTGAAAATGAGCCGGCCAAGAAAGAGGAACGAGAGGGAGGGATTGGAAAGAGGGGGGCTTTCAATCACCAACTTTTTGAGAACAACATACCCGGGGTAAGTACAAACTTGATTTTTGTCGGAAAAGTGACAGATTAAAATTATTAGTCAATAAATTTTCAGTTGTGGTCAAAAAGTGGCGGGCAGACGCAAAAGGTTCAATGGGTGCCATGGCGCCCGCGGGCATAGGGTTGGGGAGCCCTGTTCTAGCGTGTCGAACACAGGGCTGTGTTAACAATTTAACAGAAACACTCACTGTATATTGTACGTCCCGTGACTAGGTGGTTAGAATAGTTAACCACGAGTCCAGGGGACCTTGGATCGACTCTGGTGGGTGCTGAGAAAGATATATACTAATTACTTACAGGTTGTCCTGTTATCCAGTTAGTAAATATCTAGGCTATCGGTCAGCCAGTGTGCCGCGGGTGAAATTGGGGATGAAATAAAAAGATGTGTGAAAAATTTTGAAGAGTAACGATAAATCTTTTTTAAATCAATGATCAACATTATTTTTTTAAATAGCACAATGATTATAATTTTAGTCAATAAATTTTAAATACAATCGTAGTACTAGTTATCTTTTGATGAAAATCTTCTCCTGATGTATGTGCCGTAGGTTGAAAAGGGTTGAACACCGCTACTCTTGGGGTTGAGTCCAGTTTTCATAGAAAGGGTCTTTCAGAAATACAAACATTTTTTTTTGCGGTCAAAATTGATAACATTTGACCATAATATTGTTCCTCTTCTTTTGTAACGCGTGAATGGAAGCTAAACCTTGATTTACTGTGCCTGTAATCGAACCAGTGTCACCTAGGTCTGTCAGTCTCAAGCCAATAGGCCACAAAGACGGGTTGAAAACAACTTTGACCTTGTAGATCTTGTGTTAGCTTTATTCCGGACAAGTTTGTTTGCCCCCAAACACCGAAGAATCAATTCCAGTTAATCTAATTAATTGCAATGATTGCACAGTTTTGTGGTCGGACCGATTGTGAGATGTGTGTCTGGGTCCAGAGGAGGGAGGAGTGACGTCATGGACTTGTAGCCAACACATCCTCTCCCGAGAATGCAAGTGTTATAGTTTTATTTCCAATTTTCCACTTTTTGTAAAAAAACATTGAAGTTCGACCATTTGATATTTGACCGAAGGGAAAGCAGGTATTTTTACAGTTTTTATAGAATTGAAACTTTTTGACCAAAATAAATCTAACATTTCTCCAGTAGCAACATAGTGTTTAGTTTTCTACACATTCTAATATCAACAGATCTTGGATATCTATCAAGGGTCCTGGAATTTTGTCAAAACTTTTTCTCTGTATTTAAAACGTTTTGACAAAATTCCAGGACACCTTTGACAGATATTTAAGATCTGTTGATATTAGCATGTGCAGAAAACTAAACTCTATGTTTCTACTGGAGAAATGTTTGATTTATTTTAGCCAAAAAAAATAAATGCTATAAAAACTGTAAAATTACTCGCTCTCCCTTCTGCCGCACCTTAAAACCAATGTGACTAGATGAAAACTCGAGTTTGTATCCCCTCAAGTAATATTATACAGTAGTCTCAATTTCACCGCAGGTGAACCACATGCATTCTAAATATACGTAAACACCAAATATCTCAAATTTATCTCCAGGAGATAAAACATTTGCATTCTCGGGTGACGACAAGATGGTCCGTATAAAGCTCCCGATAATTATGACGTCATACCGGGTAAATCTATCGTTTGCTCGTTGCGTGCCTTATGTAATGTTTCCTCGCTTTGATGGCGTCAAAACCATGGATTTTCAAGATTTCCTCCGCTATCTCCTTGAACTTATGGGAGATGAACTAGGCGGTGGCCTTTTATCTTTTGACCTATATGGACGAGGTGGCACTTTCTTCTCCATGACCCGTTTGGACGCGGTCATTTTTTGTCTCTTTGTCCTGATGGATTAGGTTTCCCTTTATCTCCTTGTCTTGATGGATTAGGTTTCCCTTTATCCCCTTGTCTTGATGGATTAGGTTTCCCTTTATCCCCTTGTCTTGATGGATTAGGTTTCCCTTTATCCCCTTGTCTTGATGGATTAGGTTTCCCTTTATCCCCTTGTCTTGATGGATTAGGTTTCCCTTTATCCCTTGTCTTGATGGATTAGGTTTCCCTTTATCCCCTTGTCTTGATGGATTAGGTTTCCCTTTATCCCCTTGTCTTGATGGATTAGGTTTCCCTTTATCCCCTTGTCTTGATGGATTAGGTTTCCCTTTATCCCCTTGTCTTGATGGATTAGGTTTCCCTTTATCCTTCTTGTCCTTATGATGGATTAGGTTTCCCTTTATCTCCTTGTCCTGATGGATTAGGTTTCCCTTTATCCCCTTGTCTTGATGGATTAGGTTTCCCTATATCTCCTTGTCTTGATGGATGAAGTGCCCTTTTATCTTTATGGCCCTAGGACTATTTTCCCTTTTAACTCCCTTCTTTATCGCTTTTTTTCTTTATTGGTGGTCTTTTGCAGCCACTATTACCGATAACCCAAGTTTTATTCCATGAGGTTTCCTATAAAAGATTCTGGACCTTGTTTTGTGAGGTTACGGCTCGAGATAAACTGTTCCCTTATTCACTGGTATTTCCGAGGCACATATCCTTTCTTGTGCTGTGCGTGACATCATATGGTCGAAAAGAACGTATCCTTTCTTTGGCGTGTATGTTTGAATTCATAATACCTGAACCCCCCCCCCCCCCATAACGCCTCCGAAGTTATCCTCTACATTCCATGCAAATACCTCACCATTTCTTCCGGCCGGAATAGTTTCGCGTGATGAAATATCTCGTTCTCGTTATTCCGTGCCCCGGGCCTAGCACGTGGGCGGTGTCTTTTCTCTCCCCCCCCGCAGTTCTCTGTCCCTACTGTAACAGACGGAAGATGTCTCGGCACGGACAAAACATTCCTCCTCTACCGGCTGACGGTTCCGCCGACATTTCTAACGTGTCGCGCCGCGCAGTCTCTTAGTTCGAGTCTGTCCTGTGTCGAAGAATTGTCGGTGAGGTTTATTCTGGCTCCTTATCTTTTTAAGATCGTGTTAAATGTGAGGATGGTCCGTAGTTCTGGCTTGCAGTCTGATAATTATTATTTAGCACCGCGTCTTACTACCCGTTCGGTCATACGCTTATTGGTTATAGGGATTAGGAAGGTTATATTTAGAGAAAGTGTACCCATATTTGCGTGGAGGGAGAGGGGAGAAGCCATATTGGGAAAACCCACACTGATTACACTCGAAGGAGATTCGAACCTCGATCTCCCCGATCATCGGCAATATAGTCTACTGCGAGAGTAGCGCGTTAGACCATGCGGCCACCGGGGCGGGTACTACTGGTAGTTGAAGGGGTTCGGAACGTTACCTAGAGCCTTTTGCATGTATACAATCGATTCGCCACCGAAGTGTAGGTAACTGACAGGGTGACCAGCTAGTAAAAGTTACCAGATCTACTCTCATCAGTCTCATGTAGCCATACGCCAAACCATCTTCAATACGATATGTCGCTTTTCAGGAGTTAAAAACTTTCACAACAAACCATTTGTTTTGATTATGTTTTCTTTTAACAGTTTTTACGTTAGAGGAACAACGAACTTATGAAAATAACCGTTTGGAGTTTTTTTTAAACGGAAGTGGCGTCTCTGGTTCACTTAAAATGCTTTGCAAACGAAAGCTTCTAAAAAAGGCTGTGTTCTCTTTAAAAATTAAGACGGTGAACCAGACGAAACGCGGGTGGTGATGACGTCATAGAAACCTTGTTTGGTTGTGTTTATGCGCATGTGTTGACAAAATAAAAAAATATATTTTTAAACTAAGATTTTTCTTCTTCTATAAGTTATAAAAAATACATTTATTTATTTTGGTAGCCAGTTATAACAAAATACAATTGTGAATATAACTAACACTTTTTATCGACAATATATTATTTAGTTTCCGCATGGGTTAAATTAGTGACTTTCAACGGCATCATACAAACTGCTCGACAAGCTAAGTATAAACAATATATTTGGAAGGCTGGGTGGGTCAAGTGGCCGACATGACTTGGACCAACTGCTAGACAAGCTCAAGTATAGGAGTACACAACCAAGTGATCGACACGAGCTGGACCATGTGATAGACAAGCTCCGATATAAGAGGACAAAGTGATAGACAGCCAAGCGGCCGACACGAGAGGATCAATTGCTCGACAAACATCGAGACGAATCCAGTTAAAAGTGACTCAAGTGACAGACAAGTTATTTCAAAACTAACAAAGTTCTAAACATGGTTTTAGTGGTTGAAATAAACATTTCTGGACCACTTTCTCCCATAAGGTTAACATTGATCCACCACATTGAATGGGGTGGATCACTTTCTCATCTAACCTAACCTCACCTAACCTAACCTTAACAGGCCTTTGATTACACAAGAGTACCTTATATCCTTGTATTTGTCGTTTCCCCCTTGGATACCCCTTCCTCGCTTAGGTCTAGATCCCAGCCTTCATCCCCTTCTCATACCATGATCGCCAATTGCTTCTCTCCCCTCCTCCCAGTCTCCTACCCCCAGCCCTGATCTGCACAACTTCCAGTCCCCATCATGAGCAAGAGGTAGTCTGGCTCGACCATGGCCGTGTTGATCCCATCCAGCTCCAATCAATCCTCTTACCGCCCACCCCACCTACCAGCCTGTTCTCAAACCTTTGACAGCTTAGATCTTGTACCTTAAACGATGTATCCATAATCTTACCACCCGCTCCTTGATATCTGACGGCTTAGATCTTGTACCTTAAACGATATGTCCTTCCTGCTTACCACACATCCCTCAAAATATTCTGAAACGGTTTGAAATTGTACTAAATAATTATACATCACTCTCCACTCGACACCTTAAACGTCGAGACCATTCATCGGGGTTCGATCACATTCGGTTGACTGAAGGTGGATTTTCAAAAATGGTTTTCCACTCTCACTCCACATTTCCTCTAAATTCAACCCTATTCATCCCTAAACACATTAGCGTAGTTAGTATATAGGTGTATAACGCGGTGCTAAAAATTAAAAATATGTAGCACTAAATATTCAGTCTAGATATTAAAATTATCTCTTTGAAAAACAATAAAAACCTATTTTACTGTCGCCTATTGCCGGTTACTAATTTTACATACTATTTTAAAACTGTTTTCAAATATCAAAGGTTTAATCAAAGCCACTAAGGAATTTTTACTCAATGGTTTTCAACTTTTTCTTAATGGAAAAGCGGGTATGTTTCTTTCTAAATTATACCCTACTCACCTATAATCTATTAATATAGGCCTAAACATAAGATAGTTCATACACGTGGACCAGCGCTCACTGTTCTTTAATGGTGCAAGTCAGCGTTGCAGAATTAATTGCGACTGTTCAATTCGTGATATTATTTTATAAGGTCATCATTAGTTTGAGTTATTTTCACCTACATTTTTACTTTAACAAACCCTACAAACATATATTAAGAAGTGTGAGGTTAATCTGACGGGTTGGGTAAACAAGGACAATCGTGTGTTGAATTAACTGTTCTGTCACTTAGCCCACTCTTAACTGGATGATATCAAAGTTTGTCGAGCATTTGGTTCTCTCGTGTCGACCGCTTGGTTGTCTTATCACTTTGTACTCCTATACACGAGCTTGTCTAGCAGTTGGTTCTCTCGTGTCGACCGCTTGGTTGTCTATCACTTTGTACTCATATACATGAGCTTGTCTAGCAGTTGGTTCTCTCGTGTCGACCACTTGGTTGTCTATCACTTTGTACTCATATACACGAGCTTGTCTAGCAGTTGGTTCTCTCGTGTCGACCGCTTGGTTGTCTATCACTTTTGTCATTTTATATAGGTGCTTGTATAGCAGTTGGTTCTCTCGTGTCGACCGCTTGGTTGTCTATCACTTTGTACTCATATACACGAGCTTGTATAGCAGTTGGTTCTCTCGTGTCGACCGCTTGGTTGTCTATCACTTTGTACTCATATACACGAGCTTGTCTAGCAGTTGGTTCTCTCGTGTCGACCGCTTGGTTGTCTATCACTTTTGTCATTTTATATAGGTGCTTGTATAGCAGTTGGTTCTCTCGTGTCGACCGCTTGGTAGTCTATCACTTTGTACTCATATACACGAGCTTGTCTAGCAGTTGGTTCTCTCGTGTCGACCACTTGGTTGTCTATCACTTTGTACTCATATACACGAGCTTGTCTAGCAGTTGGTTCTCTCGTGTCGACCACTTGGTTGTCTATCACTTTGTACTCATATACACGAGCTTGTCTAGCAGTTGGTTCTCTCGTGTCGACCGCTTGGTTGTCTATCACTTTGTCATTTTATATAGGTGCTTGTATAGCAGTTGGTTCTCTCGTGTCGACCGCTTGGTTGTCTATCACTTTGTACTCATATACACGAGCTTGTATAGCAGTTGGTTCTCTCGTGTCGACCGCTTGGTTGTCTATCACTTTGTACTCATATACACGAGCTTGTCTAGCAGTTGGTTCTCTCGTGTCGACCGCTTGGTTGTCTATCACTTTTGTCATTTTATATAGGTGCTTGTATAGCAGTTGGTTCTCTCGTGTCGACCGCTTGGTTGTCTATCACTTTGTACTCATATACACGAGCTTGTATAGCAGTTGGTTCTCTCGTGTCGACCACTTGGTTGTCTATCACATTGTACTCATATACACGAGCTTGTCTAGCAGTTGGTTCTCTCGTGTCGACCGCTTGGTTGTCTATCACTTTTGTCATTTTATATAGGTGCTTGTATAGCAGTTGGTTCTCTCGTGTCGACCGCTTGGTTGTCTATCACTTTGTACTCATATACATGAGCTTGTCTAGCAGTTGGTTCTCTCGTGTCGACCACTTGGTTGTCTATCACTTTGTACTCATATACACGAGCTTGTCTAGCAGTTGGTTCTCTCGTGTCGACCGCTTGGTTGTCTATCACTTTTGTCATTTTATATAGGTGCTTGTATAGCAGTTGGTTCTCTCGTGTCGACCGCTTGGTTGTCTATCACTTTGTACTCATATACACGAGCTTGTATAGCAGTTGGTTCTCTCGTGTCGACCGCTTGGTTGTCTATCACTTTTGTCATTTTATATAGGTGCTTGTATAGCAGTTGGTTCTCTCGTGTCGACCGCTTGGTAGTCTATCACTTTGTACTCATATACACGAGCTTGTATAGCAGTTGGTTCTCTCGTGTCGACCACTTGGTTGTCTCTCACTTTGTACTCATATACACGAGCTTGTATAGCAGTTGGTTCTCTCGTGTCGACCGCTTGGTTGTCTATCACTTTTGTCATTTTATATAGGCTTGTATAGCAGTTGGTTCTCTCGTGTCGACCGCTTGGTAGTCTATCACTTTGTACTCATATACACGAGCTTGTATAGCAGTTGGTTCTCTCGTGTCGACCACTTGGTTGTCTCTCACTTTGTACTCATATACACGAGCTTGTATAGCAGTTGGTTCTCTCGTGTCGACCGCTTGGTAGTCTATCACTTTGTACTCATATACACGAGCTTGTATAGCAGTTGGTTCTCTCGTGTCGACCACTTGGTTGTCTCTCACTTTGTACTCATATACACGAGCTTGTATAGCAGTTGGTTCTCTCGTGTCGACCACTTGGTTGTCTCTCACTTTGTACTCATATACACGAGCTTGTATAGCAGTTGGTTCTCTCGTGTCGACCGCTTGGTTGTCTATCACTTTTGTCATTTTATATAGGTGCTTGTATAGCAGTTGGTTCTCTCGTGTCGACCACTTGGTTGTCTCTCACTTTGTACTCATATACACGAGCTTGTATAGCAGTTGGTTCTCTCGTGTCGACCGCTTGGTTGTCTTATCACTTGTACTCATATACATGAGCTTGTATAGCAGTTGGTTCTCTCGTGTCGACCGCTTGGTTGTCTATCACTTTGTACTCATATACACGAGCTTGTCTAGCAGTTGGTTCTCTCGTGTCGACCGCTTGGTTGTCTATCACTTTTGTCATTTTATATAGGGCTTGTATAGCAGTTGGTTCTCTCGTGTCGACCGCTTGGTAGTCTATCACTTTGTACTCCTATACACGAGCTTGTCTAGCAGTTGGTTCTCTCGTGTCGACCACTTGGTTGTCTATCACTTTGTACTCATATACATGAGCTTGTATAGCAGTTGGTTCTCTCGTGTCGACCGCTTGGTTGTCTATCACTAGTACTCCTATACACAAGCTTGTCTAGCAGTTGGTTCTCTCGTGTCGACCGCTTGGTTGTCTATCACTTTGTCATTTTATATGGTGCTTGTATAGCAGTTGGTTCTCTCGTGTCGACCGCTTGGTTGTCTATCACTTTGTACTCCTATACACGAGCTTGTCTAGCAGTTGGTTCTCTCGTGTCGACCGCTTGGTTGTCTATCACTAGTACTCCTATACATGAGCTTGTATAGCAGTTGGTTCTCTCGTGTCGACCGCTTGGTTGTCTTATCACTTTGTACTCATATACATGAGCTTGTATAGCAGTTGGTTCTCTCGTGTCGACCGCTTGGTTGTCTTATCACTTTGTACTCATATACATGAGCTTGTATAGCAGTTGGTTCTCTCGTGTCGACCGCTTGGTTGTCTATCACTTTGTACTCCTATACACGAGCATGTCTAGCAGTTGGTTCTCTCGTGTCGACCACTTGGTTGTCTATCACTTTGTACTCATATACATGAGCTTGTATAGCAGTTGGTTCTCTCGTGTCGACCGCTTGGCTGTCTTATATCACTTGGCCTGCTCCCACTTTCAACCAAAGTTCTGCAAGCCGTAAGTTGTCCCCACTCCATTGGCGAATCGACTCTACATACAGAGACACTCTGGAAAATATTGGAACTAGCCCGGAATTTGAAGTGGTCGACAAAGAAACGGGAATAAGTCAGGATTTTAGGAATTAAAAAAACAAACAAAAAAACCCAGGGAAAATATTGTTTTACTCAAAATGTGAAATATAATCATTAAATCAGAAAATTAAAATGTGATTAAAACTGTAGGCCTATTTTTGTTTGTTTGTAGCTGTGTACTATATTTTATAATTCTAGGTATATTATGATAAGACAAATAAAAAACATGTTTATTTGAATTTTAAAACTTACTATTATTCATAAAAAAAGAGAGATAAAAAACGTGAGTGGGGTTAGAAGGGCTCGACATACTTTTTAGTCGAGTAATTATAGGAAATGATCAGGGAAACTTGGGAAAAAGTCGGGAATTTCATTGGTCAAGTTGGGTAGGCACTCTGACATTTAGTTACATCAAATAGTGTGTGGGGGTCATTAGCAAATTACAAACAAATAATGTGCAATTATATATGATCATTTCTCGGTAAATAATAATATTTAGCACCGCGTCTTACTACCCGTTCGGGTTATACACTTTAAGTACTAATTACGTTAATGGATTTAGGAATTGGGAAGGTTGAATTAGAGGAAGTGAACCTGCATTTGCGTGGAAGGAGAGTGGAAAACCATTTAGGAAAAACCATCCCCAGTTCACCCGACCGAGATTTGAACCTCGATCTCCCTGTCCTCAGCAGTCGAGCTCAACACGACAAGCGCGTTAGCCAACTACGCCACCGAGGCGGGTTTCTCGGTAAAATTTCCAGATGATTGAATCTAGGGAAAAGAGGATGTAGACATATCTGGTGTACAGCAGACCACGACATTAGTGACGCATTCAACCACCAAGCGCTGTAGTATACACGTGGGTGTGAAGACAAAATTGGAACCACGGCTATTGGCTATATATACTTGAAATCATTTATATGGATAGATTTGTTTTTCTCCCAGATAGAAGTAATATAACCTTTTCCGACGTCAGTGTCATCTGATTATCCGTTGATGGGGCGTTAGAAACGGTTAACCGGGGTTTGAGACCTGTACTTCTTAAGAAGGGAAGGAAGACTAAATCTTTTTATTTTGTGTTTGACTTTTGGCGTATGAAAGTTTGTGACACTCAAATGAATGTTTTAAAAAAAAACACTAAGAAGATTCTGGGAACGAACCCGTGATCTGTGGTGGCGCACGCACGCACGGATTCTTTGCCGAGTCGGGTGTCCGTGCCTTTTGAGTGTTTTCTGACGGTGGATTCCTCGTGCGTGAGTGTTTCATGTTGTGTGACCTAGCCTCAGTGCAACAGCGGTATAACTCTCGACTTCTTCACATCTCAGCGTCTGTACACTCCGTTTACCCTGAAAGGTGCTCCACCAAAGTACACTCTTGTCAAGACAAGACTGCTTCGTTTAATGTTAGACGAATAAACTCTCCGTTTTACTCCTAAAGATAGCAGTCTTTCCTTGACGTATTACGCTATGATCCTATCTTACAGACTATAACATGACCTGCTTCAGTGGCCAAATGATCTAAAATGTCGCTCTTATGTTAGACTGGCGTGCTGTTGACGGGAGAACGAGGTTCGAATCTTCCTCGAGTGATCTTTCCTTGACGCAAATGCGGGTTCACTTCTATATTAAATCATAACTTTACCTACCCTATTAGCGTAATTAGTACTTGAGCGTGTAATACGAATGGGTAGTAAGACGCGTTGTTAAGTATTAGTTTACGTTTTCACTTCGTTACCGGCAAATTGTAAGGGTATTCAATATTATGACCTTTGTATTTTCCAGTCATCTCTACACAAATTAAACGCGGTCGTTTTGTCCATTTATAAGTAAGTCTTACACCTTTTTAGTTTGCATTTTGTTTTTGCAAATAAATAAAAAAATTTTTGTCTAAGTTTTGTTGCAGTGAAAAATATTGAAACTGGAATCGGTAGAAGAAGAAACTTTGACAGTTAAAAACATTCTTGGATAAATTTTACATATTCATACATGATGTAAATTATCAAAACCTATATTATTATTACTATTATTACTATTATCACCGTATCTTACTATCCGTTCGGGTTATACGCACGTTAATGTGTAATGGTAGGATGATTTTGAGATGAAATGGAGGACCTACAGTTAACCGTGGGATCCGAACCACGGTGGAGGCTTGGCATTCCCCACATTCACAAGATATCTTGTCAGAGGCGAAGGAAGGGTTTGGTAATCAGATACATCTGTGCCGGGACCGAGGATTGAACCCCGGACCCCAGCACAGAAGTCTGACACCTTACCCCTAGACCGGCAGGTCACCCATTCCTTATAGCAGCACCTACAGAATGGTTCTCTCTTCATTGAGTCTTCTTAGAACGTCTTCACTAGTCACCCGATGTGTCCATCCCTTCTCTTTTTTGCTTTGGTTCCATATTTCAGCTTCATAGAAACTGATGCTCCCGAAGGTCTTTCTTATGAGAATTGGACTGTATAACTTCCGCCTCATTTCTCCTGTGCGGTGTTATGCCGTTGTTGCTTGCAGTGTCGAGCAAGCGCGTGTGTGTGTGTGTGTGTTGTGTGTGACTTGTGGTCTACTACGGCATGTGTTTGGAGCTAAGCTACAGTCCATCTACCATAGGAGTGGTGGGGACAACTAGGAGAAATGTGTTTATTTTAACAATTTTTTACATTACTGAAACATGAAATTGTGAAAATAGCCGTATGGATTTTTTGTGGTTTTTTCTTTGATTCGCTTAAGAAAAGTTTTTCAAATGAGAGCTTATAAAAGGCTGCGTTCTCTTATTATTATTATTATTATTATTATTATTATTATTATTATTATTATTAGAACCGCGTCTTACTATCCGTTCGGGTTGTACGCACTTACTCTAATGTGTAATGGTAGGGTGATTGTGAGATGAAATGGAGGACCTACAGTTTAACATGGAATCCGAACCACGGTGGAGGCCTGGCATTCCACACATTCACAAGTTGTTATTAATACACTTCTTGTCAGAGGTGAATCAGATAAATCTGTGCCGGGACCGAGTATTGAACCCTGGACCCCCAGCACAGAAGTCTGACATCTTACCCCTAGACCGCCAGGTCACCGCTGCTTTATCTTCATCACATTTTTTAAAGTACCGCGTCCTACTACCCGTTCGGTTTAAACGTTCTTTACAAACTAAGATGGCGAATCTGTCCCGAGTAAAGGTGGTTGATACGTCATTCAAACTGTGTTCGGTTGTGTTTATGTGCTTGTGTTTACAAAATAAATCGGTTTTATTTTGAAATAATATTTTGTAAGGGTCCTTCTCGAAGTTATATATATACAAAAAAGCGTCTATTAATTTTAGTGCTAACGCGCTTGTCGTGTTGAGCCCGACTGCTGAGGACGGGTAGATCGAGGTTCGAATCTCGGTCGGGTGAACTGGGGTGGTTTTTCCTAAATGGTTTTCCACTCTCCCTCCACGCAAATGCGGGTTCACTTCCTTTAATTTAACCTAATTCCTAATCCATTGGTGTAATTAGTACTTAAGCGTATAACCCGAACGGGTAGTAAGACGCGGTGCTAAATATTATTATTATTATTATTATTATTATTAGGTTGGTAGTGAAAATGCTAATTATAGAGTAGCCTAATCCTCAGGGAAGTATTAGTAAGAAAACCATTATTTCCGCACGGGTTAACACTAGTGACTTTAAAGCAATCTTTTCAATAAAAATCTTTCATTAGCTGTCAGTTACCACCCATCCTAAAGTAGATAGACTTTACTCTCCTGCCTGCCTGCTTCGTCAGACTTTCAACCCCCCCACACACACATACACACCCTCTCCTCTCTGCCCTTGCGGTCAGAGGGAGGCTATTTATAAAAGGCGCTAATCAATAAAGTACTCTCCACGCCTCTATATCATTGTCAGGGGAGGTACAGGGGGTTGCTTTTTATCGAACAGGGTCTTTAAGTTATTGATCCGAATTATCTGACCCTGTAATTTATTTTTTTTTAAAAAAAGCTTGACTTCGAATCGGTCATAAGTGTAAACTTAGGGCTCGAGATGCTTACATCCCTTAAGAATGAGGTTTACTTGCAAATATCATTGAAATGACCTTCAGATTTAAAGGCAACTTGTAACTGTTGGTTAGGTAGTTTATGCCTTGAAAGGTCTCTGACCCCCCTAGTTTTGTGGACAACTGAGAAGTGAAAGAGAGAATGAATTGGGTGGGGATGTTGAATTTTGGCATTGAGCTACAGTTTATTAGTTTCATGGAAATACCTGAAATCTCTTTCCTTTTCTTGAGGATAGTCATTTTACCTACTTGTTAACTTCCGTAAAAGAAAAGATTAATATTTATATTATATATTCATTCATATAAATTTTTCCAAATGTAATCCATATTTAAAATAATGTAAGGACAATAGTTAGGTATAAAAAAATTTTTGTTTTAGTGGTTACGGAACAAGTGAAGCATTTATTCATTTAGAATGTAATGTAACAAACATGAATAATACATTTTTATTTGATAAATTTAGCTATACATTTAAATAACTTAGCCAAAACTAACCACAAACACACATGTTTGTTTAGAAAGTACAAATAATTTCAAACACACTATTAAAGTAGCTTATTACATATAATTAATTGATTAAAAATATACATTTCTTTTTTGTTTAATAATTCAAGTGAGACAGGTTCGCTTTGACATGTTTATTGTCCAGTTTGATACTTTACCAAAAGTAAAATCCCGTTCAATTGAATCAACAACAGTATTTTTGTGTTTTTTCTTCCAAATTTGTACTCAATATTTTGAACCTTTTTAAACTCAAAAGATCAATAAAATCTAATGGTTACATTTTAATATTCATTGCACACAAAAATGTTTTAACAAATAGTTTGGTCCCATAAACTAGTAGTTTTTTTTCTATGAACGCCTAAACATACCAAAAATAGCTGCTAATACTTGAAATGTAACCACTATTGATGAACCAGATTTAGTTTAAAATTTAACGAAACAAAGTTTTGTGTCAACCACATTAAATATGTAAGAATATGTTAAAGTTTTTGATATTGTTTATTCAGTTAGTAAGAGCAGCAAATAAAAATCAATAATTTTATGACTATAACTTATAAGGCTTAACTTAAGTATTCTAAATGTCCTTTGGATATGATAATACACTCTTTCATCCTTGGTACTTTGTGGCCCAGTTTCACAGAAACTATGACTATAATAGATCGCAAGAAATGGATTTAAAACAAATTTTAAAAAAAAAGTGTTTTAAGACACATGATTCTTAGATTTTCTGGCCTAAATCACATTCTCATTTTTAATTTAGAGTCCTCTAAATTATATAATTTGCGAAAATGTCTGAAAATATCACAAAATATCCGTTCTTATGGAAAAAATTAATTTTTAAACGCCTCTATTATATTAGAAATCATACTTTATTTAAACTTATTTTATACTGTAAATTTGTGGAGTTTATACCCTCCGCCCCGCCCCCCCTCCCAAATGCTTTGGATACACTTAGCTCTCTAGATTTATGCCAAATATAAACAATCGTAACATAACCATCACTTAAGGTAATGCAATTAGTGGTTTGAGTTACGTTTAGATTATTTTTATAATTTAATTGTTTTTAGTAATTTGGGGCCAGATCTAACTAATATTTGTGGCCCAATAAATATGTTTCCCAGGAATTATTTACTATAGGCTACTACTAATAGCTAGTAAATACATATGCTTAAATCACCTCAGCCAGAACTACCAATCTTAACCAGAATTACCAACCTCAGCCATTCTCAACATTTTTCTTGCTTGGGGCTGTAGTTGACTTTTTTTTTTAGTTAGCTCTGCCTCAATATAATCCGGATTGTGGATAGACATTGAACATGGATAGCGTGGGTATACTAGTTCAGGCAGTAAACAATCAACATAAAATGAGGAAAGCTTAGTCACCATTTCTATTTCCCAGAAAGGATCATCACATTCGATTCTTTCATATCGTATGCATGGCATAACTGGTGTCCATATAGCAAATATGCAGTACAACCGGCATATTACATGGAGCTGACCTTGGACTTGACAATAGTACTTATAACGCCTGTTTATTCCATTAATCTTTTTATATTTGTTAAGTTTCCAGAATGTCACCTTTCGTTTCAAAATGGTTGACTAAGGACTCATCTGTTCAGCTGATGATGGACATTTTACCTCTACTATGCCATCATTGTCGATTAGGCCATCTGGTGTAGCGCCGAGGAATGTCAAATCAATCAACAAAGAAACCACAGCGTTCAACCCGAATTTTCAAAGTTTCTTCCAACTTCGCTATGGCACGTTAATTTGCTTTTCCGTATGACAACGAGCTTATGTGTTGGAGATCAGAATATAATATTTGTTTGACCAAATTTTCACAACCAGTAGATGGGAGCTTGCAACAAACTTGTCCAAAATTAGACGCTATTAAACGTTTCCTCCTTTCTTCTAACCATTGTCCAGATTCACTCTGATTTATGGTTTGACGTTCAAGGTTTCGCAATTCTTCTTCGGAATGTTGGAGGCTATTTTGCATTTCTTTTTTAAACAACATAAAATCTTTTTCTGTTAAATCTGGACGTTGAGAGTTTGGACCATAGTCAGCATCCATTTTTTGGGGGGGGGGGGGGATGGGGAAGAATGGTTTGCTTGACCGGGTGAGCTTCGAGTGATGTGAATCTTCTCGCTTTCTTCGGGCGAGACATAATTTTCGACGCTTGCGTGCTTCTTCCAACTTTGTGAATTTTCCCGGGATTGATCCATACAATTTTTTGTGTAGTTTGTAATGGAGAGCACCAGAATTGTAGCTTACTACAGCAGCAGCACATCGCGCTTGATAGGATCCTCTTTGTGTGAAATTGATGCGTTTGCCACCAGTTTTTTTTTACAATAAGATTTTTCTAATTTTCTTTTAGTCCTGTGCAAAAATAAGGAGCACAATGTTGGTGGTCTCCGAATATATGATTTGGACTATTCGAAATGTAATATTTTAATTTATCAGTGCGCTCGTGCAACTGTCCCGCCTCATTCATTTTAAATTTTGCAGCTTTCATCACTGCCCCACGTAGCTGCATACTTTTGGAACGGATTTTTTGTCGGAGATAAAATGGTCCATTCTTGTCGTTTTCCCACAAATCTTTCAACTTGTTGAGTAGTTCCGGAAAAGATGATTACGGCACTCCAATTTTTGTACCGTCAAATTTCTATATGGACGAGCCTCAAGAAGCCTCTTGTATACGCTACTGTCACCATCAGTAATGAGAGTACTGTGTCGTAGGCCGTACATTTCTTCGCTCTTGCAAAAGCCTCGACAATAATAGCTGCTTCCATACTTGACGAGCTTTGATCCTCTCCCCAATTTTGAAACCAGTGTGCTTTTGAGTTTTTTTTTTCTTTCAGCGCTTGGTCACAAAATGTACAATATTGGTTTTTAACTTCTATGTACAATACTTTCTTAGTCTTATACCCCCAATAGCAGCCTGAAGGAAACAAAACAAAAAATAAGTATAGTGGCAGTGTTGAAAACAGAGTAGACTAATAAAACACCTAGTTATTGTTGTGAAAGGCACAAAATTTTCTCAACAATGCTTGGGTGCTTCTTGAAAATAAGAACCAAAGTAGTTTAGTATTATTAATATCAATGGGACGAGTGTAATTTTTCCCATGGTGTACACATAGAGTAGTAATATAGTATTGGCGCGTTACAGCCAAGGATGCTATGTTCGTTTATCATGATTAGGTTTACATTTTGTATTCAGGCAGGGATAAAAATTATCTAGGTGTTTTGTACACTTTAAAATGTACATTACATTCTTTTTTAGATTTTTTTAGCACAACGTCTTACTACACGCCCAAATTATACACATTATGTACTAGTTATGCTAGTGTGTTTGGTATGAGGAAGGTTGAATATGGAAGAAGTGACCGGCATTTGCGCCCAGGGAAGTTGGAAACTACTTGAGAAAATATACCCTCAGTATAGCCATTGAGGGATTCGAGCCCCTTTCTCTCCATCATTGGCAGTCTAGTATATTGTGTTACCTTTAGACCTTTCGATCACCGAATTGAGTTAGGGTAGTTTGAATGCATTGTAACAGGGATGAGGTGAGAGGTTTATGGAAATATAACAGTAACATTTGCAGGATGATAATTATTCCCAGCACAACTGGCTAGGTTTCGAACCTTGACCTCTTTGTTAACGTTGACCAATTCTAAACCAAGACTGATGTATTAGAGCTCGCGGGGATAATATTTACTTTGTTGTTTTTAATTTAAAATTCAGGCTTTTGGCATTGGTACGAGTACAATCTATTGTGGTTGTGTCTTGACTTGTAAAGTTGAACGTTCTGGAACCTTGAAGTTATCGATTGACATTATGGCCTAATTCAAAAATAATAAGTCCTTTTTTCTTACTATATACCACTATATAGTAGATTTTTGATAAGAAAAATGGCTTCTAAGACAATAATTCCTACAAAAATGAGTGTATGACACTTGTGTGGAGTGCTTTAGTTTACATTGAGAATTTCATACTACAACCGAAACCTCTAAGAAATTAAACTTTTTTTAATGTTATGTTGTTTATTAATATAAATTAAGAAGATTTGGATTTTTTTTTATTTGGCCACCATTTTCATTAGAGCATATGATTTTTCCGGTTAAAATATTATCAGATCTAATATTCTAAATTAAGAATAAATAGTTATTGTTGTCCATTGTTTTATCTGAGTTTGAATCCGATATATTTTTTAACTGATTTCATATTAATTAAAATCCTTGGTATTAAAGTATTGTTTTCCAAGTCCATGTAATGATTTATTTAAAAACAAATATGAATGATTATTACTATTAATCATTCTAACTGAAAATTATCTTGGATTATATATGATAAGATGTAATATAATATAAGTCACATTATGGGTTATACACTGGTTACGAAATACCCTAGACTTGGAACATACATTGTAAACAGTCAAAGTATACTAATGGTCAAGCGAACAAGTCACTCATATTAACTAACCTATGTGAAAATATTTATTATTTGCTTAATAATTTATGATAAAATAGTTTTATCAAACGCTGATAGTTAATACTTCCCTTGGAATTACTGAATTAACAAAACTACTGTTAGCTGTCATCTACCACCTTCCTACGTTGAGTCGACTGTAGCAGGAATGTCAGTACTCGAATCGTTGTCTGATTTAGCAAGTGTGGGTATCTGAAATTGTATCCCACACATTCTCCCTCCTTCCAAATGCGAGTACCCTTCCTTTGAATTCTACCTTTCCTAAATTATAACCACCCCATTTGTGTAAAGAAACAGATAAATATAAACTGTATTTCCTAAATGGCTTTCTATGAAAATGTGGGTACACTTCCTTAAATAATAACCCCCTCATACTTGACCCATCAGAGTAACTAGTACATATGCGTACAACCCAATCGGTTAGACAGACCCAGTGCTAATAAATATATTGGTATTAATCCTTACTATTGCCCACGCTTAGCGTAATATTGGACAAATTATATAACATAAATATCTTTAATATAAGAGTGAAATAGTTTTAATGATTTTTTACTTAGGGTCTATCATTTTATATATAAGTAGTTTTGCTTTTGTAGTAATATGATTTCAAAACATTTTTTAAATTTATGGTGGTTATAACATATTGAATGTTTAAAAACTCTTCGGATTTATATCGACTCTCATTTAAATGCCATTAATGTTTTATTAAAAATGTAATTAATTTAACAGATTATTTGAAAATTGCAATTTACAAAGGTTATCTTACTCTCTTACTCACAAACAGTTTTCATTATCAACGTGAACATGGTTTTAGTTGCGGTTCCCCATCCCCCTTCTCATCTTACTATCCTTTAGAGCTTACCTGCATATTTACATTGGCTGTCCACACCTTGTTCTTTGGTCATTTCCATATTTTCTAATTTGCAGCTCAGTGGTTCATGTTCTGTCATTTTACTGAGCGATTTTAAAAAGTAAGAAAGTTCTACAGTTATTCTGCCAGCTATTCCAAATGTTATATTCTGGTTATGTTGATGTTCTGGTGTAAGGTTTTCTAATATTAATTCGTATTCATTAAGATTATATTGATTGTTGTCACTAGTTTCTTGCTGTACACAAACTGTTTGCTCTAATTCTACGGATATTATCTTTTGAGCTTCTCGATACTTTTTAAAATTCAAACCTCTCTGTTTGTTTGTTTTTGTGATCAGAAGGATGCTTTCTCCCATTCTTTTTCACAATTTTGAAAAAAATCCGCAACAAATTATTTAGTACTACTAATATTACATGTCCAACCAATACAGCACTAGCACCTGACGAACTTTGTGTCGGTGATAGCTTGTTAGATACTTTTCAGGTAAAAGATTATTGAAAGATAACCGAGCCCTTCCCCTTCACCCCTTCTGAATCCAACCAAGCGTACTTAATGGGGTTTTGACAAGAAAAGAATGGAAGTAAAGTGACCTATCTCCAATGTAATATTAACTCGAATAGGCATGCAAATTGTTTTTTTGGGTTTATTCAGTTTTTTCATATATAAACACCCAATTATAATCGTGCTGTTGCAAGTGTAAACTAGTTGCGATTATGAATGCCTAGTTAAAAAATTAAGTTTCCTTCTCAATTAATAGTTTGAAGCTCAAACACATTTATTAATTTATATATAATTTTTTATCTAATTATTCAATGGTTTTATTAAATTTTGGGTCTGGCATTATTGTTTGGCATATTGATACCTTAGATTTGACACAATAAATATTTTATTATCATTCATGATAGTTGAGATATCATCAGAATAAGAATAACCTTTGGGTAAATGGGTGAAATGCTGGTTGCGGGTAGCCCCTTCAATTGTAAAGCTCCTTCTTAAAATACGCATGCAAATAAGCCTTAGAGATGTCAAAAAATGTCTTGAAAACTCTGAGAAATTATTTAAAAACATTATTATAGCTTTTTCTAATGAATATTATATAGAGTTGACAGAATGAATATCTTTTATAGTTTATAAATCATTTGATTTGTTAAAAAATAAAAGTTGTATATACAAAAATACTATTTATTTTGTAAAATATAGAATATTAGTTGCTAGTGACTTTTTGTTTGGGTACAAAATATGCATTTTATGACCTAATGTGGCGTAAATATTCTTTAAAAACGATCAAAAGAGATAAATATATTATATATCCATATTGAGGAAATACTATTGATGTTTAGTGATTGCATAAATACCCAAACATACATTTTTAACTACCCATTTGCTGGATTGCACATCTTTGCTTGTTTGGTTGTAAAATACACATTCCTGGTGAGTCTGCAGCTAGACTAGAGAGGGTTGTGTTGGGAGGGGGTAGCTATTACTCTTGAAGCAGGTATTACACATTTCTGGTGAGACTGCAACTAGACTGGAGAGGGTTGTGTTGGGAGGGGGTAGCTATTACTCTTGAAGCAGGTATTACACATTTCTGGTGAGACTGCAACTAGACTGGAGAGGGTTGGGTTGGGAGGAGGTAGCTATTACTTCTGAAGCAGGTATTACACATTTCTGGTGAGACTGCAACTAGACTGGAGAGGGTTGTGTTGGGAGGGGGTAGCTATTACTCCTGAAGCAGGTATTACATATTCCTGGTGAGACTGCAGCTAGACTAGAGAGGGTTGTGTTGGGAGGGGGTAGCTATTACTCCTGAAGCAGGAATTACACATTCCTGGTGAGACTGCAACTAGACTGGAGAGGGTTGTGTTGGGAGGGGGTAGCTATTACTCCTGAAGCAGGTATTACATATTCCTGGTGAGACTGCAGCTAGACTAGAGAGGGTTGTGTTGGGAGGGGGTAGCTATTACTCCTGAAGCAGGAATTACACATTCCTGGTGAGTCTGCAGCTAGACTAGAGAGGGTTGTGTTGGAGGGGGTAGCTATTACTCTTGAAGCAGGTATTACACATTTCTGGTGAGACTGCAACTAGACTGGAGAGGGTTGTGTTGGGAGGGGGTAGCTATTACTCTTGAAGCAGGTATTACACATTTCTGGTGAGACTGCAACTAGACTGGAGAGGGTTGTGTTGGGAGGGGGTAGCTATTACTCCTGAAGCAGGTATTACATATTCCTGGTGAGACTGCAGCTAGACTAGAGAGGGTTGTGTTGGGAGGGGGTAGCTATTACTTCTGAAGTAGATATTTATCATAATGCAAGAGTTAAGATGGTAAAGACTTTTCATTATATTTCGGGTTTGATTTAGTCGTTAACATTAATTACCAATTTTTGTTCATATATATATATATATATATATATATATATATATGATTTATTTTTAGAATTTTAATGTCACTTTATAGGCAATTTATGATAATTTTAAGTCATCCAAGTCCCTGGTTATCATGGTTGACCGCAACAAAAAAAAGTTTGTAATTTCTAAAATGCCCATCCTGCCAAAACCATACTTTGCAAATATTGTGATTTGGGCCATCAAAACTGTGGCCACATGAACTGGGCCGGACCCGAGAACAGCGAGTGAGACAAAATCGCAGGTAATGTTCCGGTTGACCTTGTGAGTAACAACGTGGAACATTGTAATAAAACGAAGAACACATTTGAGACACAATACAAGGACAAGTGACTGGCGACTCTATCAGGACTCGGGCACGTTCAGAGCGTTATTGAGGGAAAATGTTACATTTCCATACTTGGAGTCTCGATCAATCTTTACCATTTTCACCTTTTATGTAAAGACAATTTCAAATACAAAAGATTTAATTTGGGGAATTTAGGGGTCATAAAAATATTAAATGTTTTCACAAAGTGTAAATTAAAAAAAAATTAGAGAAAAATAAACAGATTTTATTCTCATGTGCTTAGCAAGTACATGCCAAGATGTAACGTGGGGCAACCATGGGATCTCGAGTTATTGGTCATTGAAACAAAAAATGAAGATATGTGGGTCTCGAGTTATTGGTCATTCAAACAATAAATGCAGATATGGAGGTCTCGAATGATTATTGATCATTGAAACTTGAAATGCACACCTGGGATCTCGAGTTATTGGTCATTCAAACAAGAAATGCAGATATGGAGTCTCGAATGATTATTGATCATTGAAACTTGAAATGCACACCTGGGATCTCGAGTTATGTTCATTCAAACAAGAAATGCAGATATGGGGTTCTCGAGTTATTAATTATTGAAACAAGAAATGCAGACAGGACCAGTATACCAAGGCCCGTATAATATAATAATAATAATAATAATAATAATAATAATAATAATAAAAAATATTTTAAAGCATCAAATAGCCGAAGCTATTATTTATGATTTTTAGTGAGGAATTCTCCATCTAGATATATTCTGACAATTGAAAAATTACACCTGGAGATGGGAATCGAACCCGGGACCTTTGGCTTAGTACACTAATGCTCTATCTAACCACTGTGCTAATCTAGGAATCGTCCCGTGCCCAGTGAGTGAAGGATGACCTTGAGCATGTGACGATTCCTGAATAGCTCTGTGGTCAGAGCATTGGCGTACTAAGCCAAAGGTCCCGGGTTCGATTCCCGTGTCCAGGTATCATTTTTCAATTTTCAGAATATGATCTTAACATTTTGATGACATTAGGCCCCTATAGTATTCGAGCAATTCGGAATTTGTAAGGATCTCAAAAAAAGTATCTCTAATACAATAATTATAAAGACCTTGACTTATATAATAATTTTAAGCAATTTTTGGTGAAAGGATTTAAATAACTCTGTGTAATTGTAATCGTTGTTTATAACGTAATAGACATGACATACCAAAGTGGCATTGGTCATTTGCACCAGTCCTCTAACAACTATTTTTATTGTGAATGTGTGGAATGCCATGCCTCCACCGTGGTTCGGATCCCACGTTAAGCTGTAGGTCCTCCATTTTCATCTCACAATCACCCTACCATTAAACATTAGCGTGAGAGTGTATAACCCGAACGGGTAGTAAGACACGGTAACAACAACAATAATAATATTTTAAATATATTCACTTTAACTTAAATACTGTATATTTTTAGAAACTCGTGAACTCGAATTTCGGAGTCGAGATTTAAAAGAAAATTGAAGATTGGTATTCGATGGATAAATAGTTTTTTGTGACAACAAAAACCTTATTTAGCTTCACGTTTTTAAAAAAAAGGTGACCTTCGCACGTCCTTATAATCTTCGTCCAGTCTGGCAGCGGTGCATACAAACACAACATACAAAACAAGTTATTATTTCATTTGATCCTTTGCTCCTGCATCGTCGTGTGTGGCCGGCCGGGCCTTACGACTATCGGCCAATTCTTCTCCGGGAGAGGTTATTCGCGATGTTTTGTTACGGCTGGTTTAATTACAGTGTGTTCTGCGCGCTAACGCGTTCCCAAACAGGTTCTGACACCGCCTTTTTGTCGGTAGTATCCCATCGGGCAGTGACAGGTCCAAGTCGAAAAACAACCAGTCATAGACGCGCCAGGGTAGAAAAAAAAGGGTGGGTGAGAATTTGTATACCTCTATTCCCCCCCCCCCTTCGCCTCCTATAAGTTTTCAAATAATTAGCAGTGGCGGCTCGTAGCTAAAATTAGTTGGGGTGCTATCCAGAAAATGTTTTGCTTCTTTTTTAAAATTGTGTAAAAAGGAAGGGGGGGAACATGTATAAAAATAAAATTTATTCAAGGAACTTGATAAAATCTTAACAAAAAAACCAAACTTTTTTACTTACTTTGACTTAAATTGTTACAGTTCAAGCTTGATCTATTCATTTAAAAATGAAATCCATTCTTCTTGTTTTAATTTGCGTAAAAAGTTTAATATTTTTCTCCTTGATCTCTGGATGACAATTGAGGAAATTTTTCTCCATTGAAAGTACTGCAAGCGTATTTAGTCTCTGTTAAATAAAAGAACCGAAAAAAATGAATCAAATAGAATAGCTGGAAGCAGAATAATAATCTAATTCCACACTCTTCTACAGTTTATCACATTCAAGAATATGGTACACGGTTTTTAAGCACAATACACGCTGAGTAAAAAAACACTACCTTCCACCATCACGCCAGAGCCGGCACTGCGAGAGAAACAGTGCTCTCTCTACCTGGCAGTCCCACCTTCCTCCCCACTCCCCTCCTATTTGCGCATGCGCACAACAGTCAAACACCACGTCGCTGGCACTGTGAAGCGCACAGTTCCATACAAAGATTTTTGTATCTTTTTCATAAACTGGAAGATGGCTACTGAAGTACTGACATTAAGATTAAGGAATATATATTGTACTACAAAAATAAATAAATAATTAAAGAAAAACGGACTCATTATATTAAATGTTATTGATAATATCAAGTGGAAATAGGGGGTGCTGCAGTTCCGCAGTGCCTATACACGAGCCGCCACTGAATTTTAATAAAATCTCAAATTATATTAATTTGCTCTTCTCGAAGATCAGATGTCTGCAACCTTTCGACTTATGAGACTTACAAATCTCTTTCAATCATACATCGTTTCTTGACTACTTTTGTTCCTATTTAATTTTTCCCGGAGAGAAAATATTGTGATTGTAAAAAAGAATCGAAATAGAGATTTTGATAAATGTTGACGTTTCATTATGACACCATGAAACCAAAATGGCTGTTTTATCGATCACGTCTGTTTGTCCGTCTGTCTGTACCGAAACTAACAGGTTGGGCTAAAACTTGGTATAAGGTTTTCATAAAGTTCCCCGCGTGATTTTCGAAATTAGATAACTAACCCTAAATATAAGGGTTCCTATTTTACAAGGTCAAAAAGAGAAAAAAATCAGTTTTCTTGAAATTCGCTAACGATTTTGATTTTTAAAAAAAATCTAAATACTGTTTATTATTATAAATTAGATGAAGATTCTCATTTTCTTGTGAAAATTACTTTAAGGGTATTTTATACGAGGGAAATTTTCCCATTTTCATATTTTTTCCGCAACTATATGATATACGAAATAACTTATCATTGTAAAGTTGTAGTGATAGTAAAGATAAAAATCTTTTAGTTGAAATATATTTTTATAAACCAATAATTTGTGAGCTATAAGCAAATATGTATACATTTTAATTCAAGTCTTTGAAAATAAATTTGATCCTTATTCTCTTTGTTGGACAAAATGTATCCTTTTTTCATTTTTCCTGTAGCAGTGTGCCTTGTTCATAACAGCATAGAGTAAGTAAAAGTGTATATTATTTCATTTATTCACTTTGTTGGACAAAGATGTATCTCTTTTTTCATTTTTCCTGTAGCAGTGTGCCTTGTTCATAACAGCATAGAGTAAGTAAAAGTGTATATTATTTCATTTATTCACTTTGTTGGACAAAGATGTATCTCTTTTTTCATTTTTCCTGTAGCAGTGTTCCTAGCTCTTAACGCCATAGAGTAAGTAACCTTGCATATTATTTAATTTAATATGATCTTTGGTGTAGTTATTCTATAACAATGTATAGACCTATTATTTCGTTTCACAAAGCTTATGTTTCCAGCCTTCTAGATAAAAAATAAAACCTAAACTTTCATATTAAACTATTTAATTTTCATAAAAGTTAATTACCGCTTATGTTCGATCACTGTAATTTTAATCGCCCTCAATTATGTTATTTAAAAGTACTTGGTATATTTGCGAGTTTAGAAGACTTAAAAAAAAAAGATAAACTTTTAATGACAATGTAGTTTATTTCGCGATCGACTGAAAATTGAAGCGATATAAACCAGTTTCCAACCACTGTCATATAATATTAAAATTAGATTTGTGTGACGGAACATCCCCTATTATTATTATTATTATTACTATAATTATTATCATTATTATCATCATCATCATTATTAAAGAAACATATTAAGGCAAGCTTTTTATATCCGTTTGGTTCATTCTTCAATATTTTTTTATCAATAAGTTAGTTAACATTTTTTAAGGATGGCCCGAGTATTTGCTAAAAGCATATTTGTCCCCTCCTTCTCTACCATGCCACCTACCTAAACTAACCCCCCCCCCTATCAACCCACTCGTCTATTAACACACTATTTGATCTTTATATTATAGACTCTCTGTGCCCCTCCACAATTCAACCGTAAGCCGCCACCGCGGATAATCTTCCTAATCAAAATTTCCTGGAAAATGTTAATCTTCATTATAATTTATATAATCTGAGATTATATTTTAAAAGCAACTAAACACCACGTACCCCCCTCTCTTTACCCTGGAAATTTCAAGCGCGCCTTTTCATAGTTCTACCATGGAGTAGCTTATAAGGTAGAGCCATAGTGTAAACTGTCAAGGCGAACGGCGTGTACGAACCACAAGATCTAAACAGTAAGGATTCCTCTCATGGTATCATTCAACCGAAGCAAATCTTTCCTTTTTTGTGTCACTTAGGCACAACATGCATCCAAACGGTCTATCAAAATTTTCCACTTTCCCGTTCAAATTTAAATACAGTATGTATCTACAACTAGAATTCTTTGATTCCTAGACAATATATTATAGACATCCGTACCACTCTGAAATCTTCCTAAATCAGCCTATGTGCTAATTACGCTAATAGTTTATGGATGAAGGCTTAATTTGAAGGAAACGCACCCGCATTTGCGTGGAGGTCTAGTGGAAAAACCATTTTGGAAAACAAACTTCAATGCACCTGACCGGGATTGAACCTCGATCTCCCCCGTATTTGGCATTCTAGTCCAACACGAGATTAGCGCGTTAGACCCACGTGGCCACCGAAGCAGGTTAATAAAATAGATAATCGAAAGTGGGTCTAATGCACAAGCCAATTAAAGTTAAGTCTTTTTGTTCAAAAGATTTGTCTTCATACACACTGAAAGCGCCCTTAAAATACCCCATTTGGATTAAAGTACAGAAATAATAGCTTCGTTACATGATACCATGCCCCTCCCTAATAATATTTCTTGGTGTGCCACTGGAACCACAGACAGTGAACCGTAGTTTTACTATATAACAATTGTTTGTTCGCAGGCGGTGACGAGTGAGCTGCACAATGCAGCATGGAGCGTCTGGACGCTATGATGGACGAGTCCATGTACTCGGCGAGGTACGGCAGTCCGCCTCTACAAACGCCCCCGCGACGCCCCTTCTTGCAATTCCCCCCGCCTCCGCCCTACCCGCCCCCGGAACACGGTATCAACAGGGGCTTCCACTCCGACGACGACTGCGGCTGCTGCCCGCCCCCGGACCAGGCCTACTTCGTCCGTCCTGACGGTGCTGCGGCGGCCGTCGTCACACCCGAGCTGCGCCGGCGGTTCGAGGCCCTCGACGGCACGGCGCAGTTCTACAACGACGCCTTCGTCGAGCATCATCCCCCCCTGCCTCCCTCGTCCAAACTGCTCGTGCCCGTGACCGTGCACAGAGAAGTCTCGGGTCGCCCCACTGTCCGCCGCAAGGATCCGGAGGACTACGCCCTTCACGACTACTCGTACGCTTATTATGACCCGGGTCCATCGCGGACCCGTACCGGCGCCCGCAAGGGTAGGCACGCGAACGACAGGAACCACAGACACTCGTACGTGACCCGCTACGGGACAGAGGAGAACATTTACGAGGAGATCAACGACGTATCCGCGATCTGCTCGATGTCCGCCCAAAAAGAAGTGAATCAGTCCGTCGTGTCTCTACCTCAAAGCGTCCTTCAGGAGGAAGTGAGGCAAGTGCACTCGACGCACCGCCGCGTTCTTGAACAGCTCAAGCTGACGACGGAGGCGTTCCTCATGCCACCGCCGTCACCTCCGGATGACGACGATGACGATGTGGGAAAGTCGGGTGGGGTGCCGTCACGCGCCGTCGTAGACCGGACGCTCCTGGAGGACCTACAGGCGGTGGGTCCGACGGACGAGCTCCTGTCCCCCGCTAGTTGCTGTCTCCTTCCCTCGGGGGACCACGACAGCGGGTTCAGCGGAGGATCGTCGACGAGCTACCAGAGTGCGGCGAGCCTCATGAGGTTCCCGGCGATCGCTCGAGGGAGGTCCAGTCTGCCCCGGTCGGTAACCCCTGTGTCGGCGGGAGTGTCTACACCACGTCGAGTGGGGGGTATTCGCCCTTGCTCGGCAAGCAGCCCCATCAAGCCCAGACCCCGGGCAGTCCAAAGTCTCAAGGGTTCTGGTCCAGAAAGGGGTGGAGGAAGCTGCCCGGATTTGGCGGGACATCTTCCGTTACCAAGAGCAAAGGTGAGTTCCTCTTTATTTCCCTTTTGGGAATCCATCTCGAGTAAAGCGTAAGCAGATCTAGGTAAACAAGAATCCTACTCAAGTGCTTCTTCTTTCATTCTCACGTTATTATTGTGGCGTAAATAAAATATTAACACATTTCAGAAAAAAAGCTTTAACAATATTTAATGTTGACATATTATTACTTTGTAGCATTTTTATTTAAAAAATGTAAAAATCAATCATAGATGCCTCACGTAATGTGGATTTAAGTTCCTTTCAATCGTCTCCCCCACCCCGCTAAGGGTCTCACTGCCTGCTCTGGCGAAAAGCACATCTAAGCTTACTACTTTTTATTGATTTGAGTTGTTTAGCGTGCATTTTATGAACCGACTGATTATATCAGCACACGTTAATTTCTCTGAGTAAGAGCGAAAAGGATTACTAATTTTGCCAAGAAAGGTATTTTCACAACCCTCCAGGTTTCTACTCCCGGCATTCCCGAAAACAATGATCATTGGAAAAATGTAGGTTTCCGCTTTCATTAATGAAATGGTGGCCTGGGGACTGGATGTTGTGTCAGTTGAAGAGTTAATTTATAAGTCGTGTACTGATAATCAGTTAGTTCAGAAATGTATCTTAAATACCTCAAATAAATTAAATGAAAAACCAACAAAACAATATTCCGAGTTTACCGCCGTAGTTCACTGTTGATTAAGAACATCATGTTCCGAAGTGACAAAAGAATGTCGGGGATAAATCGGCTAATATTATTGGAAGTCATTGTTTCACGAATCGTTGTTGCTCGCGGGACGTAGCTTTAAATAAAGTGTGTGATGTGTCATAATAGCTGAATGGACATTGTGTGCTGGAGGCAATGAACCGCTATAGGAGATGGATGACGGATATTCTCTATCCATTGTCTGGTCTGTCCGAGTCAACTTAACACGCGAGCACTTTTATAAACTCGCACGGGGACAAAGCATGTCTGCCTACTGAGCT
Source organism: Timema cristinae (assembly GCA_039000515.1). Lineage (NCBI taxonomy): Eukaryota > Metazoa > Arthropoda > Insecta > Phasmatodea > Timematidae > Timema > Timema cristinae. The sequence goes on along the minus strand of JBCFYV010000003.1, from coordinate 70,100,345 downwards.
AAGGGTCTCGGGTTCTATTCCCGGCATGGCTGATCATTGATGTAAATATGAGTTTGTTTACCCTTTCACGATGATAAATTGATGGCTGGGGACTGGATGTTGTGCCCGTCCTAGTCTTAACTTAGATTATAAGGCATATGAAGTAACGACAGGCCTATCAAACCGGTAGTGGAAAATATATGGCTTGAATAAAAAACGAACCCAAACCACAGGCTTAAAACAAAATGGATTTTTTTTAAAATATATGTTTTGTAAGAAACTTCCTTTTATATATCCTGAAACTCCATCTTGTTTTGATCATAGATGAGATACATTCGTGGTCTTCCCACCCCCTTTTTATTTTAACTTTCCACGTTTCCTTCTATGACGTCACTCATTACGATATTAACTATCCAGTTGGTCTTACTTCGTGTGATCGCCTGCATAGTGATTTGTTGGGCTCTTTTCATTGACCCTTCGTATAAGTCCATTTCACTGGAACTGCAGGGTTACTGTTGAGAAACAGCGTTGCCATTCTCTAGTCTTAGTGTGGTCAATCCCCCCTCGAATATAAGACAAGTTTGCAACGCTGGTCACTTGATGTTGCCAGTAACTCCTTCTTACCCCAGCACACCACTTTCACACGTAACTGAAAACCAGGAGATTTGGCAACAGTTAACTGAGAGGGAGAGATAAGATAAAGCTTTTCGCCATCAGATCTGCAGTTCCATCAGTGATGATAATATGGATGTAGTCACGCGGATCTGTCCACTTTATCCTATCTTTCTCCTCCAGTACCACATCTCGAAGCTTTCCTCGGGGTTCATGTTTTAGCTTCACAAACCGATGCTTTAGATATGAAACATTTCACTAGTTACTTCCTCTCCGAGTTCAATTTGCTAGTCAGGAGCTATACGCATGCGCTGTAATTAAATTAATGTGTCAAGGTTGAGGAAGCTATGATCAAGAGAAAGTGTAGCCGCATTTGCGTGGAGGGAGAGTGGGAATTGTTTTTTTTTTAAATGTAAAACTACCCTCATTAAATCTGACCATAATTCAAACCCCAATCTACTAGTCATTGGCATTCCGGATGAAATGACCTTGACATTTAAACCTTTTACCCACGTGCGCGGATTTACAACTTTAAAAAAAAATGCATTTCATACGGTCTAATTTCCATAGGAAAGGCCCTATCTAATAGCTGGTGAAATTACTAGAGCTACATTTATGTATTCATACGTCACGCTCTCTCAATTGAAGCTGTCATTTTTGATAGATTTTATCGATACCTTTAAAATAACAATAATAATATAGAAACATATAAATTTTTACTGCAAAAAAATGTGATTGTATTCTCTTAAAGGCCCCTTATTGTGAAAATTAACTCTACTTTAGTTTTGAATACATTTTATGCAAAGTATTATTATTATTAGCACCGCGTCTTACTAGCTGTTCGAGTTGTACGCACTTACGCTAATGTGTAATGGTAGGATGATTGTGTGATGAAACGGAGGACCTACAGTTTAACGTGGGATCCGAACCACGGTGGAGGCCTGGCATTCCCCACATTCGCAAGTTGTTATTAATACACGTCTTGTCAGAGGTGAAGGAAGGGTTTGGTAATCAGATAAATCTGTGCCGTGACCGAGGATTGAACCCCGGACCCCCAGCACAGAAGTCCGACACCTTACCCCTAGACCACCAGGTCACCCTACACAAAGTAAAAAGAAAGAGTTATTATTTCACCGATTGTTTAGACTATATTTTATCATAATTTTATTCGAATCTCGCTCATTTTCTTACCACCGATTTTATCGCTCGGGGGAAAGTACAAATTATCCGGTGGTGTTATTTTGTGTCCGCTTGTCCCAAGTGGGCGTGTCCCTTGTCCAGTGTCGGTGGGACTCGTCCCTGGTCGCACGCATCTGTCTGCAAGTGACAACTTGTCCTGCTAGATGGGGGGCAACTCTTGTAATTGACCCGGCCGCTGCGTGCGTTCCTGCATTCGTTATTTGGTCGGTAAACAAGCCTTGTACACTCTGGGACACATTAATACAGACCCTTCTCCCTGGTACACCCTGGGACACATCAATACAGACCCTTCTCCCTGGTACACCCTGGGACACATCAATACAGACCCTTCTCCCTGGTACACTCTGGGACACATCAATACAGACCCTTCTACCTGGTACACTCTGGGACACATCAATACAGACCCTTCTACCTGGTACACTCTGGACACATCAATACAGACCCTTCTCCCTGGTACACTCTGGACACATCAATACAGACCCTTCTCCCTGGTACACTCTGGGACACAACAATACAGACCTTTCTCCCTGGTACACTCTGGGACACATCAATACAGACCCTTCTCCCTGGTACACTCTGGGACACATCAATACAGACCCTTCTACCTGGTACACTCTGGGACACATCAATACAGACCCTTCTACCTGGTACACTCTGGGACACATCAATACAGACCCTTCTCCTGGTATTTTGGGACACCAATCAGACCCTTGTCCTGTGGTGACTCTCTGGCACACAGTAATACAACCTTCTTTCCCGTACATGGGGCAACATTATTATAGACCCCCTGCTCGTCCCTTTGTTATCAACACCTGTACACTAACAATATACAGACCCTTCTCACCTGGTACACTCTGGGACACATCAATACAGACCTTCTACCTGGTACACTCTGGGACACATCAATACAGACCCTTCTCCCTGGTACACTCTGGACACATCAATAAGACCCTTCTACCTGGTACACTCTGGACACAGTAATACAGACCCTTCTACCTGGTACACTCTGGTACACATAACACAGATCCTTCTCCCTGGTACACTCTGGGACACAGTCAATAAGACCCTTCTCCCTGGTACACTCTGGACACAGTAATACAGACCCTTCTACCTGGTACACTCTGGGACACTTAATATAGATCCTTCTCCCTGGTACACTCTGGGACACATCAAACAGACCTTCTCCCTGATACACTCTGGGACACATTAAACAGATCCTTCTCCCTGGTACACTCTGGGACACGTCAATATAGACCCTTCTCCCTGGTACACTTAATAACAGACCCTTCTCCCTGGTACACTCTGGGACACTTAATATAGACCCTTCTCCCTGGTACACGGACACATTAATACAGACCCTTCTCCCTGGTACACTCTGGACACGTTAAACAGAACCTTCTCCCTGGCACTCGGTAATAAGCCTTCACCCTGGTACACATTAATACAGACCCTTCTCTCTGGTACACTCTGGGACACATTAATATAGACTCTTTCCCGTACACTCTAGATACATTAATACAGACCTTCTACCCTTCTAGGCAAGTACAGACTAGGTTTAAGAAACAGAACGACGAGGGGAAAATACTGATAATATAATAGAATGTAATCAGTGTTGAGCACAACTCATTAAATTGTTTTTTTTTAAATATGTTCTAAATGTTCATTCGTAAGAAATTCAAGGTACAAATCTGTTGTGTGACGCAGTCGTGGTCGTGGAGGATTCATTATGTTATCTTAGTTATCCAGCGTTCGTGACATTTGGAGGTCTACTTTGTGTGAGGACAGACTGTACTTGTATTAATTAATAGCTGCTACATAAGATTGAGGATAAGTGGTTCCGAGGAATAAATAGACGGACAATATCCATACCGAACAGTTGGCCCGTTATTACTGGTGGCCGTTACACATGCCCCCAGTTCAAAGGAGAGTCAGGTCATAGGTTATTTCTGCTGACCGTTTGTTCGAGGAATGAATCATCCTCATCGGTGAACGCGCTGAATGCATTTCCTCACAGCCTGTGACTTGGGTCCATTTTGTATTCAAGCCATATATTATTTTACACCACCGGCTTGTCGCAGCTTCATAATATGCCTTATAATCTAATTCTAACTTATGACGACCTGGTGGTCTAGGGGTAAGGTGTCAGACTTCTGCGCTGGGGGTCCGGGGTTCAATCCTCGGTCCCGGCACAGATTTATCTGATTACCAAACCCTTCCTTCACTTCTGACAAGACATCTTGTGAACGTGGGGAATGCCAGGCCTCCACCGTGGTTCGGATCCCACATTAAACTGTAGGTCCTTCATTTCATCTCACAATCACCCTACCATTACATATTAGCGTAAGTGCGTATAACCCGAACGGGTAGTAATACGCGGTGCTAAATAAAGGTACTTTTTGAACCGAATAAGTATAGGCCTATCAGCACACGATTTATGAACTAGTTTTAAACTTGTACAGACACAACACCAGTCCCCAGGCCATTAATTCATCACTGTGAAGAGGGAAACCCATATTTCACCAATTATAAATTTTTCAGCCATGAAGGCAATCGAACCCGGGACCCTTGGCCCAGTAGAAAGAAACGTCACCGAATGAGCTAAGGTGACTTGTTGTATTAAGTACGCTTATGTGTTTGGGAATTAAGAGGAAGAATACCCGTAGTTGCGTGGAGGGAGAGTGAAAAAAGATAAGGAAAAAAACCCACTCAATACACCCTTAAAAAAAGAGGGATTTCTAAAAATAAAAAGTCTGTCAACGTGTTTCAATGCTCTTCCATGTAACTATCACCCCCTCTTAAATAAAAATAGTTGCTTAGTCAAAGCGCGTGGCCGACCCTTCCATCAGTCTTGTGGAGATAAAACTGTCTGGTTGGTTGGTTACTTGCGTCTTTTTCCTCTCTTTAGCTGGCGCTCCAAGATACAAGAATGTCTTGTGATAACCCAAAGACTTTGTTCGTTCATTCCTGAGTCTTGACCCCTATAGTCAAGTTCATCATACACTGGTACCGTATCCGGGGATTTTTACTTGGAGCACAAAGATTAAAGTACCGCTCCGGCTCTTAACAAGTCTTCTCTGCTTGTACATTAGGGTGGAATGAAAAAAATGGTTTACTTAAACATCAAAACAATTAGAAAGGTTATTGAGGTGCCGCAAAAGGGTTGAAGTTTAATAAAAAAAAAATTTTTGTAAATTTATGAAGACAATATTTATTTGAATAAAAATTTCTAATGAAGATAAAAATAAACCTTTGACTCTTGTTGACAATCGACAAAAATATCAAATCAAATCAAACAAATAATTTTTTGAGGTGCCACAAACGGGTTGAAATTTTTTAATTTTTGTGGTTTTTGCACATCTTTTACATATTTGAAATTTTTGGTTACTTATTTATTTTTACGTTAACATTTTAACTGTGTTGTTCTTCGTTCCATCAATATCATGACAAGTAGTAGCATAGCTGAGGTATAGTGTGACCTTGAACAAGCTTTGACAAACTCCGCTTAGTGGGCAGGGAGGTGTAAGTAACTCCAAGCTCCACTCCGGTAGGTGGCTTTCTGTCTGAGCTTGATGCTGTGATGTGGTATTACAATTCAAATGTGAAACAGTCTCATTTTAGTTGTTTTTTATTATTAATTTAGCCCGCGTGTTGCTAACCGTTTGGGTTATAGGCTGTATAGATAATAGTGTTATATTCTTGCAACAGTAAAGTAAAAATGGCAACGGCAAAAACAGTACAGACTAGGCAAACGCAGAATATGAATAAGACATGAAATCAAAAGCAAATGATGTTGTGGCTTCAAGATCTTATAAGATTGCAACACCAAGTTCGCAAATGCGCATGAAATTAATTGCCTTCTTTAAATTCATTATGTGATCGAACTGGTGTTTCTAATAGAGCTGCTGCAGCAAGTGCAAGTGCATTTCTTCAGGATAGTGACCTCATCAGTGAAGAGGACAAAAGTAAAGTAATTTATAGAATGAAGATTAGAAGAAAAAGGCCAAAGGATCGAAAAAGCTGCATAGAAGGCCATAATGAAAGCACTACAACTGACAAAGGAATTTATTTGGACGGAAGACGAGACAAAACCTTAGTACAACGCTACAACGAATGATTTGTCTAGTTCATGGAAATGAACTGCCCTTACGTCACCTCTTTTGTTTTCTGGACGGAAAGACAAAAGGACCGAATGAATTTGGTGGTGAAATAGGCAAGAAACTCCCAGTAATTGAACTCACACCAATTGAAAATAGCCTGCCTCTCTTGGAAGCTATGGGTGACTTGAGTACAGACAAAAAATATTTATTGGAAATGTTCTATGCAATCTCTGGTGTTATGTGCTCTTATGATCTATCTATGAGGAAACCAGGTAAACTTTAGCATTCAAGGTGGCTGACAATGGTAAATCACCTACTTCGTTTGTATGTGGGGACAGAAAATCTACCAGAAAATCTTTATTCGATGGCAGAGTACATTATTAAAGTTAATGCACCTGTTTGGTTCAACATAAATCTGAAACCATCTTGTAGTCATGGCTCAAAGCACTTATGGAGACTTATAAAGTATTCCCTTTACTTCCCAGTGCAACTTAGGAATGTAACTGATCCAGTCATTCAAAGAAATGCCTACTTTGCAGCACCTGAAAACCTTCTGCTGTGCTTGATATCTGACGAACGCAAACATGTGACTACTTGAAGCCAGGAATGAATAAGAACATTTGTTATTCCAGCTAGAAACTTCAAAGTCGAAGACCATATTGATATGATCACTTGGTATGGCATCAGAGTAACAGGGCCACCAATGACCAAGCGCAGAAGTGAGGAGGAATTAAAACCGTTTATAACAAGTACAGCACAAGCTCATAAAGACCTTCCACCATTAAACTTTCCTCTTTATCCATGTCATACACAAACCGTTGAAAGGATGGTGAAATTAGTTACTGAATCATCATTGGCTGTATGTGGGGCCTCACAAGAGATGGATTTTTAAAAGAGAAGATAGAATCGAAGAAATTGATGGCAATATTTGAAACTAAGGAACATTTCAATATAAAGTAAAATGACAATGTTATTTTTTAACAAAAAAAAATAATTTTTCTTATTCTGTTGAATATTTTTAATATATATTTATATAGTGTGACAAATTTTATCCTGTAGTGAATGTATGTTGCTTTTATAACACATACATATCTATTTTGGATAGTATAATTGTATTCATTGAAATTCCATAAAAAAATCCCCAAAATTTGATATATATTTACAAATATATTGCGCTCAAATAAATATCTTCTTGGAAAACTTTCAACGGTTTAAATGAAAAATATGCTTTTAAAGGACCGTGCGTTACTTCAAATCCTTTTCATAGAGCTTGAAAATTTTGCAGCATTAAAAGTGATCCTAAAAGGAAACTTTTGCGCCCTATTAGAAAACTTAATTTAAAAAAAAGTTTTAAGCCTTGTTTTCATTTCACCCTATTGTTCAGGGACATTTTGTTGTTTATAGACTTGAAAATGAAAACAATGTATTATTTACCACTTCAAACTAATTAACTTTGTGTTTGTGTTGTTTCTCGAAAGTTTTGTATACACCTTAGTAATGTAGGAATTAACTATCAATTAGCTTTCTTTAAAGATACATTGTTACTGGCATTGCCACAATAGTGTAGAACAACGCGGTTATTGCAACTTGTTTATAAAGAGTTTGCGTGGAGGCTCACAGATGGCAGTGGTATTCTCTCACATTCCAAAGTCGATGTAAATAAAGTCTGGGCACGATTATCGCAAGCTTTTTTTCACATTGTTGAAACACTTTACTTTGTTTGAACTCATTCTATGGATTATTTAGCTGGGAATTTATTACAACGCTACAGACACTATTTTCCAGCATAGTTTTTTTAAACAATTAAGGTGAATTAATTGAAATCTAATAATAAAGCACGACCATCATATGTCGACTTTGATTATTTTAGTTCTGAATTGGTACAACAGAGTGAGCTAAATCACAATTCACGGGTATTACAGCTTTTGTGTGTGTGTGTGTGTGTGTTCGGTGACTAATAAGTTGTAATAAAAATAAGTGATGTTAAAAGCATAATTCTTTCTTGAGGAATGAAGTTAATTAAAATATGTTTTGATGGATGAAGATTCATGGATATATTTGTTATATAAAATCGATACCCTGAATAAAATCCCAAACGGATTTTTATTTTTATACGAAAGTAATAGTTATATCTGGTGTTGTTTTTTTGTTGGTTAGAATGTGGTGGCTACTACAGTCAAATTTTCAAATTTAGAACCATTTGGAAATTACAACTCTTTACGGTCAAATTTGATAACATTTTACTATACCTCAGATTAGAGCTCTATTTTTTTATCTCTAGGTTTTGATAATATCTATATAAAGTGACAGCCGTAGATCTCTTGACTTGACGTATGAATACGTGAATATATATAATAGTGAATTCTCTTAACCCTCTTTGGTGTTCGAAAGATCTACGGCGCCAATCTCGCATTAAACTGTCTGCCGAAGACAGTTCGAATCCCGGTAGGGTGTATTGAGTGGTTTTTTTTTTCCTAATCTTTTTTTCACTCTCCCTCCACGCAACTACGGGTATTCTTCCTCTTAGTTCCCAAACACATAAGCGTAATTAATACAAAAGTCACCTTAGCTCAGTCGGTGGACGTTTCTTTCTACTGGGCCAAGGGTCCCGGGTTCGATTGCCTTCATGCTGAAAAATTTATAATTGGTGAAATATGGGTTTCCACCTTCACAGTGATGAATTAATGGCCTGGGGACTGGTGTTGTGTCTGTACAAGTTTAAAACTAGTTCATAAATCGTGTGCTGATAGGCCTATACTCATTCGGTTCAGAAAGTGCCTTTTTTTTAGCACCGTGTCTTACTACCCGTTCGGGTTATACGCACTTACGCTAATATGTAATGGTAGGGTGATTGTGAGATGAAATGAAGGACCTACAGTTTAACGTGGAATCCGAACCACGGTGGAGGCCTGGCATTCCCCACATTCACAAGTTGTGATTAATACACGTCTTTCCAGAGGTGAAGGAAGGGTTTGGTAATCAGATAAATCTGTGCCGGGACGAGGATTGAACCCGGACCCCCAGCATAGAAGACCAACCCTAGACCGCCAGGTAACCCGCAAATAAATTAAATCGTGGGACGCCCGTTTTGTATGCCCTTATTTCGTGCCATAATCATACTGTATACTAGTATTTTGATACGATAAAAAGCCTTCTAGAACGAGCCTCCTACCAAAACCAGTGAATAGCTATAGATAAGGGTTTTCCTCTATCACTAGGTGGACAATTTTCCGTAAATAATTTGTTCTTGCACATTTTTGAGATGAACGTTTTTCGGGGTATGAACAAATTACTTGGGGTGTCGGTTCTTTTAGGTTCGCCTCGCAACAGCTGTGGCCGAGTACATCCCAGCTGAGCAGCTAGGACTTGTCACACTGACAAGAGGATGGACTCAAGGTCAACAGACCACCGGCCACGACCGTGGACGTACTGGTTGCGCGTCCAGGAATGTTCACACGCGCGAGTGTTTTCGTATTTAATTCAGGACAAGTCAACTAACTACATGTTGCTTTGAGAACGGCCAACTCTCAAGACTGTGTACTGAGGGTGGTTTTTTCCGCCCTCCTTTCACGCAAATGCGGGTACACTTAATCTAGATTCAACCTTCCTAATAGTTTACACATTGGAGTAATTAGTACATATGCGTACAATCCAAACGAGTAGTAAGACGCGGTGCTAATAGTAATAATAAGAGACTATCACGATAAATATTAGCAAAACATGTAACTATCATGAAATTCGTGCGTAATTTAGTATTAGCACAGGTCCTAATATTCAAAGAGGTGTATAGGTACAGAAGAATGTGCATCCCCCCATCCCCCCCCCCTCCGATTCCTTGTTCTACGAGTGGGGGTGTGTCAGTAGATGTCTGCGAATATTTTCCTTGTTCCTACGAGTGAGAGTGCGTCAGTAGATGTCTGCGAATATTTTCCTTGTTCCTGCGAGTGAGAGTGCGTCAGTAGATGTCTGCGAATATTTTCCTTGTTCCTACGAGTGAGAGTGCGTCAGTAGATGCTGCGAATATTTTCCTTGTTCTTGCGAGTGAGAGTGCGTCAGTAGATGTCTGCGAATATTTTCCTTGTCCTACGAGTGAGAGTAGTCATTAGATGTCTGCGAATATTTTCCTTGTTCCACGAGTGAGAGTGCGTAAGTAGATGTCTGCGAATATTTCCTTGTTCTACGAGTGAGATGCGTCAGTAGAGTCTGCGAGTATTTTCCTTTCCTGCGAGTGAGAGTGCGTCATAGATGTCTGCGAATATTCCTGTTCTACGAGTGAGAGTGCTCAGTAGATGTCTGCGAATATTTTCCTTGTTCTGCGTGAGAGTGCGTCAGTAGATGTCTGCGAATATTTTCCTTGTTCCTACGAGGAGAGTGCGTAAGTAGATGTCTGCGAATATTTCTTGTTCTGCGATGAGAGTGCGTCCATAGAGTCTGCGAATATTTCCTTGTTCCTAGCGAGTGAGAGTGCGTCAGTAGATGTCTGCGAATATTTTCCTTGTTCCTACGAGTGAGAGTACGTCAGTAGATGTCTGCGAATATTTTCCTTGTTCTGCGAGTGAGAGTACGTCAGTAGATGTCTGCGAATATTTTCCTTGTTCCCACGAGTGAGAGTACGTCAGTAGATTCTGCGAATATTTTCCTTGTTCCTGCGAGTGAGAGTACGTCAGTAGATGTCTGCGAATATTTTCCTTGTTCCTACGAGTGAGAGTACGTCAGTAGATGTCTGCGAATATTTTCCTTGTTCCTACGAGTGAGAGTGCGTCAGTAGATGTCTGCGAATATTTTCCTTGTTCCTACGAGTGAGAGTACTGTCATTAGATGTCTGCGAATATTTTCCTTGTTCCTACGAGTGAGAGTGCGAGAGTGCACCAGTAGACGTCTGCTCCACTTTTTACTAAAGACGAGTTTGGCGGCTGCCATTACTTCCGGTGTCGCGCTGATCTTGTTATGTGTACGTGATGCTGTGGCTAGTTACTGTAGCATTCTTAAGGCGGATCGTGCAAGTGATAAATCCGTAATGGGCCGAATTTATTTCTAAACGAGTAAAAATGAGTTTTTAAAATTGAATTCAATGATAGTTTCATAAAATGTGTGCTAGTTGAAAATTAGGCGCAATAATAATAATTTAAAATTGTTTTCAAAATGTTAATACAGGCTGGTTATTATTCTCATTTCTCACCAAATGTATCAGAAACAAGAGCTTCCCAAATAAATGGTGATTTTAATTTAACACAAATTAAAGTTATTTTCAAAAAAACGTGTGGGCTGTTTATGTTTTTAGATAGTTGTGAGAGATTACATTACATTTAATACTCAATACTCATTAAATAAGAGCGTGTGTGTGTGTGTCCCCCCCCCCTACTGTATACTAATACTAATATTATTATTAATAATAATATAATAAATAAAACAAAACCATGATCTACGAATTTGTAATAACAAAACTATCTGTTTATTTATTTTAATGGTCTATTGATCATTATTTCAATGATTCTATTTTAGCATAGTCTCTTATTATTATTTTCTTCAGTGGTTAACTCATCTTAATTCCTATTGGTAGAAACTATGTCTTACGACTTTTCATTGTAGAATGACTATTTTGAATTTAAGAGGAACGTAATTACGAGTCCGACAACGCGGTATTTTGTTTGTAGACGAGTCATAAGAGGACTCTGAAATAAAGTTAAACGTAAACATTTCATTTACGAATCAAATTTGAACAAACAACTATTTTTTTCAGAATAATCCTGAACAAATTTGGTACAATCAAACATATTTTAAAAATAACGATTTTTAATAGTTGGTAACAAACTTGCCGGTTGTGAGGAACTGTATCAATCTCTGTTTTTAACGGTGTTTATTTTGGTCGGGGGGAAGGTAGGGGTGGATCCAGGAAGCAATTTTGGACGAGGAAGGGGAATAACTTTTACCCAGAGGAGGGAGTACGGAATATCTACAATTTTTTTTTTTTCCAAATTTAACACTAAAAATAAGTGACGTTTTAAGGTAATCCTGGACTCCAGATCCGCTCAGATGTGTTTAATTCTAGATTCCAATTATTTCGTCCGTTGCCTGACCCTTATAGAGGAGGGGGAGGGGGGAGATGGTTTCATAGACACTAGCAAAAAGCTATACGTTATCTTTAAAACAAGAATGGTATTGTTTATCAAATTTTAATATTCCACACAGATATATATTTACTAAAAAATAGTTTCTTTCCAGTTAGCTTCTTTTTTCCATCTAGCGACCATATTTAGTACATTATTTATTCCTCTTGCGAATACGACTCGGTGGAGGGTTTTTAGCCATATTAAAAAAAAAAAGATTTCCGGTAAGATTCGAAAGTGTACGACCAACCTACTGCTTGAAGCTAATATATGGAATCACTAAATTGTGGAATGAGCTGACCAGTCGAGCTTCAGAACTGCAACACGAGATGAGATAGACTGATACTCTTGTTACATGGGCGGTGTCTACTACAGCTGGGATTGCTCTTATCACAGTCATCAGCGTCACAAGTTCAAACTGAGAAAGAAAATAAGGGGAAAGGGGAAGGTATTTGCTAAATGTTAGAACTAGTTCTTATATTCTCCACTAGTTTCAGGTATTGTCGAGTCCGTCAAACATGGAAGCTCCACGCAAAAATGTACTAAGTGAAGTGATGTGTTAAAGCGATTTACACCACGAGATGGATTCATCAAAAGTTATAAAAACTGACCTCTTAGAGGCAATAATCAAACATCTGCAAATTCACAACTAACTAATCCACCAGAAAATTGATATAAATTTGAAACCTTAACACAGTAAGAAAATTAAATAATTAATTACAAACTGCTTTATAAAAATGTTATTTTTGGATGGGGAAGTAATATTTAATTATTTAAAAAAGTATTTAGGCGATTATATTGAAATATTTACATTTTAATCTAAAGTAAGTTATTAAGCCAAATATCAAATACACATAAATTATGGTTTTAGAAAATAAATTAATCAAATGTTATCAGTTAAAACAGATTTTAAAGCAAATTAATATATTATATATATTAAAAAAATCAAAACAAAATTTGAATTAGTTTTTTCTGAGAGAAAAAAAATGTTTTCTAAAAAAAAAATCCATTGCAAGATTCCCCTTAAGGATCGCATTGGTCGGTGAAAGACCCCAGGATCCACGATTTCATTGGTTGTTTCCTTGGATTGACAAAAAAAAAAACACGACAGAGGGCCTTACAGTCCAATTTTCATAGAAGGAGCTTAACTGACAGCTAGAAAAGTTACTATAACTACTTTCATATATTCATCACTCAAGTAATATGATTTGCAGCCGTCACCATTCATAGATATTATCAAAATCTATAAAATAACAATAATAATAATTATTATTATTATTAGCACCGCGTCTTACTACCCATTCGGGTTATACGCACTTACGCTAATGTGTGGTGGTAGGGTGATTGTGAGATGAAATGGAGGACCTACAGTTTAGCGTGGGATCCGAACCACGGTGGAGGCCTGGCATTCCACACATTCACAAGTTGTGATTAATACACTCTTGTCAGTCTTGTCAGAGTTGAAGGAAGGGTTTGGTAATCAGATAAATCTGTGCCGGGACCGAGGATTGAACCCCGGACCCTCGACACAGAAGTCTTCACCTTACCGCCAGGTCACTCTAGTAAAGTAATTAATTAATGGGGAAGAAATTAATATATCAATTTAGTTAGTTTATAAGTCTGGTGCTGATATACTTAGTCGGTTCATTAAAAGTACACGTTAAATGTCACACATAATTGTTAAAACTGAAGTTTTTAAACGTTGGGTTTTTAAACGCATATTTTGTTTTCATAGATAGATAGCTGTATGTTGTGGGCCAGATAAAACCACATGGCTGGCCATAATCTGCCCATGGCTACTGTAGTCTGGACTTGGTCAGAGCCAAACCTTTGCTGCGTAGTCCCAAGTCTGTAGCGCGTTTGATTGTAAACAATTTCACGGCTTTCATCCATTCCAGATGTTCAACCTCAGGCGAGCACGTGTAAAACACGAGCTATGCGTGTCTATTTGTCTCTTACTAATGTCCACACTCAATAGATAGTTCGATAGTTCATTCTATAACTAGTTCGCAACTGACTTTTCAATTCAGTCGTTACCTAGTTCTTAGGTGACCTGCAGCTTTCAATTCAGTCGTCAACTAGTTCGCCACAAACTTACATCTTGCAGTTCAGTCATCAACTAGTTCGCAACAAACTTACATCTTGCAGTTCAGTCACAGCTTTTTAGCTCAGTGGTATCCATGATTCACTCCTGTTATTGGGTGCAGCGGAATGGCGTAAGTGTTTGGTATAAAACAGGGGGAAGGGGGAAGAAAATGATTCACGTGACGTGGTTTATGTCATTTCCTGCAACGAGAGTTCATTCATTCTGCGTTATCTCGGGAGATATTTTGTCGGTCTGAGGAAACCTCAATCCGTCATCTTCCGCGATTTACTTCCCCGCTCTCCGACCCCGTACCTTGTAGCCAAGTGGTCAGGGGGATCGACCGTAAGACAAAGGGACTTTGGTTCATTCCCGTATTCGTCCGATATTATTACGCTCCAAGAACAAATATAAACTTGTTCATTTTAATTAAAGATCTTGGCGGAAGAATCGTCTACTAAATACCAACTTTTTGTGGTCAACAGTGATAACATTTTACTTCAGATCACATGACTTCACGTATGAAAATATGAAAGTAGATATAATAACTCGCCTGGCTGTAAGATAACATGCTCTTCCTATGAAAATTGGACTGTTCACAGGACAGCTGAGTCACGAAGATGCGCGCAGGTGGAGGTGGTTTGTGAGATCGGACTCACCTGACTGGTTCACGCCCCTAGTTAGTCGTTGAGTCATGCATCTGTCTGCTCAACTGCGGCCTTCAGCGACTGGCGAATACACTCAGGACAGGAGGGGCATTTCTATAATCCACTCAGGCCAGGAGAAACATTTATATAATACATTCAGGCCAGGAGGACATTTCTATAATATACTCAGGCCAGAAGGGACATTTATATAATACACTCAGGCCAGGAGGGACATTTATATAATACACTTAGACCAGGAGGGACATTTATATAATACACTCAGGCCAGGAGGGACATTTCTATAATTCATTTGGCCAGGAGGGACATTTCTATAATACACTCAGGCCAGGAGGGACATTTATATAATACACTCAGCCAGGAGAAACATTTATATAATACATTCAGGCCAGGAGGGACATTTCTATAATACACTCAGGCCAGGAGGGACATTTCTATACTCCACTCAGGCCAGAAAATAAGATTCTTCGTATTTATATTTAATTTCTACTCGTTGGCCTACACGACTTCAATCTATTTACATAACTTACTTTTAACTTATGTTTTTTATTCCATAAGAAGAATTAAATTGAATTGAACTTGGAACATTACAGTTTTACTCATTCCTTGTAACCATCAGTCAATCCCATCACGGATCTACATTCCCCCGCGCTATCTTCCTAGAACCGACACTGGAATGGGCGGTGGTCAAGCACATGGAACACCATCTTATGACTACGCGCATGCGCGAAAAATCTTGAAAAGGAACATGTCGGGGTAAAAAGTATTGAAATACGATACGCGACATTTTTATGTGTGACGTGTACATGTGGCAAGCATTCATTGGCTTGAAGTGGTCACAAGCGAGCTAAGATAACTTGACCTTGATGATAGAAACATACTGAATCCTACAAGCAGTGGAATGTGAGGAATGCCAGGCCTCCGCCGTGGTTCGGATCCCACGTTAAACTGTAGGTCCTCCATTTTTCATTTCACAATCACCCTACCATTGCACATTAATTATTGTTTTCACCGATATAAATAAAATATTGCTTCAGTAGTTGCTCATGGTAATATCAACAGTTCTTGAATATTCATTTTGTCAAGAGCACGTGATTTGAAAAAAAAAAAACTATATCTAATTTTTTCTAACACTGCGTCGTATTACCCGTTGGCAATTTTGATGAAATGTACCCGCATTTACGGGGTAGGACCGTGGTAAAACATTTAGTGGAAAAAAAACCACCTTGCCGGGATTCAAATCCCTATATCTCCGTCTAGGAAGTACGGTCTATTGTGAGAGTGACACCTTAGACCAGGGCGCATACCCCCAGATATAACTTTTTTTAAACTTTTTTGATAAGCTATATATATATATTTCTGTATGTTTATCTAAAATAAATAAAATAAACTACATCCAAAATAATGTATTAGATATTAAGTTTAAATAAGAAATATCTCTCATTTCACCTACCTCCCACGAGGGCAACCTGGAAACATCTCCCCCTGGTACTCAAACAGAAGAAAATCAATAATATAATTTAACAACTTTGTCCCCCCCGCCCTTTCCACCAATCATTTCCAAACACCCAATAGGCCCTAATATGTAATAGGCTATAAGTTTTAATCCACCCCCCCCCCATTCCTCCCCCCTCTCAAATTCATCTTATTCCCCTATTTAGTAAACCGCAAGCCAACACTCTGGAAATTTGTCCTATCCAACATCGGCCAACTTCGGTGGCCGCATGGTCTAATGCGCTACCCTAGCAGTAGACTAGACTGCCGATGACGGGGAGATCGAGGTTCTTCAATCTACATCGGGTGCACTAAGGGTGTTTGTTTTCTAAAACGTTTTTTCCACTCTCCTTCCACGCAAATGTGGATACATAAACGTATAACCCGAACGGATAGTAAAACGCGGTGCTAAAAAAACAACACAATTCTATCGGAAAAATTTAAATCTCTGCTTACATGTTTAGTTGTTTCGGTCAAGAGTCCAACACCTTTTATTCGGACTGTACACTTTGTACGTCTACGATTTATCAACGTTAGTTTAGTCTTTGTCCTTTAATCCTTTAAAACTCACTTGGTACGTAACATTGTCTTCGCCCATTCATCTTGAGCCGTGGCCTTGAGAACTTGACCACTTGGTGGGATGAACAAGTTCATAACGTTCGAGTCTTTCTCGGGGAATAGCCACCCACCACTTATAAGGACTAGCTGAATTTCCAAATAGTTTGGTCACTAATATACCTACGTTTAAAACAAAAATATAATTTAAATATAATGAAATGTAACGGATAGCTCAGATAAAATGTTAGTATTTTGATGACGGCTAGGCCTACATTTCAAAGGAGGATAATTTATATTAAATTGTCCATGAGAGTGTCTTAGACAATCATCATTATCTTCATCATCATCATCATCCGACGTTTCCGCCTCTGAGGGTCTTCTGGAACATCCTCTTCCTTGACTTAGACAATATTAATTTCAATAACTTAAAGTAAAAATATTGAAATCGACACCTTCAGTGAAAATAACAATAAACCAGTAAACCCGTGCGAAACTTTCTCACATTCAACATCTCCCCCCCCCCCCCCAAATTAAAAGATCTAGTCTTTTGTTGGGTTGTTGAAATTAAATACTCGGCGAAGTGTTACTCAAAATAGCAAAGAGAGAGAGTTTATTAATGTGAACGTATTTACAATTTACAATATCTCTTTGTATACAATATTTGATGTCAGAATGCGATCATCTTCAATTATTTGTTTGTCATTTTCCGTAATTGATACAGATATATTGTTAGATTTTAGTGACTGTTTAAAAGGCTACATAGAGTTGTTCATGAGCAAATACTGCATTTGGCAAGTACAATCCAGATCTTTGAAGTGTTTGCCTCTGAGACCTATTGATAGTAATTGCAAAGGCAGCCCATGTGTTTTAACGTAAACTGAGTATGCTATGTCAGAAGTCGGGAAAAAATCCTCTCCACTGATACCTTATTCATCGCTTTAGGCTTTGTATTAGTTGAGAAAAAGGGATGTTGACAACAAAAATAATATATAGGAATGATGTGATGTATGTATGATTAAAATAAAAACCGTACATAATATTTTCCATATTAGTTTAAAATATGTAGTTGTGTTTTGCTATCCAAGATATTTATGTTCAGTACACAACTTAGCTTGAACAGCACACAAGATGCAAGTATGATCCAAGACCATTTCTAACCATTGACTTCGTGAAGTTCATTATGCATTGACATGCCTGTCTAAATAATATTGACTTTAGACAATAATTGTCATAATACGTTAGGAAAAGTTTTATATACTGTTTATTTTTTAAAATGTCATCGTGTCACACAAATTGTGCCATATAAGCTCTACCATCTCTGCTATATACAGTCACATTTTCTTACGAAGAACATTAGACAATAGAGCTAGCCGTAAGACGAAACATTGTCCGTTTTGGTAAACTTGTTAACTCTTCCTTGAACAATTTTCAGCTATTTAAATTAGTTCCGATAAAGCAATAACACTAACATTTACCTTTTTCCTTGTGCTAAAAGATGCACTTACAAAATTTAAATCAGAAGGATTTTTTATTTGTATCTCAGGTGACAAATTACCTTTACATTCAGATTTGAACAAAGAAAAAAATATAATTATTGTGATGCTATTTTTAGTGTGGAAAAACAAAATACATTCGAATGAAACGTGGGCTGAATCCATTTGGGCAGCCAGGAAGAAGATCTGTGTCCCTTTTATTCTCAGGAATTGGAGCTACTACCGTTTGGGCAGCAGGGAAGAAGATCTGTGTCCCTTTTATTCTCAGGAATTGGAGCTACTACCGTTTGGGCAGCCAGGAAGAAGATCTTTGTCCCTTTAATCCTCAGGAATTGGAGCTACTACTGTTTGGGCAGCCAGGAAGAAGATCTTTGTCCCTTTAATCCTCAGGAATTGGAGCTACTACTGTTTGGGCAGCCAGGAAGAAGATCTTTGTCCTTTTATTCTCAGGAATTGGAGCTACTACCGTTTGGGCAGCAGGGAAGAAGATATTATCCCTTTTATCCTCAGAATTGAGCTACTACCGTTTGGCAGCAGGAGAATTGGAATTGAGCTACTACCGTTTGGCAGCAGGAAGAAGATATTTATCCCTTTTATTCTCAGGAATTGGAGCTACTATCGTTTGGGCCGCAGGGAAGAAGATCTTTATCTCTTTAATCCTCAGAAATTGGAACTACTGCCGTTTGGGCAGCAGGGAAGATCTTTATCTCTTTAATCCTCAGGAATTGGAGCTACTACCGTTTGGGCAGCTGGGAAGAAGATCTTTGTCCCTTTTATTCTCAGGAATTGGAGCTACTATCGTTTGGGCAACAGGAAGATCTTTATCTCTTTTATTCTCAGGAATTGGAGCTACTACCGTTTGGGCCGCAGGGAAGAAGATCTTTATCTCTTTAATCCTCAGGAATTGGAGCTAATACCGTTTGGGCAACAGGAAGATTATTATTATTAGCACCGCGTCTTACTACCCATTCGGGTTATACGCACTTACGCTAATGTGTAATGGCAGGGTGATTGTGAGATGAAATGGAGGACCTACAGTTTAACGTGGAATCCGAACCATGGTGGTGGCCTGGCATTCCCCACATTCACAAGATGTCTTGTCAGAGGTGAAGGAAGGGTTTGGTAATCAGATATATCTGTGCCGGGACCGAGGATTGAACCCCAGCCGCCAGCATAGAAGTCTGACACCTTACCCCTAGACCACCAGGTCACCGGCAACAGGAAGAAGATCTTTATCTCTTTTATTCTCAGGAATTGGAGCTACTACCGTTTGGGCCGCAGGGAAGAAGATCTTTATCTCTTTAATCCTCAGGAATTGGAGCTAATACCGTTTGGGCCGCAGGGAAGAAGATCTTTATCTCTTTAATCCTCAGAAATTGGAGCTACTACCATTTGGGCAGCAGGGAAGATCTTTATCCCTTTAATTCTCAGAAATTGGAGCTACTACCGTTTGGGCAGCAGGGAAGATCTTTATCCCTTTAATCCTCAGAAATTGGAGCTACTACCGTTTGGGCAGCAGGGAAGATCTTTATCTCTTTAATCCTCAGGAATTGGAGCTACTACCTTTTGGGCAACAGGAAGAAGATCCTTATCTCTTTAATCCTCAGGAATTGGAGCTAATACCGTTTGAGCAGCCGGGAAGAAGATCTTTGTCCCTTTTATTCTCAGGAATTGGAGCTCCCGCTGTCTTTACAGCCGCCGCGCCGGGGTCTCCCAGAGAGAGTAGTGTGGGACTGTTACCACATAGAAGGGGGAGGGGGACCGTAAAAAAAGCAAAAGGACTAGAAGAGGGGGTACCGCGTGGTGAACATTCAGTTTTCAGTCAGTTCTCGAGGCCGAGTGGGGGAAGCCGGCAGTTTAGTCTGTGCGTGTGTGCGTGTGTAGTGTGTGATCCCTTCGCCCTCCCTTTCTTTTTACTACAGCACAGCTAGTGCAGTGCGGCGGCCATGTTGACTGTTTCGTTCTCTTCTGCGCGCGCTTACACTTTTTATTACCGTTCCCTCGGTGGCACCTTACAGCATGATAAACAATATGGATGATATGCAGAACGGTGTAGTGTTGATTAAATGTGAGTAGCTAAACCCCTTCTGTTTTTTTATTTTACGTCTTTGCAAAACAATTGTGTGTTTTTATTATTGTTGTCGTTGTTCTTACCGCTGCTTCGTTTTGTGTCGCTGGATGGATGAGCACTCTCTCCCTTTTCCCCTCTCTTTTCTTTTTTTTTTGCCTGTCCTGCCTTTTATTTTTATTTTTACCGGTTGCTGTTGTTTTTGTCCGCCGAGAGGCAATATGGCTACCAAGCGTCGCGTATCTTTGGATCAAGTTTGTTCGGTTGTGTCGCCAAATCTTTCTGTTGTGATTCTATAGAGTTTTCCGTGTTGCGATGAATATTCAGAGAGTGACGTGCGTTTGTTTTGCTTTTTGGAAACTCGAAGCTTATTCAAGATTTTTTTATTCTATTTAACCTAAAACGTTCCATGTTTTGATAAGCGATATATCGTGTGGTCTGGACTCTGGAGCAGCGCTACTCACATCTGGGGTACGCTAAGACATTTAGGTGGTATGTACGATTTAAAAAAACCCTGACTAATCAGGGACGGCCTAGGGCTACCCACAAGACACCCGGTTGAAAAGGGACGAGAGAAAATGTTTTTATAGCAAAACACTTTTTGGCCAAAATAACAAATATTTCTCCAGTAGAAACATTTGAGTTTTTCTTCTCATGGTATATCAACATTGTTGACTATCTGTCACGAGCATTGCGGCATTAGATTAGAAACTTTTTTAAATGAAGAGAAAAAGTTGTCATTAAATTCCAGGACATCTTTGACAGATATTCAACAACTGTTGATATTACCATGAGAAGAAAATAAAACTCAAATGTTTCTACTTGTGAGATTATTTTTACCAAAATAGTGTTTTTATACAAAAACTTAAAACATTTGCATTTTCCGCATCCTTACACTCCAACCTTAAGTCATAGCGATCTAGAGCGCAATTTTTATTTTAGATTTAGAGTATATAATAATTATGTGTAACTTGCATTATGAACCAATAACTTCGGGGTACAAAGTTTGAGATAAATTATATCGTAGTATTTGCTACCTGTCTAGATGTAATAAAGTGTCGTACTTAACTAATCGTCACTAAGCAATGATATATTATAAGGTGCTGGGTGGTACTGTGAGTACGGTCTGATTTTTATAGGAAGGAACTTTTGAATTACAATCACATTTATGCGGTTAACATTGATACCATCTGACTATAGCCTAAATGTTATTTTATAGATATTGATAAGGACATGCGGCAGTGGACCTAAAGTTATAAGACCTAAAGTCACAACTCCTAAACTAAATTTCTTAACTTCATAACACCTAATTTTATAGCTCCTAACTTTACTATACCTAAAGGCACTGGACCTAAAATTAATTTTTCATATATTACTTTAAAAATCCTTAACTCTTCAAACAGGCAGTGGACCTAAAGGACAAAGACCTAATTTTACAAGACCTAACTTCACTGGACCTAATTTTATAAGACCTAAAGGCATAGCTCCTAAACTTTAGGTCTTGTGAAATTAGGTCCACTGCATGTCATCCAATGATAATACATTGTCATCAGTCATTAAATGAAGTTTAAGGCCCAATCCTACAATGTCACATGATTCTATTCGTTAGGGTTTAACATAAGGTTAAGTGATAACCACTATTGATTTTACAATGTTCTCTTGGGACTATAATGTCCATATAAAAGTGTTCGTTAAGTTAACGCGTGGTATACCATCCGGTTAGTAAACATAACGATCTGTTTGTTTATTTAAATAAACAGTTTGTATTTTCCTATTATTCTACCATCAATATCTATCTCTTCTTCTTTGCTAAAATTTACACTTTGATTTCTTTTATTATTTTCAACAACATTTTAACAAAAACAAAAAGATAAATGATAGATTTGCCTTAATTCATTTTCAATATTATATTATGAGGAGTCATTTTATCATCCATACAATACAAGTTTCCATTATGTTCTAAATATTAACGACTTCTTTTAACTAGGTGAATTTTTTAAAACATTTTAAATTATAGAGAATTATTGTCTTCAGCATGTCATAGAGGGAAAGGTTGAAAGAAATAGGAGCTTTGGACGAAGGAGGCGGCAGAGGACAGGGTGCATTGGCCGTCTAAGTTCATTGACAAAAGGAGTGGACCTGTCGTAAGACAGAACACTTAATAATAATTTAACAATATTAATGCAAACATTGAAGATTTACTTTTTTTATGTATGTATGAATGGTAACATAATTTATTCATTTTCCCATAATATGACATAGAAACAAAATAAAGAATCCCCCCTCTTTGCGTACTGTTCCCCAAATCATTATACCTTTAAGTCATCCATTAAAATTATTGATTGGTTAGTTGAATAATTAATTTATTAAAAATGTATATCAGAATACACATCTTTGCATGGAAATATCTAGTTTCTAATGTATTAATCCATCCAACTATAAATACTTCTCAGTCGAGACATCTTCAGCTGTCACTTTCGATTAGTACACCCCTCCACCTCTTTAATTTGTTGGTATAAATATCAGTGGCGGCTCGTAGCTAAAATTAGTGAGGGTTCTGCTAACACGAGAAGCAAAACAGTGCATTTTCTACTTAACATTCGCAAAGCCAACTTTTCCGTTGGTACCATTCAGAATTAAAGCTACTAATATATTTCTTATTGTTGCTTTTTACTGGCTTAGATATTAAATATCAGGTGTTTAACGACCTCTTTTCTTAACTGTAACTTTCTCATGGAGAAATAGCTGTGAAAACTTAAGCTGTTGAAGTTCACTTACAGTCACAGAACTCATTTCTTGGTGATGCAAGGCCATGGTTAAAGTTTTCTGTTAAATAAAAGAACCGAAAAAAATGAATCAAATAAATAGCTGGAAGCAGAATAATAATCTAATCTACACTCTTCTACACTTAATTACATTCAAGAATATGGTACACGGTTTTTAAGCACAACACACGTTGAGTAGAAAAAAAACTTTCTCCATCACGCAAGAGCCGGCACTGCGAGAGCAACAGTGCTCTCTCTACCTGGCAGTCCCGCCTTCCTCACCACCCTCCTCCTCTGTGCTCATGCGCACAATAGTCAAAACACCACGTCACTGGCACCTGTGAATCGCACAGTTCCATACAAATATTTTTGTATCTTTTTCATAAACTTGGGGATGGCTACTGAAGTACTGACATTAAACTAAGGAATATATATTGTACTACAAAAATAAAGAAAGAATTAAAGAAAAAATGGACTCATTATATTAAATGTTATCGATAATATCAAGTGGAAATAGGGGTGCTGCAGTTCCGCAGTGCCTATACACGAGCGCTACTGACAAATATACTTTCTCAGAAGGAAGTGTAAACGTTCTGTACCCGGTTATTTTTCTAAAGCTGGTCCGCACTCCCCCACATTATGGTTGTGCTCATCATGACATTCGGTCCACGGGGCTGTACAGGGGTAAACCACCTAGCAGAACATCTGCCACTCAAGGTGGTAGATAAACACTCGGTCCATGAACACCTGGTCGTAACCTCTCTGATAACACCCCCTCCAACGAGCGATTCTATCGCCAATCAACATTCAAAGCGCCTTCTAGAGAACACATCTTTCTTATGGCCAGCTTTGATAGCATTTTACCATATTATTCTTATCGCCTCTGTGGTTCGGTGGCCAGAGTTCCTTGCTGCTGATCCAGAGATCCCGGGTTTGATCCCCGGAGCTTACAGATGTTCTGTGACGGGGTCAAACTCAGCCTCGTGAGGACAAATGAGGAGTGTTACGGTCTAGAAAATTGAGATTAACGTTCAGAGCGTTTTTTGTGCTGACCACATGACACCCTATATCAGTAAATGTTGGCATTGTTATTTTATAGGTACATTATTAATTATAAGCCTATCTGATATTCATCAAAATGGCAGTTGCATATAACATGACTTGACTTATGGATGGATGGAAGTAGATCTAGTAACTTTTCTAGCTCTCAATAAGGGCTCTTCCTATGAAAATTGGACTGTAGTAACTTTAGCTGTCAGTAAAGGCCCTTCATATAAAATTGGACTGTATAACTTCTGGTCAGTAAAGTCCCTTCTATGAAATTGAACTGTAGTAACTTCTAGCTGTCAAATAAAGCCCCTTCCTATGAAAATTGGGCTGTAGTAACTTTCATAGCTGTCAGTAAGCTCCTTCCTATGAAAATTGAACTGTACCAATCACACTGTACTTACACAAAGTTTGGTTTGTTCGCAAGTCACGTTTATTCCCCCATCCCCAATAAACCAAATCCCCCTCGGTTGGATCTGTAATCTGGAGAGTCCAATAAAGCCAGCCCCCCTGCAGAGCGACTGGTGATGTTGTCTTATCTGTGTTGGCTTACAGACAGTGGCGCTCGTGTGGCCGCTATTAATAGACACTGACATTCTTGAGGAGGCGAACTGTTTCATGACGCAAGACTGCTGCGAAATACTTGACGTGATTCTAAAATGGAGATACGTTTCTAGAAAAATACAAACATATACCTACTGTCGACAACACCGAGGCCGACGATAGTTTAATAAACCCGCACCTGTGGTCGCATGGTCTAAGGGCGGCCAACAGAGTGAATGGAGTTATTGATGTGCAGTGAAGGAGAAACCAATCAAATTAATACACAACTAGAAGTATTAAGGCGACACCAAATAATGGAGCTCCGCTACCTCTGAAGTAAAATAATAATAATAATAATAATTAGCACCGCGTCTTAATACCCGTTCAGGTTATACGCACGTACGCTAATGTGAAATGGTAGGGCGATTGTGAGATGAAATGGAGGACCTACAGTTTAACTTGGGATCCGAACCACGGTGGAGGCCTGGCATTCCACACAATCACAAGTTTTAATTAATACACGTCTTGTCAGAGGTGAAGGAAGGGTTTGGTTATCAGATAAATCTGTGCCGGGACCGAGGATTGAACCCCGGACCCCAGCACATAAGTACCTTTAGACCACCAGCTCACCTTAAGTAAAATAACCAAAGCTAACGGTGGTCGCGTGGTTTAAAGCGCTACTTTCACAGTAGATTAAATCGTTGATAACGGGAGATCGAGGTTCTACTTTCGGTCGAGTGTACCGAGGAGTTTTTTCTAAAACGGTTTTTCACTCACCCTCAACGCAAATGTGGGTACACTTTCTCTAATTATAGCCTTAATAATCCCTAAAACCATCAGATTAATTGGTACATAAGCGTATAAACCGAACGGGTAGTAAGACTCAGTGTTAAAAAAACAAGTTTTGTCACCAACCTGTAATCTTGTAACAAACTCTCAAAGTGGATACAAAACAATGGCCCCGGGGTTGGGGGGGGTGTGTGTGTAAAAAAACTCATTTATTTTAAAAGGCGAGTAAAGTTTGCTAAGCCGCCACGAGTGTTCCGCCTTTTCAATGCAGTTGTGTTGCGCGCGCATCCAATGCATAGGAAGGGGGGCAGAAAATGGAAACATACGTAGGGTATGTTATAGGCGGGTGTAGTTTGGTCGCGGAATAATTTATAGGCTCGCTCGTTGGTTTGTTGTTGGGGGGGGAGCCGTGAGAAGCATGTCAGTAGCCCTCCCCCCCCTCCCTCTTCTACAACACCACTTCTTTTTTTTATTGCTGGTGGCGTCCGGCGTTGCCAACTGTACGATCTGGATACTACTATGTCAGCACCAGTATTCACTTCAATATTGGTATATTTCCAAAAAGGAATATTTTATTGTCGACTTCGGTGGTCTTGGGATTAGGTGCTCGCCTCAATACCTTTCTTGAACGATAACAATCCGTAGCACAACTTCCTTCGGAAGGCAGGTGAAGCCGTGGGTCCCACGTCCATTGTAGAATTTATGTGATTTTGGTAGACTCTTTTGCTCTTGCTCATAGACATTCTCGTGTGCTGATGTCATTAGTCGGTTCAATAAGCGGACATTAAAATACCTCTAATCAATAAAATAAAATAAAATATCTACAACGCAACTAAATAATGCACTTAAGGCTGAAATAATAAATTTAGTGTTATCTTTTCACAAACAAGTGCATCTAGAAGTCGGAATCTATAATTTTTGACTAGAGGAGGAACTAAAATTATGAGATTTTATTTTCTGTCTGTTTGAAACAAAGATAATCGTTGCCTGGGGTAACCACGCAATTGATTGCGCTGAAAACCCCCTGCAACGCCGGGTACTTCTAGTTTATTATACAAATAGATAAGAGTTACATTATTTCCGACCTAAAAGGTTGTTTATTTAAGTTTTATTAGACTTAATTTTAGAAATTAAACACGTGTCGGCCATTCCAAATACAATCCATTTCAGGCCCCTTATAGGCCTATTATTGCAAGCATTCTACTGTTAGCTTTTACAAGGGACTGTACACTGTACAGTCAACAGACAAACTTGAAATGGTTTTTATTGACTTCCCTGACCGAGTTTTTCCGACGGCAATTAGGCTCATTTACAATTATAACGAATTTATTTAAAAGATAAAAAAGAAAGACTTTTTTTTGTGTGCACCTGTCAGAGCGATTAGCTTTAACTAAACAGGCGTGGGGATGAAGAGTTTAGATGAAATGTGCCTGCATTTGCATAGAGGGAGAGAGAGGCAACCCGAACGGGGACGAACCTGGACCTCCGCGTGACAGAAAATCCTCTTTATTGTGAGAGACTGTCGCTTTAAATTACGTGACCATGGGCGCTGGTAACCGCTTCGGTGGCCGAACGGGTCTCTTTGTTATTATTATTATTATTATTATTATTATTATTAGCATCGCGTCTTACTACCCGTTAGGGTTATCTCTTTGTTAAACTGGCCTTCTGATAACGGTGAGATCGGAGTTCGAATCTCGGTTCGGGTGTGTCGATGGAGGTTTTCCCCTATATGTTTTTCACTCTCCAGCCACACGAATACGAGTACACTTAATTTGAATTCAACCCTCCTAATAATCCCTAACACATCCACGTAGTTATTATTAGTTTCAAACGGCTAATGAGGTGCAGCTGTGACAAAATAATAATAATAATAATAATAATGACTGATGGGAAGGAGGTCTGGATTTGAGATTGTGTCGCTTCGTCCCCTCACCCCTCCCCAGCCGACCCCCTCCCCAGCCATTATTGGGCGAGCTTATAAGGTCTAATCGAAAAGACAGGGTTCACCACGCGCAAGTCTCTAACACTTCCTTCAGATCGATACGAGTTCTTTACAACGAGTTGGTGACCTGGCGGTCTAGGGGTACTTCTGTGTTGGGGGTCCGGGGTTCAATCCTCGGTGCCGGCACAGATTTATCTGATTGCCAAACCCTTCCTTCACCTCTGACAAGACATCTTGTGAATGTGGGGAATCCCAGGCCTCCACCGTGGTTCGGATCCCACGTTAAACTGTAGGTCCTCCATTTCATCTCACAATAACCCTACCATTACACATTAGCGTAAGTGCGTAAACCCGAATGGGTAGTAAGACGCGGTGCTGATAATAATAATAATAATAATTTACTAAGAGTTGAAGAACCTACTTCTCGTTTACTCTATTTGGCTGTCAAGGTCATCGCACAAGATCAACATTATTATTATTATTATTATTACTACTAACACCGGGTCTTATTACTCGTTCGGGCTGTATGCACAATTTTTTTTGAAGGTACTTATTTAATGTGTATTTTCTGAACCGACTGATTATACCAGTACACGATTATTAAACTAATTTAAAATATAGAACGGACACAACATCTGGCCCCCGGCCGTTAATTCGTCAGTCTTCACTCTGAAAGGGGAAACCCACATCTCACCGATTATACATTTTTCGTACCCTGCCGGGAATAGAACCCGGGGCCCTTAGCTCAATAGACAGATAGGCTACCGACCGAGCTAAGATGTTGTACCACTAAGTAGTCGAATGAGCCGGGCTGTGTTATGAGGGTACCTAAATACCATCTTTACTGATAAAAGGAAGTGTTGGTCTGTGTGTGAAGTCCAGATAAATCTACGGCACGCAGAGATCTGACATTCCTAACATAGGTGACGGAAGGGGGTCCGAATGCACGTCGAAGCAGGATTTCTAAATTTTTAATTAGGCTATTTTCAACAAATTTTTGAAGACAATATTGTTAATCTGATAATTAAATTCTCATGTCAAATCGGGCACCATTGGGGGAGGGGGGGGGGGTTATATAATCCTTATACCACAGTGGTTCACGGGCAACGCCTTGCGGGATTTCTAGTTATATATACATAAGCACATCGAGTAGTGAAGAGGGAAAGGACTACAAATTGTTACCAAATCACATCGTTAAATCTCTTGAGGTACTAACATCTACGGTCGTGACCTGTGTCTAGGTAAAGTGTCAGACTTCTATGCTGGGCGGTTCAATCCTCGGTCCCGCACAGATTATCTGATTACCAAACCTGCCTCACCTCACAAGTTTTCTTGTAATGTGGGGAATGCCAGGCCTCCACCGTGGTTCGGATTCCACGTTAAACTGTAGGTCCTTCATTTCATCTCACAATCACCCTATCATTACACATTAGCGTAAGTGCGTATAACCCGAACGGGTAGTAAGACGCGGTGCTAATAATAATAATAATAACTAACATCTGGTCTACGAAAGATCCAACGTTAGTGACACATTCATTCACCAATCGCTGTGGTCGACATGTGAAGAGCGAGAAGAGAGCTGGGATCACAGTTATTGCTTTATCGTGGCTCGTTAGAATAGCTGAATGTCCCCCCCCCCAATCATCAAATCTCCATATATTAATTTAACGTGGTACGGAACTCGTGGGTACGCATAGGCTGGATGTCCTAACAGTTCCCTTATAATAGTAACGAGGTTCCGATTCGTTTGAGCGGGATATCAGCAGTAGGGCTGGTGCCACAGTGTGCTGTCGCAGGTTGTTCGTTTGAGCGGGATATCAGCAGTAGGGCTGGTACTACAGTGCGCTAGTCGCAGGTTGTTCGTTTGAGCGGGATATCAGCAGTAGGGCTGGTACCACAGTGCGCTAGTCGCAGGTTGTTCGTTTGAGCGGGATATCAGCAGTAGGGCTGGTGCCACAGTGCGCTAGTCGCAGGTTGTTCGTTTGAGCGGGATATCAGCAGTAGGGCTGGTGCACAGTGGCTAGTCGCAGGTTGTTCGTTTGAGCGGGATATCAGCAGTAGGGCTGGTGTCCACAGTGTGCTAGTCGCAGGTTGTTCGTTTGAGCGGGATATCAGCAGTAGGGCTGGTGCCACAGTGTGCTAGTCGCAGGTTGTTCGTTTGAGCGGGATATCAGCAGTAGGGCTGGTGCTACAGTGTGCTGTCGCAGGTTGTTCGTTTGAGCGGGATATCAGCAGTAGGGCTGGTGCTACAGTGTGCTAGTCGCAGGTTGTTCGTTTGAGCGGGATATCAGCAGTAGGGCTGGTGCCACAGTGGCTAGTCGCAGGTTGTTCGTTTGAGCGGGATATCAGCAGTAGGGCTGGTGCCACAGTGTGCTAGTCGCGGATCGTCCGTCCAACTGTAACGGACCATTCTCGGTTTCGTTACGGCTCTGGGCGGATTCTGTGATGATGCCTGATACATTTCCTGACAACAATAGTTAACTTTGACTGCTTCCACACTTGAACTGTTTCCTCATTGCCGAGCTTTGGCAGGAGATATAGAGCTTTTGACTGCAGGATATAGAGCTTTGACAAGTGATATAGATCTTTGACAGGAGATATATAAGAGCTTTGACAGCTTTGAGGATTGACACAGAGCGTTGACAGCTTTGAGGGGTTGATACAGTGCGTTGACAGCTTTGAGGGGTTGATGCAGAGCATTGACAGGCTATAATTAAGAATTATTATCACTTTAAAATCTGTGTAAGGAGGGTGGAAAACCATTTAGGGAAAACTACAGTTAGACTATGTGACCACTGAACCGGGTATTAGATACCTACTCTATAGCCTGTGACATTGTAAAAAAAAACTCGTCTTAATTGGATAGATCTCTTCGTATTGCCTCCACCTTATGTCCTAGTTGATGATGGTCCGAGAATCCTTATCGTTACATAATTCAACTAGTCCTGCTTTTGTTCGATGGGCGTAGACAACATTTCTATTCAAACACACTTTTTATTTTTATCGCCAGACCGTTGCCATCCACTCACACAGTTCCGTCTCTTTGAGCTCCCCCCCCTCCCCCCCTCTACCTCTCAATAATAGATTAAAATACTATTTTTTTTTTAAATTTAGGGCTATCCTTATAATTAAGGAAGGGTCCTTCAAATTTCAAAGGATATTTGAAGAAGTATAGGAAAAAAAATCAATTTCGGGATTAGAAAAAAAGCTTTATAAAAAAAGTTTGATGACTTCTCCACCAAAGACGGCTGCCTAGGCCTTAGAGAAAGTATTAAATTGCTGAAATACAGTAATACACGGGTCTGTGTTGTTTTCTGAAACTACTATTCTCTCTAAGCTTATACTCCATTTCGCCCTTCACTTACAACCACCCTTTGTCATATCAATAAGAAAAAGAGGAAATAAAACTATAAAACTTCTTAAAGTTCTCTGCTATCTCAAGTATCTTAACATTTTCTGTTGTGATTCTATAACAAAATTACTGTATTTATTAGAGGAAGACTAAATCTAAAGCCCTTTTTCATCAAGCTTCGTCTCACAGCTCCGCAAATACGATCACAAAGTCGTTGAAATTTAGACAATGTCACATTATTACACTTTTTTCCTTTCTATTAATAAAACTCAGAACTTTTAATGTTGTTGAGAAAGAAAAGCTCCTTGTTTGTATCCTGCGGGCTTATTTTGGCTTGAATCATATTTTTAAATAACGCGCCGTAGAACTAAATATTGCGTTAGAACTGAACGTCTGCGCGGCATTACCGAGGTGGCGGTATTTATATGGCGCCTTGGGAGTTCTTGTAACCCCCCACCCCACCCCAGACTTCCAAGCCCGTAGTTTTATACTCCGACATCGCGTCTTGTTTGGGGCTGTGTGTGTTTGAGATTCTCAGGAACGTGTAAATATTTAGAGTTGGAAGGAGTTGAAGTGTGTATGGCGGATACCGTCCCACTAGAGCAAAACACGAACCGTTGACGTTCACGTTAACATTTCAAAGAAATGCATGTGGACGATGAAGGTGTTGTTTTTCTCCATCGCGTTTCCGTCGAGTATGACGTGACACGGTACATCCAATATCACCCCTTACGGAACTTCAGCTTTATCTTAGTTGTTTTGTTAGTTTATACGCATGTGCGCTGATTGAATCTGTTAGTTTAGGCGCATGCGCACTGATTGAGTCTGTTAGTTTAGACGCATGCGCACTGATTGAATCTGTTAGTTTAGGCGCATGCGCACTGATTGCGTCTGTTAATCTTTGCGCATGTGCACAGAGCGAATCGATTGGTCTAATAATGTGATTGGGTCTACCAAGTTTGTTTTTCGCGCAGAAAAAGGAAAGCTGAAATTATTTCAAGTCTGGCCGAACGGACAAAGCTGATGAGGCTGAAATCTTGATTGGCTTAGAGAACGTCACGTGTTTACGTTTTCGCCCTTCTCTTGTTTTTCGGTGAACGTGAGTATCTTCAGTAAAGGTGTGAGGTGCGGGAGGATAGAACAGTACTACCAATCCACCTCTGTCAGAGAGGAGTTATTTTTACCGTGGTGTGTCTATACTGTTTCAGTTAGAGCTTCCCACGGGAGTCCAGATAACAGTCAGGTGTGTACCGGGAATAACAGAGATACAGGGGTCGAATCCGATCGGTATACTTAGGGTGGTTCTCCCATTGTGAATTTTCACGCATATACTTCCTCTAAATTTAAACTTTCCCATCCACTAAATAATAATAATAATAACTACCCGTTCAGGTTATACGCTTTAAGTACTAATTACTCTTAATGGATTAGGAATTGGGAAGGTTTAATTAGAGGTAGTGAACCCGCATTTGCGTGGAGGGAGAGTGGAAAACCATTTAGGAAAAACCACCCCCAGTTCACCCGACCGAGATTCGAACCTCGATCTCCCCCTCCTCAGCAGTCGGGCTCAACACGACAAGCGCGTTAGCCAACTACGCCACCGAGGCGAGTCCCATCCACTAAACATGAGCGTAAATTGTTCATAAGCTTACTACCCGAGCGGGTTATGAGTGGTGCCAAAATAAATGAAGATTAAGTTCCTCAAGCAGATAGGCTCGCGCAGAACCGAGAAAGCTGAAACAATTTCAAGTCGCGCCAAGCAGATAACGTGGCTCGTGCCGATTGATCTGTTGATTGGCTTCATAGAGGTCGTCGTCACGTGACCACACCTATCTTTGTTCTCTTGTTAATCCGTGGTGACACTCGGGTCTTATCGGTCACGTGCGTTATCACGTGCACCTCCACGTGGGAGTTTCATAGCGTGGCTGGGTGCGCAATAGGGGGAAGGGCTGGAAAATGGGGTCAACTGCTACACTTGGGGAAAAAAAACCACATCGTTCCCATAACGCCCGTGTGAAATATCTTATTAAGTTGAGTAATTATTTGAATGAGAGACCGGCTACACGGTTCAATTATCTTCTCATGTGGTTCGGATTTTACGCCAAAGCTTATTACGAATTGATTTAAAAAAAAAGAAGCAAATAAATATTTAGTTCGCGTCCAAGCAGGAACCAATTAAGACTAATTTTTATTAATATTATTTGCACCGCGTCTTACTACCCATTCGGGTTATACGCACTTACGCTAATGTGTAATGGTAGGGTGAATGTGAGATTAAATGAAGGACCTACAGTTTAACGTGGAATCCGAACCACGGTGGAGGCCTGGCATTCCCCACATTCACAAGATGTCTTGTCAGAGGTGAAGGAAGGGTTTGGAAAGCAGATAAATCTTTGCCGGGACCGATGATTGAACCCCGGCCGCCAGCATAGAAGTCTGACACCTTACCCCTAGACCACTAGGTCACCCATAATTAAGACTAATCAACAGTAAGTCGGAACAAGATGTTGTTAGATAAATGTTTTTACGATTTATTTTCCTTCTTCGGACAACTCTGCCTCTATGGTCTAATGGTCACAGATCCAAAGGTCCTGGGTTCGATCTCCGGCGCTTACAGAATCTTTCTGTGAAGTTGTCTGGAACGAGGTTAACTCGGCTTTGTGAGGACAATTGAGGAGCAACGGCTCCGGTCTAGAAAACTGAGATTAACGGCTGGAGGTTTCATGGTGCTGACCACTTGACGCCCTCTCCTCGAATGTTGGTACTATTTTGGTCAACATGCGGTGTCTGCTCGGCCGGCCTGGCTTGCTTGCGAGATGACGTCATTAAGTGGTTTTTTTCGGACAATTTTGTACGATAAACCCATCTTTAGTAGGATTCTGGAAAGTATGAACTTTTAGAAAATACTAACATTGTTTTGCTTCTGTGGTCAATATTGTTAACATCGACCTCGGTGATCTTTAGGTAAGGTGCTCGCCTCAGGGACCGATGTTCGTGGGTTCAAACCCGGCCGGGGTCGACGGATTTTTCTCGAGCGATAAAAATCCGTAGCACAACTTTCTCCGGAGGGGAAGTAAATCCGTCGGTCCCTCGTCGATTGTGGCATAAAATACCTTTCCCGGCAAAATCGCTAGGACCTTTCGCTCTCGCTCATAGAAATTATCGTGTGCTAATAAAATCGGTCGGTTCAGAAAGTGCACGTTAAATTCTTTAAACAAATGAAAATGAAAATCAAACAAAAAACATTGCTATCATTAAACTAAATTATTAGTATTATATCATAGGTATTGATAATATATATCAAAAGATAACATGGTTTGATGTATGAATACGTGGAAGTAGTTCTTATAATTTTTATAGCTGTCAAATATGTCCATTCCTAATACAATTTTAGTATAGACACCCCTTCACGCAGCCCTTTGATCATATCATCCGCGAGACCCGTAATATCTTGCAGGGGGAAGAGAGGGAAGTTGCCAACACTGATATCAAAACCAGTAATTGTTTTACCATCCTCTTTCTCCCCCTTCCCCCACCTCTCTCTTTCTCTCCCCCCCCCCTCCCCATGAACTTGTCTGTCACGCTCCATTCAAATCACAGCACAGGCTATATTTTTATTGGCACGCTCATGCCAGCTAGTTCTTTGACACACCGTTGGTGGCAGGTGTGTCGCTCTGGGGAACGCGCGTGCGCCATTATAATATAAACTGTTACTTAGAATTTCGAATGACTCATTCAGTCCAAACCCAGCTTCCATGACAGTCGGGCAATCTAGAAAATATACTTTGGGAGAGGGTGTGGGAAGGAAATATAATTATATTATTAGCACCGCGTCTTACTACCCGTTCGGGTTATACGCACTTACGCTAATGTGTAATGGTAGGTGATTGTGAGATGAAATGAAGGACCTACAGTTTAACGTGGGATCCGAACCACGGTGGAGGCCTGGCATTCCACACATTCACAAGTTGTGATTTACCTAGATTCTATTATTTCTGTGCGTTTTGGACAATTTGATAATGTTTGGGGCACTTAAATATTTGTGTAGTGATAAACCCTTTAATTTTAAAATACTTAATTAAAATACGATTAGTTTTTTTTATCTTATCTATGATTAACTGAACATGAAATCCAAACAAATAATGGCGGTAAGAGATGAACATATTCTATCAAAGGGTTCAGGTCATTCAACACCAGAGGGGGAAGGGGCATTGATTAAATAATATTGAAGTATTAACATATTTTAATCTACGGCAGACTTGACGTTAGTGACACATTCAACCACCGAGCGTTGTAGTTGATACGTGAATTTGAAAAGAGAACTGAAATTTCTCTTGTTACTTCATTTGAAATAATTTTAATGGTTGGATTTTTTTTAAATTTTGTATAGAAAATAATTGAATTTCTTCCGTCACGCATAGTCTAAAGGATGGTTTTAAAATTGGTTCTACTAATTCGACACATCTTGGGTGCTCTGATTATTAAATGTATATACCGCCTTTGTGGTCGAATGGTCAGAGGTACTGGGTTCGCTCCTCGGCGCTTCCAGTTTTTTCTGCGAAGCAGGAGGTCTGTTACAGGGTTAGCTCAGCCTCCTAAGGACAAATGAGGAGCTACTTGAATGAAAAAGTCCTCATTTATCACTGAACACATTCTTGTTATCTAAACAGTTTCGTCGTTTTATATAACAGCGACGGGACTTGGACGATGTTGATTATATACATTATCCTTGGTCCCGGCACAGATTTATCTGATTACCAAACCCTTCCTTCACCTCTGACAAGACATCTTGTGAATGTGAGGAATGCCAGGCCCCACCGTGGTTCGGATCCCACGTTAAACTGTAGGTCCTTCATTTCATCTCACAGTCACCCTACCATTACACATTAGCGTAAGTGCGTATAACCCGAACGGCATCCTGAGGACCGTTGTAAGGACCGTGGACATGTGTTTCTCTTTATGATGAGGCTCAACGATATTAGCATAATCTTTCTTTCTGACACTTAACGACTGAAAAGGGAGCGAGGGGAGACTCTTGTGTTCCCGTGGCATCGGGCCAGATCACGTCACGGAACTTCTTGGTGCTCTTTCTTCTTGTTCTCGCAGTTTACCAAACATCGATCCAGAAGGTTGTGGTGGTCAGTGAAGATGACTCGGGACCTTCACCTACTGAGACACTAGGCTGTCGTCCAGCCCCGTCCTCCCTCCCTCCCCTCCCCCTCCTGCCTGAACACACGACAGCCGGAACATCCAAGGGGTCATTCGATAACCACGTTTACTGTTTCTGGGGGGAGCTCTAATGTCTACACAGTGTTGTATTATGGGATTTCTAATGTCTACATAACAAGGTGTGGTATAGGTGCTTATAGCTATCATGGGTGGATGATAGGACCAGTGAAGTATCGTATACCAATGTGGGACACTGGCATATAAATGTTTATTCTGTATCTAGCTATCCTGGCGGGACAATAGACACAGCACAGTGTATCTTAGCTATCCTGGCGGGACAATAGACACATCACAGTGTATCTAGCTATCCTGGCGGGACAATAGACACATCACAGTGTATCTAGCTATCCTGGTATACAGTAGGACTAATCACTGTTATTATAGCTATCCTGGTAGTACAGTGACACACGCACAGTGTATCTAGCTATCCTGGCGGGACACTAGATAAGGTAAGTGTGTGGTCTCCTGTGGTCAGCGATCATGCAGGACTGTCAAGTCATGTATAGTGGTCAGGTGATGTAATGTCCAGCAACTTAGTCCTAAGCACCCAAGTAGTCGTCTTCCTCGGCCATGAAGACAGTCTCATCCTGTGTGGACGCCTCGCATCCTGCTCAGGAATACCAAACTTAGTATCCCATTGAAGCTTCTCCCCCACGCTATTTCTGTGCTTTTCTCCTTCAATCCTTTTCGTACGTTTCACAAGTTCGCGAATGTGTTCTTTTATACCCATAACTTTTAATTACACATCACTATATTTATATAAAGTTTGTTATATAATGGTTTCGAACTTTCAAGTACTTGTTAGACGTGTTTATCTTATAATTACTCAATTGGCATTAGGAACTCGGAAGCGCATTGTTGCACTGACAAAAGTGCGCCACCTATCCTTAATCTTGAGCTAGTTCTAACCAGTCTAACTCATTACACCCTATCCTTATCTTGAGCTAGTTCTATCCAGTCCATCTCATTTACACCTCTCCTTATCTTGAGCTAGTTCTCTCCAGTCCATCTCACTACACCCTCTCCTTATCTTGAGCTAGTTCTCTCCAGTCCATCTCATTACACCCTCTCCTTATCTTGAGTTAGTTCTATCCAGTCCATCTCACTACACCCTCCTTATCTTGAGCTAGTTCTCTCCAGTCCATCTCATTACACCCTCTCCTTATCTTGAGCTAGTTCTCTCCAGTCCATCTCATTACACCCTCTCCTTATCTTGAGTTAGTTCTATCCAGTCCATCTCACTACACCCTCTCCTTATCTTGAGCTAGTTCTCTCCAGTCCATCTCATTACACCCTCTCCTTATCTTGAGCTAGTTCTCTCCAGTCCATCTCATTACACCCTCTCCTTATCTTGAGCTAGTTCTCTCCAGTCCATCTCATTACACCCTCTCCTTATCTTGAGCTAGTTCTATCCAGTCCACCTCATTACACCCTCTCCTTATTTTGAGCTAGTTCTCTCCAGTCCATCTCATTACACCCTCTCCTTATCTTGAGCTAGTTCTCTCCAGTCCATCTCATTACACCCTCTCCTTATCTTGAGCTAGCTCTG
Source organism: Timema cristinae (assembly GCA_039000515.1). Taxonomy (NCBI): domain Eukaryota; kingdom Metazoa; phylum Arthropoda; class Insecta; order Phasmatodea; family Timematidae; genus Timema; species Timema cristinae. The sequence continues at coordinate 70,062,770 of JBCFYV010000003.1, read as the reverse complement.
TCCAGTCCATCTCATTACACCCTCTCCTTATCTTGAGTTAGTTCTATCCAGTCCATCTCACTACACCCTCTCCTTATCTTGAGTTAGTTCTATCCAGTCCATCTCACTACACCCTCTCCTTATCTTGAGCTAACTCTGTCCAGTCCATCTCATTACACCCTCTCCTTATCTTGAGTTAGTTCTATCCAGTCCATCTCACTACACCCTCTCCTTATCTTGAGCTAGTTCTATCCAGTCCATCTCACTAACCCTCTCCTTATCTTGAGCTAGTTCTCTCCAGTCCATCTCATTACACCCTCTCCTTATCTTGAGCTAGTTCTCTCCAGTCCACCTTACTACACCCCATTTCAGGTCTATTGTTATGTTATCCTCACACATGTCTCTAAGTCTTCCCAATAATCTCTTCCCATTGAGTTGTCCTGTCACTACCCTAAACACGGTTCTAGATTCTCCCATTCGCCTTGCATGTCCTGTCCACCGTAAACTGCGAGATTTGATTACACTAAAAATGTCTTGGTGATGAATACATGGTATGTAACTCATCATTATGTCACACTATGACTTTGTTAATTTTATCATTTAACTATCAGAAAATCTCGACGTTTAAATATGAACACTGGCCATGTGTGCTTAAAGGAGATTCAGTCCCCTCACCTTTGACTTAACACTGCTCTACCTGTACATAGCATAATATCGTATGTAGAGCAGTTGAGTGTTAAGTCAAAGATCAAGGTTTCGAACACCTGTCGAGATACATTTAAATAAAGTATAAGTTTTTGTATAATCTTTTTTACATAAAAAATTGAGTGTAAAATAATATTTACATTTTATATTTAATACAAATTAAACCATAACTTATTTCCTACTGTTCGTTTGGGTCACAAAGCTCTCTTGTCTATGGAAAAGTATAAATATATCAAATATTTTAATTATTTAAGTCAAGGATCAATATGCAATATTCGTTGCATTCACGCCAACAATTTGCCTTTTAAAATCTGTTTTTCTGTGTTGACTTTTGTCAGTGAACTTGGACCTCCAATGCACCCTGTCCTCTGACTCCTTCTTCAGCTCCCAGAATATTCTTCTTTCCTTCAAGTCATACAATGTCTGAATCCTCCTCCTTCCCAAGCTCCTCTTTCCCTCAAGCTTTCCTTCTATGACGTCATACAGAAGACAGTTCCTCCTAAGGATGTGTCTGATCCTGTTTGCTTTGTGCCGAAGAATCTCATCCAAAATAGTTCTCTTCTCACCCACTATTCTTAGGACGTCTTCATTTGTCACCCTGACTGTAAAATTCTAAACTTTTCTCTAAAATAATTTCCTCTATATTTTCTCTTATCTTTTCATGACTTTTTCTCTCTCTTTCGCTCTCGTTGTCTTAATGAATCACCTAGTAATCCAGTGTAGCGGTTATTTCATGCACATTTGTAGCATCTGTTGCTTTATTTGATGGTTTAGTTTACTAAGTGGGGGTTTAACTTACTAGACAAGTGTTTTCTAAGTTCGTAAGTGTACCCCTCGGGGGTACGTGACGCACCAATGAGTTGTATTAATCAATCAAATATTTTTTTAAATAGCAAATCTGATAAAACAAATCAATGTAGATGACTTCATGGACTCTATTTCCTCCTGTCACGACTTTGTTTATCTAAACTTTATAAATTTAAAGACCAGGAAGTGGTGCGCTTAGACCCCACTGGTCTCCAACCTGGGGGTCGCGTCATTTTTAGGATAGGCTCGCAATGCTTTTTGAAGTTTTAATTTTTATATTATTTATTTTTTCAAGGGATTCTAACGATTTTGATTTTAGGAAGATGCGAAATTCATTTAGAAATTTTAACTGTTTAAAATGATTTAAAAAACTGTCAAATTACTACTTAAGTTAATGTTGGCTATCCCACTCTGATAGTTCCTTGTCTACGTAGTTTGCTGTGACAAACTTGTGACGCTGCCAGCATAACTCACACTCCCCCCCCGCCCCCCCCTTTCCCCCAGGCTTGTTGATTCTTTTTTACGGCATCTTAAGTCGCGCTCATATAATAATTAATTAAAACAAACATAGGTGGGCTTAACGTCACGTTCTTTTGGTTTGGTTTGTTGGTGACTGGAGGGTCGGATTTGATTCCTGGCCATGTGTACAAATGACGGGGGGGGGGGGGGGGTGTAACTTTTGGTAAACCCCCTCTTCCTCCATGAATTAAGGGTACATATAATCAATTTTAGCTTGCGTGATTAGATTTGGAGAGCCCGGACGAATAGTAAAGCTTAGTGTGAACAAAAAAAAAAAAAAAAAACAGTATCTAAATGCTTGCAAGTTACGATGGTCTCGTAGACAAAAATTGTGGGTCAAACTTTGCGAAATGTTTGAAATCACCAGATTAGTGGTCATCCATGAACCACGTGACGTTTTTATGACCCCCCCCCTGCCCTTCCCCCTAAAATAACATCAACTTGTGCTTCGTAACTTTTCATCTCTTAGAGTGAATGTCGTTATTTCTTAGGGAAGCTTTAGTGACAGTCAAAGAGGGACTCGCATTTAATACTACTCAGAAGTTATCTATAAATATGTTTATAATTCAAGTGTAAGATCTGTGTTACGTAACGCTGCTGTAAACTCTCTTCCTCCCATGTAACACCGTGTAGCCATTAGGGCTCCCCCTCACAACAGCGTTACGCGATTTATGGATAACCCCTAGGGGTAGGCGTCCACCGTGCGGATGGGAAAACGGATACAAAGATCCGATGCGGGCTAGTGGACCCTTGCCCAAATGAGAGCTCCCACCTCGCTCGCTATTCTATCCGATTAATCTGTCTCCGATCCAAGGTGACGACGGACAACACCGCTGATGGTGCGTTCTGTGCTGCTGACGCGACGTTGGTGCAATGTGACGGCAGTGTTGCCACATCGCCTCTCTCTGTGCTACAGAGTTGATGTATCTGGTATGGACCGCTGGCTCGCAGTTCCTGTACACTCCGCCGCAAGAGTCAGGGCTCGGGGGACTTGTTACTTGAGGATACTCAGGACCCGGAGTCTCTCTCACTCATCCTAGGATACCTTTTACTCAATCCAGTAGGTGACTTGGTGGTCTAGGGGTAAGACTTCTGTGCTGGGGTCCGGGGTTCAATACTCGGTCACGGCACAGCCATGCTAACCACACAGGTAGGAAACACCAGTGAGCCATGCTAGCCACACAGGTAGGAAACATCAGTGAGCCATGCTAACCACACAGGTAGGAAACACCAGTGAGCCATGCTAACCACACAGGTAGGAAACACAAGTGAGCCATGCTAACCACACAGGTAGGAAACATCAGTGAGCCATGCTAACCACACAGGTAGGAAACATCAGTGAGCCAAGCTAACCACACAGGTAGGAAACACCAGTGAGCCATGCTAACCACACAGGTAGGAAACACTAGTGAGCCAAGCTAACCACACAGGTAGGAAACACCAGTGAGCCATGCTAACCACACAGGTAGGAAACACCAGTGAGCCATGCTAACCACACAGGTAGGAAACATCAGTGAGCCATGCTAACCACACAGGTAGGAAACATCAGTGAACCAAGCTAACCACACAGGTAGGAAACACCAGTGAGCCAAGCTAACCACACAGGTAGGAAACATCAGTGAGCCAAGCTAACCACACAGGTAGGAAACATCAGTGAGCCAAGCTAACCACACAGGTAGGAAACACCAGTGAGCCATGCTAACCACACAGGTAGGAAACACTAGTGAGCCAAGCTAACCACACAGGTAGGAAACACCAGTGAGCCATGCTAACCACACAGGTAGGAAACACCAGTGAGCCATGCTAACCACACAGGTAGGAAACATCAGTGAGCCATGCTAACCACACAGGTAGGAAACATCAGTGAGCCAAGCTAACCACACAGGTAGGAAACACCAGTCCGCACAGCCAATGCTAACCACACAGGTAGGAAACACCAGTGAGCCATGCTAACCACACAGGTAGGAAACATCAGTGAGCCATGCTAACCACACAGGTAGGAAACATCAGTGAGCCATGCTAACCACACAGGTAGGAAACATCAGTGAGCCATGCTAACCACACAGGTAGGAAACACAGTGAGCCATGCTAACCACACAGGTAGGAAACACCAGTGAGCCATGCTAACCACACAGGTAGGAAACACCAGTGAGCCATGCTAACCACACAGGTAGGAAACACCAGTGAGCCATGCTAACCACACAGGTAGGAAACACCAGTGAGCCATGCTAACCACACAGGTAGGAAACATCAGTGAGCCATGCTAACCACACAGGTAGGAAACATCAGTGAGCCATGCTAACCACACAGGTAGGAAAATCAGTGAGCCATGCTAACCACACAGGTAGGAAACATCAGTGAGCCATGCTAACCACACAGGTAGGAAACATCAGTGAGCCATGCTAACCACACAGGTAGGAAACACCAGTGAGCCATGCTAACCACACAGGTAGGAAACACCAGTGAGCCATGCTAACCACACAGGTAGGAAACACAGTGAGCCATGCTAACCACACAGGTAGGAAACAAGTGACCATGCTAACCACACAGGAGGAAACATCAGTGAGCATGCTAACCACACAGGTAGGAAACATCAGTGAGCCAAGCTAACCACACAGGTAGGAAACACCAGTGAGCCATGCTAACCACACAGGTAGGAAACACCAGTGAGCCATGCTAACCACACAGGTAGGAAACACCAGTGAGCCATGATAACCACACAGGTAGGAAACATCAGTGAGCCATGCTAACCACACAGGTAGAAACACCGGTACTGAGGACTCTTCCTCCACATCCCTACATTCCAGTGCACTTTATTTGACGGCAATTTTCTGCTGCCCTTGCGTTTCATTGTTGTTCATCCACTCGAATTAATTTGCTGTTTCGCGTGAATTCCTCTCCTGTCAATAATAAGCCGTTTACCAAAAGACCCTCCCCCCCTCCCGCCTCTTAAAGGCGTCATCATTTAATAACCGCGGGAAACAATGTGCGGATGCGCGGCTACGCCGGGCGTCTCGTCTTGTAGGGTCATCGCCTCGCCGACAATAGCGACAAGGGTCCCTATTGTGGTGAAGACGCGAGTTGCTGGCTTGCCATGGAGCACACGAGGGGGGGGGGGGGTGCGTCGCTTCCTCTTATTGGTGATTCAATTACTTACTGGCACTCACTTGAAGGAGCTGGGACGAGTCGTTAGCACGCTAGACCAGTGGTTCCATACCTGGGGGTCGTGACGCTTGTCGGGTTATAGCTTCAGGTTCGCTTTTTAAAGTGAGTGTAATGATTATAGGAAGGTGCAAAATTCAAATATAATTGTAAGCTGTTAAATTGATAACAACTGTCAAGTTATTGTTTAAGTTCATTTTGGTTTCTCAGTTCTGACAGTTGCTTGTTGACCTAGGTTCTGTATCAGTCTCGATTGTCTCGCGTTCGAGTGAGTGGCACTGCTAGCATAACTTACAAAACACCTGCCGGTATCTTTGATCCTATTTTGAGACATCTTCAAGCATGCTGGCTTAACGTCACTCTCGATTGGTCTGTTGTGTTGAGGTCAGGATTCAAATTCGACCAGGGGTGCTGGGTACAATTTTTACTAAATGTTTTACCCCTTCTCCTGCCACTTAAATAAGGTACATTTCCTCTAAATTATTCCTCCTCATCAGAGGGCCATGAAAGCGTACAGATTGTACCATTGATGGCAGAAACTTATTCGTGTAAGAGAGGGCAGTTAGGAAAAAAAAAAGGAAAAACAAAGAAAGCTTTTGATGGAATTGGCCCCAAACCAAAAAGGGATCTGGGGTCCTTATACAATTTTTTTTTTTAATTTGGTACTCTTAGAAATTATTTGGAGTGGTCCTCCTTCGGTAAATTTAGGAAAATTTGATGTCTCAAGAAGTTATTTGGAATGATGTTCACCTAGAATTATTTTTATGGAAACTAAATGCCTCTAGAAATTATTTTGAAGTGTTTCTTCGTTGACTAATTTTTGTAAATTGGCTTCCAGCCAAGAAGTTATTCGGAGTTTGGTGCGGGGCCATATTTCAGGTTAATATTCCGAGATTATATCCGATCGGACTGAAATAAATCTGGAGGCGGTGGGAAAATATTCCTCGTCGTGGCTCTATCGCCACTGTCCCCAGGTGGGTAGTAAGACGCCAAATAAAAACAAAAAAGGTAGCTATTACCCAGTACCGTCACACAGTTTCCTCTGGGAATAAAGAGCAATGTGATTTCTTTTAGTGAGTGGGGTTGATTGGTCTAAAAGTCTATGGGACCCTTATTCGATTCCAGTTGAGACTGACCAAGTTTTAAACGCTTGTATATAGGGGTTGCTGGTGCACGTCTATGAAACTATGCTTCTAAAAGGGACGGCCAGACTTTAGCGAGCTCGAGCCGTTACAGTCTAGTTTACAGGCGCTAGGAAATATTATTCTATGTTGGTTCATTGAGTGCTAGGAAAACTTCTCATTTTGACATTTTTATTACTATCGATAGGTTTAGCACACTTGCTACTAACGGCCTAATTTAATTGGTAAGAACATAAACTATACATATATATATATGTAATAATAATAATAATCAAAATAGGCCTTTACAAATCAGAATCACCATTAGCGCGGATAGAGGATGAGAAAACCTCAACAATAAATCACTTGTCAAAAACCACCCTAAGTTCATTGAGCCAAGATTCGAACCTTTGCCTCCTTGTCAATGACTATCGAGAGCTATCTGCTAATCACAAACTCGCTCGCACGCTTGACAGTCTGGCCGAACCCTTATCCGGGCTATTTATTTACGGAGGTAAGCCATGGCTTTTAAAATTAATTGTCTATGACCAGCTTCAGTATCTGAACGGCTTAAGGCGTCACTCCCGTGTCAGACTGGGTTGCTGATGACGGGAAGATTGGGGTTCGAATCCCGGTTGGTTTAGTAAGACCCGGTCATAAAACAATGTTTGAGTATGTGAAGTTTAGACGATGTAAATGAGCTTTAGTTACTGATGTAGCCGCATCAAACATCATATTTGTAAATTTGATAACTAATGATCATTTCCATCTTCCAAACCTCGCTATCCATGTTCAATTAAGAGTTCGTTCACACGAGGCGGAGCGGTGCAATCGTCCGAGCGGTCTCCGCTGATAGACCGCCAGAAACTCGATACCGCGCGGCTCGAGTTCTATGGATCCCAATGAAAGCGTTCATTTGACGAGCGGATTCGGCGCGTTTTGGACGTAGGTACAGGAGTGTCTTATGGAGCCTTTCGATACAGAACTTTTTGTTGACGTGGTAAAGAAAAGGTCTGCCATATGTGAAATGGAATGTGAAGAATATTCCAACAAGATAAAAAAAACTAGCTTTGGTGGAATGGGTGGAACTATTCGTCGACGCCGCGAATTCATCGAATAAAAATAACGTACTTGGTAGGTTTGATCTCGATTACAGATATTTATTATTAGATATTATCACAGATGGATAACCTGGTGGTCTAGGGGTAAGGTGTCAGACTTCTGTGCTGGGTCCGGGGTTCAATCCTCGGTCCAGGCAAAGATTTATCTGATTGCCAAACCCTTCCTTCACCTCTGACAAGACGTGTATTATTATTATATTATTAGCACCGCGTCTTACTACCCGTTCGGGTTATACGCACTTACGCTAATGTGTAATGGTAGGTGATTGTGAGATGAAATGAAGGACCTACAGTTTAACGTGGAATCCGAACCACGGTGGAGACCTGGCATTCCTCACATTCACAAGATGTCTTGTCAGAGGTGAAGAAGGGTTTGGTAATCAGATAAAGACGTGTATTAATCACAACTTGTGAATGTGAGGAATGCCAGGCCTCCACCGTGGTTCGAATCCCACGTTAAACTGTAGGTCCTTCATTTCATCTCACAACCACCCTACCATTACACATTAGCGTAAGTGCGTATAACCCGAACGGGTAGTAAGACGCGGTGCTAATAATAATATCACAGATATTTATTTATATTGCATAAGAACAGTAGGCCCGCGACTATTCATAATATAAATGTTCAGGTTTTGGTTTTGTTATTAACGATATTTTATTTAACTCTCCTTTATATTCCGCACGGATTCCGTGACGTCTGAACAGCTACCAATTTCCGCGCGGAAGAGTATGTCCCGTCTGAATGTATTCTAATCGTCCGTTAGCTTTGTCGTTGTGTACAAACGGCCGCATAAAGTCACTCCGGAGTTCGCCGCGGGTTGGGGGGTATTAAGGATAGCTCAATATCTGTTAGCTATTACTCCACACATCCATCGCAGACTCTGCCTAATATTACCAGGTTGGCCATTGATCCGGAAAACCGGAAATTAGGCTTGAATATTGTGCATCTGAAGAAAAGAAAAACCTCGGAAAGAGTGCTTGAATTTTGACGTCTATTTATGAACTGACTGATTAGTGTATCAGTACATGAGAATTTCTATGAGCGTGAATGAAAGGGCCTACCAATTTTGCCGGGAAAGGTATTTTTACATACCTTCCAGGATTCTTTTTACATGCAACAATCGACATGGGACCGACTGATTTTCTTCCCCTCCGAAGTAAGTTGTGCTACGGATTTGTATAGCTCAAGAAAAATCCGTTGACCCCGGCCGGGTTTGAAGCTACGAATATCGGGTCCTGAGGCGAGCTACTTTACCACCGAGGTCAGCCACTCTAAATACCTTCAAGGGTTATCCGGAAATATTCTTCTTACAATACCTGCTCTAGTACTAAAATTAGATGGCATACTAAACATACCTTAAAAATAAATCAGAATAATTTGTTCATAGTCCCACAGTCCGAGAAAAAGCATTTTTTTTTTTAATTGAGGATTTTTTTTGGCAGAATAACCGGGAATTTTGCTGAACTTTATTTCCAAAGTTTGAGTGGACATGCTGATTATGAAGGAAGAATGACCTTGGACACTGGATGATCCCTAGATAGGTCAGGGGCAGAGCACTGTAGCGCTAACCAAAGGGTCACGAATATCTCATTTCTCTAGATGATATCTTTGATTAATCCCCATGTTTAAACTATAAATGTGAAAAGGGAAAGAAAGAGGGCTGGGACCCCAGTGCTGTTGCACACGTACCGATATTATCGTTGTTAGCACCGACAATATCGCTATCGGTGCTTGAGAGGCATATGCAGTTTTGTTGATGGTGGCGAGCAAACAACATGGCTCCTTGCTCTACGCATTGATATCGGTGTATTTATCGAGGGGGCCGCCGATATATCTCCGACAAGTCGGTAGTCGTCACGATAATACTGTCGTGTCGGTATCTTTGGCGACAGGGCCATAAGATTACATGGAATCTCACTACCACCGACACCGATAATATCGGTACGTGTGCAACAGCACTAAGAAAGAAGTTATCATCCCGTCCTGTACTTGTTAGTCCTGGTCGGCGGGTTGCCTAGCGACCCGGGAGCAGTGACGTCACTGAGGGTGGGGTGTGTGTGAGAGAGAGAGAGAGAGAGAGAGAGTCGGTTGGATATCTCGAGCCAGGCGGGGTGGATTGTTCAGTTCAGTCATCACGTGAAGGGCTGCTGGCTCTCCTCCACATGCCTTCCTTCGTCCTGCGGTGTCATTGTCCCTTCTTTTAGTCCTGATCACAATCGCCGCCTGCAGCAGCTGTATTCTGCTTTGGGTCTCAACAACCCTCCCCTCTCCATCACTTCCATTGCTTTTTATAAACGCGGTTGAAGGAAATTTCCGGCCCCTCTTGTCCTATCCTACTCTCACAAGACGAAGAGGAAGATGTGAAAGAGACCGTCAGGACCAGAGATAGCTAGTTTCAAGGTCAGTGCCGATCAGAAAAAAAAAGACCCATCCAGTGTTCTTCCACTAATTTTTTTTTAGAACCTATATTTTCTTAGCTCTGGACTTTCCCAGTGAACGGTTTTTTTTTCCCCCCACATCCCCTCTTTTGATTACTTTCGAGTAACACGTTTCTTTGAAGTGTCTAGGTTAAGGAGAAACAATTTTGAGGTGAGTTATGGACGACTATCTTGTTTTGGTTACAGTGTATTTTCGTAGTTTGTAAGGATAGTAGTTTTTTTTTTCAACTTGTATCAGATGTGGCTGTGTCGATTTTTTTTATGGCCGATACCATAAAGTAGAAGGATTTGTGAACGGTTTTTTTTTTAACCCATCTTGTTGAGGATTGAGTGGATACTTATAAACAGCAAGTACCTCAAACGCTAATTCTGGGCCGATCCAGTCATTGTAAAAAAATCAAAAAATGCAACGTGGTTTTACTATTTCTTAAATCAAATTTTGGTTAGACTAAATATTTGAAATATTTTTAAAGTTTCTTCATATTGCATAACTCACCACTTGACAAGGGGATTAAATGTACAGTCCAAATTTTAACAGGAAGTGCCTTATTTGCTCCTAGATCCATTCTCACACATTCATACGTCAAGTCATGGTCTACAGCTGTCACTTTTGATACGATATGTATCGATTTATGTGGGAAGTTAACTGCAGACCTCAAAACACTCAGTCCTTATTAACATTATTATATTCAATGTTCGATGGTTCGGATCCCAAGATTAGGCCTTTAAAGTGTTCTGCCGGAAGTGTGACTAGTCCTACTTGATACCTCCTTATTAATGTAGTTGCGGCCCTGTCTGTGTACCAACAGTGATACGTCACCTACAAGAGGTTCAAGTAAGACTATTTATTAACAATTCCAGCAGAATCTTGAAAGGCCTTGTCTCGGGAGCTATCGAACAAAGGATATCTGTTCATACGGACGTTTCGTGTTGTTTTGAGGTCTAATATCCACACCACAGTTATTTCTTACATAAATACATACACCCTGTATAGGGCCAGTACCTATGGTATAAAGTCATGTTTATAATTAAGTAAAATGTTATCGATATTGACTGCAAAAAATTTTGTTTGTGTGTTTCTTAAAATACTTTCTTACCATTGAAAAAAAGGCAACTAAGAATTTGTAAAAACTGGCTTGTTTGAATCTCTGTACCCGCCTAGTCTTATATATTAAATACATCATAGGCCTACTACAAAACGTTAACTAATCGTAGTTAAACTCTCTTTGTGCTAGTTTGCGTTTTCCATGAATGGTTAATTAATTAGACGTATCATTATCCCCCCTTTGTGCTGACTTGATGCTTGATTTTAATTGGGGGAAGGGGCGGGGGGGACGCTTTGGAGCTTTGTATGTAGTTCCCAACTACTGTAACCGGGATACGAAGCGTTACCTGGAAAACTGTTTGTTACACAACAGGCCGAGAGGATGAAATGTTCTAGGTCAAGTTTTGTCCTTGCAAATAAAATTGGGTTGGCGGAGGGGGGAAGGGTGAGAGTAGGGGGAAATTAAACCGCGCGTGGCGTATTCTTACCGGACCTCCCTTGTTAGTATCCTGACCGGATCATTATCCGCCTTTGATATTTCTCGATACACGTGTGTTGGTTGACGCTGGATTATGCCATCTGATGTTGACAGGAAGCTCATCTCTAAGGTCCTATCTCGTACTAGGGTCCGACTATTCGGTTGTATTGGGTACGATAAAAGGCCTTACTACTATTGTTTTAGAAGGCCATTTATTGGTCAGATCTGGGGTTAGTAGGGGTCCCGGGCTCGATTCCCGGCTGGCACCGTGGGCATTTTTTTTCCCCGAAAGGGGAATCAGCCCAACAGCCACCAGGGTTTGGTTAATAGGCTTAGGTTAGGTTTAAATGTTTTCCACTGCTTCCACACCCGCATACTCAAAATTACCTTCACACTCACTATCATACTCACCATCACTATCATACTCACCATCACCATCAACCTCATACTCACTATCACCCTCAAACTCACCATCATCCTCATACTCACTATCACCCTCATAATCACCATCACCATCACCTCATCAGGACATAGAAAGAGCCTCCACGGAAAGGATGTACGATTAAAACATTCGGGCGTACCCGCACCTATGAACACGCGAACTAAATGTCACCCGGCCAGTGATGGGGAGTCAGGGGTTTGAATCCCGGTCAGGTGTACTGAGGGTGGTTTTTCCTAAATAGTTTTCTACTCTCTCACCACGAAAATGTGGGTACACTTCCTCTAAACTCAATCATTCTCATTTCTAAAACGTTAGCTTTTACTAGTACATGGTGCGAATAACCCGAACAGTGAATTAAAAAAGAAATTTGTGAGACGGGGAGCAAAAAATAAAAATAAAAGTATTTTCCCCGTATTTCGATGTCCAGATGTAAATATGCCTTCACGGCGACGGGTGAGCTTTCGGCCTGTGTCCGAGAGTAATTGCGTTCTCCCCCTGTAATCACACTTCCCGCTCATTCTCCCTAGTTCTCTGCGATGAAATGGAGCCATGTCAGTTTCAAGCTCTGACACCAGTCATCCCTTCCCCCCTCCCCCCCTCATTCACCCCTACCCGCCCCTTTTAATGACGACTGGCGCGTTTTAAAAATCCTCACGTTCCCAATTCCCACTCTGAAATTGTAATTTCCTGGCCGTTATTAATTTTTTTTATCTGTGACCCTAATTATTTTTATTATTACTATTAAAAACTTACGTTTGGGGAGTGTTTTTTTATATCTCGAAAGTACGGTCTCACGTGTTCGTGGTTAATGACTCTGCCCACTTGGGGAAATTCGAGGCTATTTTGCGAAGCGGGTTGCATCTTAATTTGAGTCACAATAGCACTCTTGAGATCTACCTATCACTCTTAAACTCCAAGTAAGATAGGTAAGTAGGTAAGAAAATGCATAATCCATAATGTGAAGCCTCCAATCTATCTGCTGATTACACTTTCCCTCTTCCGCTGACGAGTATGGACACTCAATATACTATTTGCACCTGGATAGCATTCACCTCACTTCACTTCACTTTCAAAAGAAACCTTTTCTTGTTTCCAATTCTAGACAGACAGACAGACATATTATTCCACGGACTTCTTTTAACCTACCTCCTGGCAGGAAGGCTCTTCCTACAGGATTTCGTGAATAAACCAAATAGTTTGAGTTGAAGACGATTTAATAAAAAAATTACTTTATTATAAAAAAAATGTTATTTCAGTGTAATATTTGTAAGGCTCCCCCCACCCCCTAATAAAATTAAATACATCCACAAGGAGAATACTATCTTGACTTGCCGTGACGTCACATTTAGGCGACGTTCTCAAGAGAGATTACGACTGCCGATGACGGGGAGATCTGGTTTCCAATCCATCTTGGGGCTTATTTAGGATGTTTTCCCCCAGATGGTTTCTCGATCTTCTTCCGCGTAAATGCGGGTACACTTCTTCTAAATTCAACCTTCCTAATTCCTAGCCCATTAGATTAATTAGTACATATGCGTATAGTCCGAACGGGTAGTAAGACGCGGTGCTTAGAAACCTATAAAGTATTCATACGTCAAGTCATGTGATCTGCAGCTGTCACTTTTGATAGATGTTACCAATATCTTTATAATAATAATAATTTAGAATTTTGTTTGAGAACCGCTTCTTACTACCAGCTCGGATTATGCGCATGTGCTAATTACGTTAATGAGCTAGGAATAAGGAAGGTATAATTTATAAGAATTGTACATGTATTTGCGTGGAGGGAGAGAAACCATTTAGGGCAACCTATTCTCAGTACACCCGACCGGGATTCGAATGCCCTCATTGCGAGAGTGATGCCTTAAACCATGCGGCCTCCGAAACGGGAGTTATCTCTTTTAACCGCATAAGATATTTTTGTATGCTATAAAAGCTCCTTCCTGTGAAAATGGGACTGTATGTTGGGAGGAAAGTTGGTTTCGGGCGAAGGTGATCAGTTTGTTGACGTCCGCGTACCCGCCTCGGTGGCGTAGTTGGCTAACGCGCTAGTCGTGTTGAGCTCGACTGCTGAGGACGGGGAGATCGAGGTTCGAATCTCGGTCGGGTGAACCGGGGGAGGTTTTTCCTAAATAGTTTTCCACTCTCCCTCCACGCAAATGTGGGTTCACTTCCTCTAATTCAACCTTCCCAATTCCTAATCCATCAGCGTAATTAGTACTTAAAGCGTAAACCCGAGCGGGTAGTAAGACGCGGTGCTAAATATTGTAAATATTGTTGACGTCCGCACATTTGAGGAAAATCAAAAACAAACTCCTCTGATGGTTGATAGAAATAGGAGGGGTGGTCAAGGTCATCAACAAGTTTATTTATTATACACGCGTGCTTATTTTTTTATCCCTTTTAAAATTGAACGTAGCTTGAGAAAGACAAGGAAAGGTTCGAACCCACGGTAACTAGACCACTTGTCTCCTCCCTCTATTTGTAGTGGCTAGGGGAAGGGGGCGGTGGTGGCAGTCCGCCCGCCCGCCCGCCCACCACACGATTGATCGAGGGGCGCCACCAAGCTGTCAGCTCAGCTGTTGATTGGTCACACGCTCGTCTCTACTACAGTCCGACAAACCTAAGAGAGTTAAAAACCACTCTTGCAGGTACAGTCTATTCGCCATAGGAGTGGTGGTAACTGATATCTGTTACCATATCTACCATCATGTATCCATACGCCATACCATATAATGCTGCAAGACCATCTGTTTAGCCGCAGTTGAAACTTTCACAACAAACAATCTGATTTTGGTGATTTTTTTCTCTCTTAAAGTGGGGATGTAGGAGACGCGAGAAAAGGTCAGTATTTTTGCGGTGTTTATAGCAAAACCTATTTTTGGTCAAAAGAAATAAAATATTTCTCCAATAGAAAAACAAAGTTTAATTTTCTTCACACGGTGATATCAACAGTTGTTGAATACCTGTGAAGGGTGTCCTTGAATTTAAAGACAACTATTTCTCTTCATTTAAAAAGTTTATAATCTAATGCCGCTATGCTTGTGACAGATATTCAACAACTGTTGATATCAACATGTGCAGAAAATTAAACTCTATGTTTCTACTGGAGCAATATTTGATTTATTTTGGCCAAAAGTTGTAAAAACACTGACCCTTTTCTCTCGTCCCCTGTTTGAGATGAGTGTATAATGTTAGGTCACAACTAACTCTGTGGTTATGTAAACCAGCGTTTAGAAAGTACACGTCCATAATCCAACACAGCTAGAGTAAACTTTTTATTTTCTTGAGTGGAGCGGACACTTGTGTTATTGATTGGTTGAGTCGAGTCCAGCTGTCGGGGGAAGGGCCAAGTCCTCCCTTCTGACGTCATACTTTCCCAGGGCGAGTGTGTTTGACCAGCTCTTTGTGGACACCGGCACAATAAACACACACATGGCACTCTGTCGGCGAGCTGTCCCTTCCACATCCTCTGGTACAGACACTTATACTGGAATAATGATCGAAACAATTGTATTGTCCATGTCTGTACCTCTTGACGCAGCTGTGTGATATGGTCTGTATTGTCCATGTCTGTACCTCTTGACGCAGCTGTGTGATATGGTCTGTATTGTCCATGTCTGTACCTCTTGGCGAGTTGTGTGATAGGGTCTGTATTGTCCATGTCTGTACCTCTTGACGCAGCTGTGTGATATGGTCTGTATTGTCCATGTCTGTACCTCTTGGCGAGTTGTGTGATATGGTCTGTATTGTCCATGTCTGTACCTCTTGGCGAGTTGTGTGATATGGTCTGTATTGTCCTTGTCTGTACCTCTTGACGCAGCTGTGTGATATGGTCTGTATTGTCCATGTCTGTACCTCTTGACGCAGTTGTGTGATATGGTCTGTATTGTCCATGTCTGTACCTCTTGACGCAGTTGTGAGATATGGTCTGTATTGTCCATGTCTGTACCTCTTGACGCAGCTGTGTGATATGGTCTGTATTGTCCATGTCTGTACCTCTTGACGCAGTTGTGAGATATGGTCTGTATTGTCCATGTCTGTACCTCTTGACGCAGTTGTGTGATATGGTCTGTATTGTCCATGTCTGTACCTCTTGACGCAGTTGTGAGATATGGTCTGTATTGTCCATGTCTGTACCTCTTGACGCAGCTGTGTGATATGGTCTGTATTGTCCATGTCTGTACCTCTTGACGCAGTTGTGTGATATGGTCTGTATTGTCCATGTCTGTACCTCTTGACGCAGTTGTGTGATATGGTCTGTATTGTCCATGTCTGTACCTCTTGACTCAGTTGTGTGATATGGTCTGTATTGTCCATGTCTGTACCTCTTGACGCAGCTGTGTGATACGATCTGTATTGTCCATGTCTGTACCTCTTGACGCAGCTGTGTGATATAGTCTGTATTGTCCATATCTGTCTGTACCTCTTGACGAGTTGTGTGATAGGGTCTGTATTGTCCATGTATGCACCTCTTGACGCAGCTGTGTGATACGGTCTGTATTGTCCATGTCTGTACCTCTTGACGAGTTGTGAGATATGGTCTGTATTGTCCATGTCTGTACCTCTTGACGAGTTGTGTGATAGGGTCTGTATTGTCCATGTCTGTACCTCTTGACGAGTTGTGTGATAGGGTCTGTATTGTCCATGTCTGTACCTCTTGACGCAGCTGTGTGATACGGTCTGTATTGTCCATGTATGTACCTCTTGACGAGTTGTGTGATAGGGTCTGTATTGTCCATGTCTGTACCTCTTGATGCAGCTGTGTGATACGGTCTGTATTGTCCATGTATGTACCTCTTGACGAGTTGTGTGATAGGGTCTGTATTGTCCATGTCTGTACCTCTTGACGAGTTGTGTGATAGGGTCTGTATTGTCCATGTCTGTACCTCTTGACGCAGCTGTGTGATACGGTCTGTATTGTCCATGTATGTACCTCTTGACGAGTTGTGTGATAGGGTCTGTATTGTCCATGTATGCACCTCTTGACGCAGCTGTGTGATACGGTCTGTATTGTCCATGTCTGTACCTCTTGACGAGTTGTGAGATATGGTCTGTATTGTCCATGTCTGTACCTCTTGACGAGTTGTGTGATAGGGTCTGTATTGTCCATGTATGCACCTCTTGACGCAGCTGTGTGATACGGTCTGTATTGTCCATGTCTGTACCTCTTGACGAGTTGTGTGATAGGGTCTGTATTGTCCATGTCTGTACCTCTTGACGAGTTGTGTGATAGGGTCTGTATTGTCCATGTCTGTACCTCTTGACGCAGCTGTGTGATACGGTCTGTATTGTCCATGTATGTACCTCTTGACGAGTTGTGTGATAGGGTCTGTATTGTCCATGTATGCACCTCTTGACGCAGCTGTGTGATACGGTCTGTATTGTCCATGTCTGTACCTCTTGACGAGTTGTGAGATATGGTCTGTATTGTCCATGTCTGTACCTCTTGACGAGTTGTGTGATAGGGTCTGTATTGTCCATGTATGCACCTCTTGACGCAGCTGTGTGATACGGTCTGTATTGTCCATGTCTGTACCTCTTGACGAGTTGTGTGATAGGGTCTGTATTGTCCATGTCTGTACCTCTTGACGAGTTGTGTGATAGGGTCTGTATTGTCCATGTCTGTACCTCTTGACGAGTTGTGTGATAGGTCTGTATTGTCCATGTCTGTACCTCTTGACGAGTTGTGTGATAGGGTCTGTATTGTCCATGTCTGTACCTCTTGACGCAGTTGTGTGATAGGGTCTGTATTGTCCATGTATGCACCTGTGTTTAGCGGATAATTTCTCTCTGTCTACGTCACGTAATGACCCTGAACATTGTGATGTTCTCCTGCAGACACCAGTTGTCTGGTGATATCCGTGTAGTGATGTTTACCACCGTGCATCTCGCTGCTCGTCCCTCTTTATTCGTTCACATTTCGTTCTATTGATTTTAAACCACTCTAAAGTTAGTAATTTGCTGTCTAGAGGCGACAGTTAAAAGTTTCCGAATGCTAATATTGGTTTCGATCATTGTGTCTTAAGTGATTAAAATTAAAGTTCCGTAGTGTTTCGTTTGCTTGAGCCGATGTATTCGGTCCTTCTTAACGTTTCCTGTTCCGCCTGCTAGACGCTCGTTCGAATCCCGTTCGGGACGATATTTTGTTTTAGACTAGTGCGCAAACAGCGGAATGAGTGCTTGCCCTAATCACCGACTTAAGTGTCTTTATTTTAGTTTATTACACTTATTACTGTTATTAAAATAGCATTTAATGTTGAGGGAAAGTTAGGCCAGTAAGATTTTTTTTTTACCAGTCTTCTAATCTCAAAAGGGTTGTAGGCTGGATCTCCCACCATGAACTGGTTGGAATATACGACCACGATGACCATGCATGACCCGTTCTATCTGACAGGTAACAGGTTTATTTTTTCCGGCGAGTCTTGCCGTCCGTCCGTTCGGATTTCGCATGTGGGCTACTACAGTAGCCCCATGGCTCTTGTGCGACTGACAGTTCACAGCTGACTTCTGACAGTCAACATTTAGCTACAGTAGCCCCATGGCTTCTTTGGTGCTGACTGACAGTTCACAGCTGACTTCTGACAGTCAACATTTAGCTACAGTAGCCCCATGGCTTCTTTGGTGCTGACTGACAGTTCACAGCTGACTTCTGACAGTCAACATTTAGCTACAGTAGCCCCGTGGCTTTTTTGGTGCTGACTGACAGCTCACAGCTGACTTCTGACAGTCAACATTTAGCTACAGTAGCCCCGTGGCTTTTTGGTGCTGACTGACAGTCACAGCTAACTTCTGACAGTCACATTGTACTACATACCCATGTGCTTCTTTGCAGATCATATGGTTCGGCGTAGGGATACATAATTTTGTCTGGTAACTTTTCAAAGCTGTCAGCTGTCGGCTGTGAGCTGTCAGTCAGCACCAAAGAAGCCATGGGGCTACTGTAATAACGCTATCCCTGTAATGTGCTAAGGACGAGGAAGGTTTAATCTAGAGAAAGTTTTCGTGTAGATAAAGAGGAAAACTTTTTGGGACGAACCTCCCTCACTACACCTGACCGGTATTCGAACCCCGACATCACTGTCACCGGCAGTCCAGTCTCTTGCGAGATTGACGCTTTATGGTTCGGCCAGACTGACAAGCGAGCGCGTGATCAGCAGATAGCTCTCGATAGTTGTTGACAAGGAGGCTTAAGGTTCGAATCTTGACTCAGTGATCTGAGGGTGGTTTTTGACAAGTGATTTATTGTTGTGGTTTTCCCATCTTCTATCCGTTCTAATGGTGATACATATGTGTAAGAGTGATATGTTAAAATACTTCAATATTATAATCAAAGTAGGCCTTTACAAATAAGAATCACCATTAGCATAGAGAGAGGATGAGAAAACCACAACAATAAATCACTTGTCAAAAACCACCCTCAGTTCATTGAGCCAAGATTCGAACCGTTGCCTCCTCGTCCTCGTCAACAACTATCGAGAGCTATCTGCTAATCACGCGCTCGCTTGTCGGTCTGGTCGAACCCTAATTCGAACGTATGGCTTGTGCCGCATCACTCCTGCCATCTAGAGTCGTGTTGTGGAAACCATGGACTAACAAAAGCAAGCCACCGAACATTACCGAATACGTCCGAATGGTCAATGCGTATTCGGGTGTTGGTGGCTACACGGTCCGTGCGGGTCGACTCCATGTAGCCGTAGATTTTAGTCAAATTTCATAGAAAGGGTCTTCTAGAAAATACAAACTTTAATTCATTGAGGGTCAAGATGGATAACATTCTACTATTTTGATAGTGTTGATAATATCTATTGAAAGTTACAGGTGCAGATAAACGTGTCTTGACGTATGAATAAGTGAAAATATGTCTAGTAACCTTTGTGGCTTTAAAGGAATTTTTTTGTGACGGAAAAAAAAATGTCATAAAAACGAACAATCTGAGACATTACAATTTTAGGCATTTGCATAGAATACAGAAGTGATCTGAAGGACTAAGTTCGCTGATTCGAATAATAATTTCGCTTTCTGTTCTGTCTATGTTCTGTGTGTGTATTTATTATTTGTTCTTCAGATATTCCCCGCCGTTTTTGACGTTCTTTCCTCCGATTTGTGAATTGGAAGGGGAAAGGAGTATTTTAAATTTACTTATCAGCACCGCGTCTTACTACCCGTTCGGGTTGTACCTTTACTATATACTTATTACGCTAATGGATTAAGGCTTATTAAGGTTTGATTAAGAGGAAGTGACCCCAAATTTGCGTGAAAGAAGAGTGGAAAAACAATTTTGGAAAAAACACCCTTAGTGCACCCGACCGGAATCGAAACCCGATCTCCCCGTCTTTGGCAAGCTAGACCAACACGAGAGTAGCGCGTTAGACCACGCGGCTACCGAAGCGGCTGGAAGGATTTTTAATCGTCTTTTAGACTATTGGCGCTTCCTTCCTCATTCTTAACCGCGTTAAAATAATTATCATAATATGTGTGTACAAACTGAACGGGTAGTAAGACACGGCAATAAAAATAACAACGCTCTATTGTTTTGTACTCTCTCGTCTAATGGGGCAAGTCGTGACGTGTGATGTAATCTTCGTTGGATGACGTCATACCCCGCGATGCTGTCTCACCCCCCTCCCCCTCTTCTCCTCTACCTGTTTTCGATCATCTGGGGGAAGATGTGGACGGCCTTGGTTCCATTGGCTTTCCTTCGCGTCCAGTCGAGAGCACTATAGTGTTGATAGAATCCTTGACGAGATTTGTTTCACAAACTTGTATACGCCTCAAGCTTTTGTCCACAACACATTCACATTGTCGTGAATTAACTGTCTGTTCACGAATATTCATTTAAATTAGAGATGGGACGTTCGAATCCTATGATTTTCGAGAGATCTGAGATTCGTAAAAATCTCAAAAATTATCTCGAATACAACTATGAAGACCTTGACTTGATAAAACAAAAATGTAAAGTAATTTGTAAAAGGTTTTATATTAAAGGACATAATGGTAATGTATTAATAAAATTAATTTACGAAAATTTTTGTTCTTTTTGTTGTTTATGATGAAATGTGAAAAAAAATTACGGTATTTTTACAAGTGTACGATTTTTTTTTTTTAGAGAATCGAGGATTCGAATTTAGATTCTAGAGCCAAAAGAAAATTTAAGATTCAAATTTGAGAAATACAGGATTCAACCTATTTCTAATTTATATATTTAAAAAATGAAATCTTTGACCTTGTCTAGGTTTTGATTCCGGTGTCCAAGGGTCATTTTCAGTTTATATTTATATTAATTTTAAGTAAAATGTACACACAATATTTCATTATGAAAAAATCCGTTTCTTTAAACAAAATATCTCGGTATCTTCTGTTTTTGTTTTTTTAGTGACATGGTTTCTTGTTCTAAACTGTTCTGTCTACTGAAGCGCCTGTCCCGCTCGGGCATGCAACACGCATTGCAGGAGGCCTTGTGATCTCATACGGAAGTTTATTTCAAGTGATGTTAAATTTGTTAGTCATAAGTTATCTTAACCTAATTGTGTGCCCTTGGTATTTAATGGTTCGTATCAGTTGTTTTCACTCTACTCTGGTCGTTATTGCGCGTTTGTTATCCGCCTTTTGCATTAATTCCAGGATAGTTGAGCCGACGTAATGTAATCATTGTCGACACAAAAAAAAAAGTTTTGTATTTTATAAAAGGCCCTTCGTAGGAAAATTGGGCTGCATCATTTACTAACCGGATGGAAAAAAATAAACTCTATCCCGGAATCGAGTCAGGTTCTCCTCGACCCGCTTCGGTAGCCGCATGGTATAAGGCGTCACTCTCGCAATTTACTAGACTGCTGATGACGGGGAGATCGGGGTTTGAATCCCGGTTGGGTGTGATGAAGCTTTTTATAAATGGTTTTCCCACTCTCCCTCCACGCAAATGTGGGCACACTTCTAAATTCAAGGGATGTGTTGTTGACTTGCTAGTGATGTCTTGTTGATCTGTTAAGGACGTCTTGTTGACCTAGGGATGTCTTGTTGACCTGCTAGGGATGTCTTGTTGACCTGCTAGGGAATGTCTTGTTGACCTGTTAGAGATGTATTGTTGACCATTAGGAATGTTTGTTATGGACGTCTTGTTGACCTGCTAGGAATGTTTGTTATGGACGTCTTGTTGACCTGTTAGGGATGTCTGTTATGGACGTCTTGTTGACCTGTTAGGAATGTTTGTTATGCACGTCTTGTTTACCTGATTGGGACGTCTTGTTGACCTGTTAGGAATGTTTGTTATGGACATCTTGTTGACCTGTTAGGGATGTCTGTTATGGACGTCTTGTTGACCTGTTAGGAATGTTTGTTATGCACGTCTTGTTTACCTGATTGGGACGTCTTGTTGACCTGTTAGGGACGTCTTGTTGACCTGTTAGGGACGTCTTGTTGACCTGTTAGGGACGTCTTGTTGACCTGTTAGGAATGTTTGTTATGGACGTCTTGTTGACCTGTCAGGGATGACTCAACACGCAATCTGTTGACCTCTGTCTCAGGAAGACTGTACAGTAATGCTAACACTGATAGCGGCTCTAGCTATTTATCTCTCTCTCTGATTACCGCGATACTATCAAAGTCCGAAGTCGTCGTGAAACCTTGTTCTCGTGTTGGTTTTATCGCGCCCAAAGAACCAGTTTCTGTGACTGCTTCGTCGAATGAGGTGTGCTTTGCGCCAAGTTGCGTCTTAACCTGGCGGCATATTGTCTGCGTGTGCCCGTGCTCCCGTCTGAAAATTTTCTGTGTTTATTTGTGCTACCGTCTGACATTTTGTCTGCGTTTTTCATTGCTCCCGTCTGACCTGGCGACATTTTGTCTGCGTTTATCTGTGCTCTCGTCTGACATGTTGTCTGCGTGTGTCCGCGCTCCCGTCTGACATGTTGTCTGCGTTTGTCTGCTCTCTCGTCTGACCTGGTGACATCGGAAAACCAGTTAAAACTTGTGCGAGCTACAAGCGCCTGCTTTATACTACTGTAGCACAATCACGGACGATGTTTTGGGACTTGTTATCAGATTACGAACTGCGCGTTCTTTTACCATATTTGGTGGAACATTTCTTCTCAAGGAGACTGCACCTTATCGGCGGCTTGAAGAGCCCTTTAAAGGCCAGTATAAACTATTAGTTACTTCGCCAAATATTTTGTCAAGACTTACATTTAAATTAAAACCCAGTGAATATAGAGATATTTTTTATTTCTAGCTTTGTGTACAAAATTATGAGACGTTGCACATTTTTTGGGCTGAAAAAACTTTGAAAAATTGAGAAATTTCAAGAGTTGTAAAAGTTGTCGAACCTGAGGTGTTGTCTAGTAACCATTTTTACCACACTTGTCGTGAAACTTTGTCGTTAGTGTTTCGGTGATTGGTAACGGATCCGAGTGACTCTCCGGTTGTATGTGATCATTAGAGTGTGCCGTGAGAGCGTCGCGACGCCCGTAAGCCGCCTCCCCCATGTGGTGGGGCGTGTACTACGAATGGCTGCCTCCCTCTTTTGACGCCGCCGTGTTGTGTTCTGCCGCAGATGAGGCGAGGGCGAGGGCCGGCTCCTGGGACGAAGGGGGCGCGCCGCCGCGGTCCACCGCCGCCTGGAGGCGTCGCAGCGCACGGTGAGCTCGGAGGAGAGCTGGTACTCCGGCTCTGACCAGGAACTGTCGTCCGGGGAGGAGAGCGAGAGGAGCGCCGAGGCCAACAACAGGTGAGACAAAGAGAGAGGCAAACAGACGTAAAGAGAGAGAGACAAAGAGGTATTAAGAAAGACAAACATACCAAAAGAGATCTACACACATACATACACCTGCTGTCCGTCGTACTGATATAAGAATCCCGGGTTCGAATCCCATCCAGCTTAGGAGTGGTGGTAACTGACAGAATATTCTTATTGCAAACGTTGGTTGATAGTAACTAATGTTAACCTGTGTGTAGATAATTAGTATTTTCTTAGTAATACTATATTATCAATAAAAAGTGTTAATAAACACTTCTAATAATACTTCCATAAGGATTACTGAATAACTGGCTTTTTTATAGCTTAAAGAAAGAACAAATTATATTAATAAAACTATTACTTTTTTGTTTCGTGGCTTTGGCAACAAGAGATAATATAAAAAGTATTAGGTTTACACTTGTATCTTCTTATAACAAGCCACTAAAATAAATAAATAAATGTGTTTTTATTACTTAATAGAGTCATAAAAAATATTAGTTTCAAAATAAAACATTTCTATTTATTTACTATACGTCTTGTATGACGTCACATCCTCCCTCATTTCGTCTGGTTCGTCATTTATGTTGATAATCAACACATGGTTGTGCAGAACAGATGTTTTAGCGAATAAATGCACGTAGAGATGAACATTTCCCGCAGTGGCGGCTTGCGGTTAAATTGTAGAGGTGGCGCCTAGAGCCTATTATACTTCAAAATATAGTGCGTTGAGATACGAGTGGATTATAAGAAGGGTGGGGGTAATAGGGGTGAGGGAGGGGTAGTTAGGAAGCATGAAGGATAGAGGGGGGGGGGATACATATGTCGAGCCAACCTTAGAATTATTTAAATTAACTTATTGATGATAAAAAATTCAAGTATGATTTATGAACATAACGGGTCGACAAAGGCTCACATGTTTCGTTTATTTACTACTTATTTTATTTTTAGCACCGCGCCTTACTACCCGTTCGGTTTACTAATTTCTCTAATGTGTTAGGGGTGAAGAAGGTTGGATTTAGTGGTATTGCGCCCGTATTTGCGTGGACTGAGAGTGGAAAACCATTTAAGAAAAACCTCCCTCAGTGAACCCGACTGGGATTTGAACACCGATTTCCCTGTCATCGGCAGTCTAGTCTATTGCGAGAGTAGTGTGTTAGACCATGCGGCCCCCAAAGCACGTTTGATGATGTTTCTGGTGTTAACGCCCTTCGAAGAAATTAAAAAAGTCGACATTTGGGATATCTATATCTCGATTACATCAGTTCCATTGAAATTATTTTACAGAAATAATAATTGAAAATTTTCCGTCTCCCATTTCTAGATACATGAAACTATTATACCCGTTAGCTTCTGCTAGCTCTCAGTTACCATCAAGGCCGTAGTCGGGGGGGGGGGGGTGTTCAACTCCCATCCCCCGAAATTTTATGAAAAAAATATAATATATAGCTTTATTTATGGTTCAAACAATATAAAAATTAAGTACAATTACAAATTAGGGGCTGTGTTACCATAAAAAAAAGCACTTCAGAGAACTCCTAGAGGAGTTTAATATTTATAATTTTTTGCTAGTCTTCGGCAGTTAGGGGGTTTATGTCACCATAAAAACACTTCAGAGAACTCCTAGAGGAGTTTAATATTTATAATTTTTTCCTAGTCTTCGGCAGTTAGGGGGTTTATGTCGCCATAAAAACACTTTGGAGAACTCCTAGAGGAGTTTAATATTTATAATTTTTTCCTAGTCTTCGGCAGTTAGGGGGTTTATGTCACCATAAAAACACTTCAGAGAACTCCTAGAGGAGTTTAATATTTATAATTTTTTCCTAGTCTTCGGCAGTTAGGGGGTTTATGTCGCCATAAAAACACTTTGGAGAACTCCTAGAGGAGTTTAATATTTATAATTTTTTCCTAGTCTTCGGCAGTTAGGGGTTTATGTCACCATAAAAACACTTCAGAGAACTCCTAGAGGAGTTTAATAAGGGGGTTATGTCACCATAAAAACACTTCAGAGAACTCCTAGAGGAGTTTAATATTTATAATTTTTTCCTAGTCTTTGGCAGTTAGGGGTTTATGTCGCCATAAAAACACTTTGGAGAACTCCTAGAGGAGTTTAATATTTATAATTATTTCCTAGTCTTCGGCAGTTAGGGGTTTATGTCACCATAAAAACACTTCAGAGAACTCCTAGAGGAGTTTAATAAGGGGGTTATGTCACCATAAAAACACTTCAGAGAACTCCTAGAGGAGTTTAATAAGGGGGTTATGTCACCATAAAAACACTTTAGAGAACTCCTAGAGGAGTTTAATATTTATAATTTTTTCCTAGTCTTCGGCAGTTAGGGGGTTTATGTCACCATAAAAACACTTTGGAGAACTCCTAGAGGAGTTTAATAAGGGGGTTATGTCACCATAAAAACACTTTGGAGAACTCCTAGAGGAGTTTAATATTTATAATTTTTTCCTAGTCTTCAGCAACTAGAGGGTTGTGTTGCCATAAAAAAACACTTCGGAGAGCTTCTATAACTGTTTATAATTTTTTTAGCCTCTGAAAATTGGAAGATGTGCCCACCAACCCCCCTGCAATTATTGGCTGGCTACGGCCTTGGTTACCATCACTCCTAAGCTGGATGGACTGTATCTAAAGCCTAGTTTTTGTTATCGCTGAGTATTAAATAATATATCAATTATTTTACGAAACACGATATACCTTTATCGCGAGTCTGTGATGAAACTTCCAGTAGCGGTGGTTGTCACATGACTGTGTACTTGCGCAGCTAACAGCGGTAATTGACATCTGCATCTGCCGGTGATTGACTCCCGAGCAGAGCTAATGGACATCTGCTTGTAGTGTTCCTAAAATACTCGTGAGTAGTACAGTCCCAGACAGGATTATATGATGAGTCTGGTGATCTTGAGGGTAAACAGAGGAGTAGTACAGTCCCAGACAGGATTATATGACGAGTCTGGTGATCTTGAGGGTAAACAGATAGAGTAGTACAGTCCCAGACAGGATTATATGATGAGTTTGGTGATCTTGAGGGTAAACAGATAGAGTAGTACAGTCCCAGACAGGATTATATGACGAGTCTGGTGATCTTGAGGGTAAACAGATAGTAGTACAGTCCCAGACAGGATTATATGATGAGTCTGGTGATCTTGAGGGTAAACAGAGGAGTAGTACAGTCCCAGACAGGATTATATGACGAGTCTGGTGATCTTGAGGGTAAACAGATGAGTAGTACAGTCCCAGACAGGATTATATGATGAGTCTGGTGATCTTGAGGGTAAACAGATAGAGTAGTACAGTCCCAGACAGGATTATATGACGAGTCTGGTGATCTTGAGGGTAAACAGATAGAGTAGTACAGTCCCAGACAGGATTATATGACGAGTCTGGTGATCTTGAGGGTAAACAGATAGAGTATACAGTCCCAGACAGGATTATATGACGAGTCTGGTGATCTTGAGGGTAAACAGAGGAGTAGTACAGTCCCAGACAGGATTATATGACGAATCTGGTGATCTTGAGGGTAAACAGATAGAGTAGTACAGTCCCAGACAGGATTATATGACGAGTCTGGTGATCTTGAGGGTAAACAGAGGAGTAGTACAGTCCCAGACAGGATTATATGACGAGTCTGGTGATCTTGAGGGTAAACAGATAGAGTAGTACAGTCCCAGACAGGATTATATGACGAGTCTGGTGATCTTGAGGTAAACAGATGAGTAGTACAGTCCCAGACAGGATTATATGATGAGTCTGGTGATCTTGAGGGTAAACAGATAGAGTAGTACAGTCCCAGACAGGATTATATGATGAGTCTGGTGATCTTGAGGGTAAACAGATGAGTAGTACAGTCCCAGACAGGATTATATGACGAGTCTGGTGATCTTGAGGGTAAACAGAGGAGTAGTACAGTCCCAGGCAGGATTATATGACGAGTCTGGTGATCTTGAGGGTAAACAGATGAGCTATAGTAGGATTCTGGTAGGAAGGCACATTTAGAAAATATAAACTTTTTTATGTGGTCAAGATGGTTGTTTTTACTCTATTATTATTATTATTATTATTATTATTATTATTGTTGTTGTTGTTGTTATTTTATAGTTATTGATCATATCTATCAAAAAAAACAGCTGCAGATCACATTACAGGACATATGAATGCCTAAAATAGTTTTAATCAATTTTTATAACTGTCAGTAATTTCCTAACTATTTAAATTTGACTGTAATTTTAGTACATCGAGCAATATTAGTTAACCTGGCGATGACAGGGATATCGGGGTTCGAATCCATAAATGGTTTTCTGTTCTACCTCTTTGAAAATGAGGGTACACTTCCTCTAAATTCAACCACCATCCTCAACTCGTTAACGTAATTGATATATATGCGTACAACCTGAACAGTTAGGTACGGCGACGCGGTGATAAAAAAATATATGAGCCGACTTTATATTCCTCCCAACTGATTGCGTTGTTTTATTTAAAATGTATCGGTTCTGTTTTCTTGCCCATACCCCCCCCCCCCCCCCTCCCCCCATCCCGCCTGTAAAGTGTGGTTTGCATGACAAAACTCTAGCCGAGGCTCGGTTAGGAAGTGGGTGTTAATGAAGTAAGCGCAGAGCTGTCCTCTCAATGTCCACTCTACTCTAATGATACTAGAGAGAAGAGGGAATGAGAAGCAAAGCAATAACACAAAAAGGGACGGTAATAATACTTGTGAATAATTGTGATATGTTGTGAAACACACACTCAACATACTAGGGACAGTTTGTCTTTGACTCCAATCGCCCGTGAAGGAACGGTCTAAATAACACTTAACAAAAAAATGGAACACCTAGAAATGTCGGGGAAATTTAAAACTCTAAGAAATGTCGATGGATTTTTTAATTTGGTCAAGAAAATCGGTGAAGTTGTAAGGGCATTAAAAACTGTCAAGGAAAATCGGGTGGATCCCAAATTTTAAACTGTCTGGAAAATCAAGTAAATGACATAATTTAGAGTTGTCTTGAAAATTTGGGAAATGTCATGGGTTTTAAAGTTGTTAGGAAAATTAGTTAGATATCAGATAGTTTAAATTTGTTTGGGGAAATCAGGGGAAAAAAATCTAGGGATTTTGCAATTTGTTAGGGTAAATATTATATTTGTATTTTTTTTTGCATCTTATTCACACCCTTTTTCATAAAAATCAAAAACAAACAAGTCATTATATTTATTTATTTTCGAATGCATTCCAAAAATGTTTAAACAAATATAGTATTTTGAACTATAGAACAATTCTTACCAGATGATTTAAAAAGTTGTGTTTGGCCACAGTTTTGCCAAGCATCCAGAAAAAAATATTAGTAGGCTGAGGTTTTTTATGTGTATAATACTAAAGGGAAATATAAGGATATTGTAGGAAAAACTAATAAGAATACGGAAATATTTGTGAATTTGGGAAAATTCACTGCAAGCTTTAAATACTCGTAGTAGATTTTTGTAGGATAGAAAGCAAACTTAAGGGATGAATGTGTTTCAGTAAGTGTCAAGTCAGGGTTCCCACACATTTGGGAGTCGGGGAAACAGAGGGGTTTTGTGATATTTAGTTGTTAAATAGAAGGTCTTTTGATAGGCGAAAAGAGAACTGAAGAATTAAGAACGCTGATTCAAACATGTCTTACTAGCTCATAAACAAGGGCTGTGAAGCGATATAAGATGAATTTATTTCCCCATCATCTCTTAAATCAGCTTGTTCGAAACACAAGTTACATTACCACTCCACACTAGTCAGTTTGATGACAATAGTGGAAGCCCTGAATAAAGCCTGTAACGTGTGTGGTGTGTGTTCCAGGAGCAATGGTCAACTGAAGTCCACCCTCCACAAGGCCCGCACGCTGTGTGACAAGTGGAAAGGGGGCAAGCAGCCCCCGGAACCTCCACCTGGAGGGGATACGGGGGCCCCGGGCCGGCTGTCCCGGTGGTTCTCCATCCGCCGCGGTTCCGTCAGCCACTACGATGTGGACCCGGGGGACCGGGGCAACAAGATGCCCCTGCTCCCTGAGGTGAGTGGAAGCGTCAGCGAGACGTTGTGGCTTCAGGAGATCACAGGGGATCATTTGTGTCTAGGGAACACAGGGGATTATTTGTGTCTGGGGAACACAGGGGATTATTTGTGTCTGGGGAACACAGGGGATTATTTGTGTCTGGGGAACACAGGGATTATTTGTGTCTGGGGAACACAGGGATTATTGGTGTCTGGGGAACACAGGGATTATTGGTGTCTGGGAACACAGGGGATTTATGATGTCTAGAAAAAAATAGAGAAAATCAGAAACCACAGAATATTTCACAAAAAACCTTAAACATTTGTGAATTTGGGACATCAAACTACATGCAAGCTTTAAAAAGTAGTTAGGGTCTATTTGCACAGGGAGAAAACTAAAGAAATCAGTATTCTTGTTAGGATAAGTCTTTTATCTGCCTCATCTATTTTTTTTCTCGCCTTTAAACTCTGATCTGCACGAAGACTGCATACATTTCCCCATCACGGTAAAATCATCCTGTTCTAAACATCAATGGCGACTTCACACTGGCCAATTTTACTACTTTATCGTGTTCTCTAAAGAAGGTGCATCATTCTTGAGGCCCAATTTTACGATTCTGTGTGGCCCGTGGATCTTTCGAAGGCTCAGACAGGAAAGATGGATGGAAAACATAAAAAAGGGAACAAATACAATTTGGCTTTTACTATAAAAAGAACATAGCTCACTCACACTTTACATTGCTGCCACCGGACAAAGAGGTAATGGATGTTGTTTTTTTTTGGAGAAAATCTATCGTTACCGACCTAGGTAGAGACCTAGGTTTCATTCTACCGGAATTCATCAGGAGGGAGTGTGAAACGCGCAACGCAACTTCCTAAAAGAGGAAAACAAAATAACACAGAGAGAGGGGAAAAAAAGGAAATTGTTGTAGCGTAATTTGTTGCATAGATAGGAACATATAAAAGGAAATGTACTTTGAAAGTGAATATTTTATTTTTCTCTTTAATGCATACCTCTTTTCACCTTTTGACTGAAAAAAGATTTTCCTTAAAGAGATTAAATAAGTGTCAGAAATTTTGTTTCTAATAGTTAAAAATCTTTTCTAAAAACAATAAAGTGTAAGTAAAAAAAGAAAAGAAATTACAATAAGAATATTGAAGAGGTATGCGTAGTAATTTTTATCATTTTCCTGACTTTTTATTTTTCCCCCGCAGGTGGAGGAAGAATCCACTGCCGGTTTCGCCAACTTCTCTAGTGTGCTTCAGCGAAGGCAGATCCCCCCTTCGCTGCCTCCACCCCCTCACAACATAACCCCCCAGCAGCTCAAGAGGAGACACATAGTGGCCGCCATTGTGCACAGCGAGAACTCCTATGTCGCGACTCTGCAGAGGCTAGTCAATGTGAGTAAATCTAGAGTTAAGGAGATCGAACGTACACGAGTACAGTTGTCTTTCTCCTGTCCAATAAAAAAAATTCTAGCACCTTGTTAGAAAAATTAAAAAAATACTATTACTAATATTATCGAAATCAGGGTTGTGGAGTTGGGGGTCATGAAGTCTGAGTCGAAAACAGTCTTGGGTGGAGTCAGGGCTGGAGTCGGTAAAATAAACCAACTCTGGCTTCAAAACAAAAACTTATATACTTTAACAATATATGGTAAATATATTTTAATTTTAGACATTTTCATTCTTTCGGACCATCATTTATGATTTTGACTGACAAATTTATTTAAATATACTTTCCCAATTTCAAAGAAGCTTCCTATGAAGTCATCTGTATTGAAGCATTTTACTGCAGTAAATTTGATATTATTAATTAATATACATCAGTCATTTATGAAGGAGGCGGAGTCGGACAGTAGAAAAATAGAGGAGTCCCTGAGTCGAAGGTTTGGCGTACCGGCTCCACAGCTCTGGTTGAAATAATGATTGTATTGGGTAAATATTAGTTGACTAAATTTTTATCGCGTTTATTTTACATTTGATGTTTAATATATCGTAAAAAGATTGCATAATTGATTTCACAAATTAAGACTTACCGACTAAACAAATTACACATTATTAAATAGATTTTAATTTGAATCAAAGTCCTACCCCCTTTGAAAAACAATAATCTCTACTTTGCACCCGAACCTGGCTACATATTAAACAAACGTGACTGTTATCTTCTTATTGGTAATTTAATTCCTGTCCTTCTTTATGTTGTTCTAATTTGCACCAATGGGAACATGACAGATTCAAACTCTAACGAAGGCACACAAAGCATCTTTGTTTCTCCTCCTGTCTGTTTGGCCTTCGACTCTGCGAACACCCAATATCACACCCAATATCGTCGCTGAAAGGATTGCAGGTCTTATGTAGAAAATATTTATCTTCGATCTCTCATGGTTAACTGTTGCCAAATTTCCTCACTTCCAATTATGCTGGAAGAGGTGTGCTGGGTGTAAGAAGGAGCTACTGTCAACAATGACAACCCAGCGTTGTAAAATTCCTCTTTGATTTATTACACGAAAACGAGAAAATGACAACACTGTTCCCTGATAGTAACTCTTTAGTTCCTTCTGAGATGAAATCCAGTGTACTCAAGACTAGTGACTTCCCACAGTGAGGGGGAACAAATTAAATAACTATTTACACATTACTGACAAAATGTACCGCCCAAACTCTTATTGTTATATGTTCGGGTCTTTCACATTATATGTAATATTTATACTGGTGTTTAGGGATGAAAAGGTGTAATATAGAGAAAATGTACCCAATTTTGTGTGAAGGGAGATTTGCAAACCATTTACGAGCAACCCCCCTCCAGGGATAGAAAATATATGGCATATGTGCCAGTGGGTGGCATGTGAACATGTTTTGCGTGGGACGACATGGAAAAATAAAAATAAAATAAAACTTTTGCAAACGTCATATGGTTTTTTAAAGGAAAAAATAGTATCCATACAGTTCTGAAAGTGTTACTTTTAATGTCTTCATTAAAGTCATAGAAATTAATATTGTAGAAATTTGATAAATTCTCCTTCTTTAATATCCGACTTCATTAAAATATTTTTGCAATTTTATTTGAGAAATGCATTATATTTCATAATAGGTCTAGTCATTCAACACGTTTTGATTTTTAAATAAGCTTAATTGAGAAGTGGCTCACTAAATTATTTCAAAATTCAAATAGTAAAGTGGGACAGTCGTCAAAAAAGTCCCAACCATCCTTGTACTAAACCATGTGATCACTGAAGCAGGTCATAAAAGAATCTGCTTACCTTTACGCAACACTGTATGTGAACCTCCACTGACAGTCTACCGACTCGTTGTTTAGGACTACAAGAAACCCCTAGAGGAGAGCAACCCCATGATCCTGAACGGCTCCAAGATCTCGACGCTCTTCCACAAGCTTCCAGAGATCCACCAATGCCACACCCTGTTCCGCATCGCCCTGACGGAGAGCATCCGCAACTGGGACAGGGACGAGAGGATCGGTGACGTGTTTGTAGCGAGCTTCTCCAAGGCCATCGTGTTGGAGATTTATTCTGGTTTCATCAACAACTTCTCTGTAGCCATGGACCTGGCCAAGCAGGAGTCGAAACGCAAGTCTGCTCTCGCTGATTTCCTCAAGGTTTGTGTGCAAGGGCAGGCACTTCTTTGACTCCTTTACTGGTTTATTCCAACAATCTCTTTTAGTGATGGGTCGAATCCAATATTTCACAAATACAAATCTTCATTTCACTTAAAATCCTGAGTTTTAATCCAAATATAGTAAAATAATATGATGAACATAAGAGGAAATATGAATACAACTAAATAATATTGAAATAGAAATAATCGAATAAATAGCTGATATAATATATTTGTTAACAATGGTTATAGCCTTATATATTCTTTGTATTGAAAAATGACACCTGGACAGAGGAATTGAACCCGAGACCTTTGGCCTAATAAACCAATGCTCTTACCACTGAGCTGTCCAGGAGTCTTCTCATCCCCACGATCATTCTTCACTCATATTTTAAGACAGAGTCTGTGATGGAGGTGTGGAAATATGATAAAATTCTAGAGACCTAGTTTCTGATCGAGAACAAACTTGACGACAAATTTGATTTGTAAATAAAAATGAAAATACTTTGTAATTTTTTTTTTTTTTTTTGCAGGTGAAACAGATCAGTGCTCACGATCGACTTTCTTTCTTTGGGCTCATGGTGAAACCGGTTCAAAGGTTTCCACAGTTTATTCTTTTCCTTCAGGTAGGAAGATAATTTTTGTTCTTTTGGTAGTACAATCACATATAAACCCATTATACATAATTATAACTTTTATTAACTTCTAGGTCATTTTTTTCCCTCAGCTAGGTAGAAATATTTCTGCCACTGTTTCTTACATTTTTCTGCATTTATTTATTAGTTTTTTTTAAAACAGTAGCTGTAAATATGTTAACTCTAACATCTTTTCACGATTTGCCATTACCAAAGCGAGGAAAAAAATTAATAAAAAAAATCAAGTATCTGAAATCATGATACTAATATTATTTTGATACCAATATGAATCAAGATATTGAGTTTAACATGCCTAATATTAACAATTCGCAGAATTAGTACTTAAGTGCCTGATTCGAATGGATAGTAAGACACAGTGCTGGGAAAAAAACGAACTCGCCGGCCGCTAATCTTAATTTTTTAGATTGAAGCCAATACTTTTTCATTTAAGTAGCTTCTCATTTGTTGTTACGAGGCCGAGTTGACCCTTGACCTCTAGATCTGTATCCAGGAATTCTGACTACTAAACCTGGAGTAAAATAAGCTTGAATAAAGCAAGCACCCCAATACATTTCCCCTGCCGTAGGACTTGCTGAAGCACACACCCCAGGGACACCACGATCGCATGTCCTTACAATTGGCTCTGACTCAACTCGAAAGTCTAGCAGAGATGTTGAACGAGAGAAAGCGCGAGGCTGAACAGTTCCAAGCGTTCAAGGAGACGCTCAGGCACATCACGGGCAAGTTCACCACGCGGCCACTATCCGACTCCAATAGGTACCTGCTTCGGGAGGACAATGTCACACAATTGGTGAGCTCCTGAAATATTTTTCCAGGCATGATAGTTCTGAAATTCTATCCATCTTTTTGAGTTGCACAAGAAACACAACACATAGGTCATGTTGAGTCATCGTCATCAACTGTTTCCAGCCTTTCTCCGGGTCACTTTAGTAAAATACCTCCATCGTCCCTTTTCCTTGTACCATCTCACCCTTGGTTTCCTCCATTATCTCATGTACTCCTTTTTCCTAACTCTTTCCTAGATCCTATTATTCCTCGTGACAGATAATGTGCTCCTCACAAGATGTGTTTATGTCGGCTTTTATTCAGAACATTAAAATGGCTATCAAAACATATTTAGAGTACATTGTAGTTGATTTTTGAATTCACATTTCATAATACACGCGCAGGATAGAACAAAATTGAATCTTTTTCATGAAATTGATTACATGACATTTTAAATGCATAATTATGGTCAACCTGGTTGATTTAAATGTGCATTAACAATAACATTCCAATAGCAAAAACAAAGTTACCTCAGCCTATTAAGTTTAATTCCCTACATCAAAAATGTGTCTGAACCGGCTATTATAACGTCCATATTGTGTTGAAAAACAAAAAAGAAGCCAAAGGAAACAATATTTAAATAAGTTATAGGATTTTTTTGACCTCCTATATTTGTTTTATTAGAGATATAAAAATGTATCCGTAATTTTTATATTTGTTTCGCTATACCACTTAGAGTAAAAGTTGATTTGTTACCATTTTTACATAAAAAAATAAATATTTTATTTACCCACTTCTTATACCAAAACCCAACTTCTAGGCCTTTTTAGCAAAAATCCAATCATTTTACTTACCACAAATAAAAGTCCCTACTTGTACCCTGTTTTAGAGGAAACTAAAACACTAACTCCTTACACTGTCCTGTGTTTCTAGGAGTTTAACCAATCAGGTCTCATCACCAAGTCGAAGCCTCGTAGACTGCTCCTCCTGAATGACATGGTGGTCTGCGTGTCGGTCGCCCCCCGGGCATCCGATGACTTCAGCAGTACGGAGCGACTGGGACTCAAGTGGACCTACCCGGTTTCAGACATCGAGGTATAACATAGTTTGATAGTCGAGGAGCTATCAAGTACTAACTGGACCAAGCATTAAAACGTCTCTACTCAAGTTTTAAGTAGACTTATTTTAAATCCACTGCTTTACAAAATCCAAATCTTCATTTAACTACAAATCCCAAATTATCAAATTTGAATCACAATTTTGGAAAATATTATGGACATGTGATGAAGTAGAAATATAATATAATAATAAAACATAGAATTAGTAACAAAGTGTTAACTTTTTAAAGTATTACATTCATTATAACATAAGTACACTCAGTTAAGTGATAAATTACTGGCCTGGGTTCTGTTTGTTAAGTTTATTCTATGATTATGTTGGGTCTGAACCACCAATAAGTAGTTTTGGAACTTCAAAATTAATTTCAATAAAAGGTATGTTTTTATTTTTTGGAATACCCGCTTCACTGGTTGAATGATTTAAGGCATAACACTCATGTTGGACTTGCCTGTTGTTGCCGAGGAGATTTGGGTTCGAATCTTGGATGGTTCTACTGAGGGTGATTATTTTCTAAATGGTAACTTGAACAGGTAGTAATATGTGATTAAAAAAATATTGAAACCTCAAATCCTTGAATCTCAAATGCCCTTGGGATTTGAAGATTCCAAGATCCTACCCCTACTTTTTTCTATTTTCTCCCTATTTTTCTGTACCTTTCAAATATAATACAATTACCTCATAAAGCGAAAAGAGTTTTTCCTTAGAGAGAATAATTGATGCAAGTAATCATCATCATCATCATCATCATCATCATCATCATCATCATCAACTGTTTCCAGCATGTGGTCGGGTCAGTTTAGTAAAATGACTCCATCTTCCTCTGTCCTTGCACCATTCTACCTCCTTTAATTTCTTTCATTCTTCTTCTCTTACTTGTACACTTTCTGTTATCTGCTCCTCCCATCTCTTTCTTGGCCTCTCCTGCAGTAGTTTTCCCCACATACTTCAATTCCAACATTTTCTTCAGCATCCTCTCTTTTGTTCTCATTACATGCCGAACCATCTCAGTCTTGCTTCCTCTATCTCATGTACTCCCTGTACCCCAACTCTTCCCCGGATTACTTCATTCCGCAAGTTGATAGATTTTTATAAATAATGACATGTGAGACTTGAAAATATCTTGAAAATTCGATCTTGTGTTGAAAGTTAAAAAATGAATCTCGAAAGTTCGAGAAATAAAATGAAAAAGCTAATAATGCCCCTAATAAATTAAAAATCCAAATCGGGTATTTATTATTTCCAATAATACCGTAGTAACCCAAAAATAGGTCGCACTCCCCCCCCCCCCCTCCAAAAAAAGCTTTCATTAAGAAATATTTTAGTTATAAACTGTTTTTCAATATTACTTTGACAATACAAGCTGTTACACTACAAAGTTAAATTATAAATGGTGTTCATTGTAACTACCTATCACTAGGAACATGCAAAATTTGCATTTGCGATAAAACATATTTTTACACGAATTCTACTGTTTTCATGTGAGTAACTTGACATTTTTTTTTCTTCTAAATAAACACAATTTATTTATAATTTGGCAAATACACCATGCAATATAATTTTCAATGTGGTAACACTGGTGATAGCACTATACCAGGGCTGCCATTTATAAAAATAGTATTTGTTTTTACTTATTAGATATAAAATGGATCACAGGAAAAATTGGTGTTTTCAGGACATTTAAGCTTTTTTTTTTATCTGAGGCTGGCATTAAAAATCAAGATTTCTACTTTTACACACTATGATACCTAAATTTCGATAGATCAATTCTTTGTTTTTAGATTTTAAAATATCCCATGCTAGGTCTAAGCAGGGACATTAATATACATGGACCTTGCTACAGGCGGTCATGTTTGGCAAAATTATATCTTCTTAATTTTTATTCCCTTCTTCTTATTTGATAGTAGTATAGTCTTCTCTGACGACATGTTTTGTGTTATTATTGTGTTGTCTAAACCTAAGTTGAAAATCGATTATTGTTATTTGTGAGACTCAAATGTAATGATATTGATATATCGAGTTTGACAATACTAAGTGTGAAATGTTTTGTGCGTATTTATATTTGATTTTCCTCCTAATAAATAGTTAAATACACAATATGAACTAAAAATTTAGACAGTATTATTCTAGTTTTCTCAGGGATTATTAATTCGTCATATTTATGTAATTAACATCGCTTTCAGCTGATAATATCATAACTTTTTGAAAAAAAATAACACCACTTTTCCCCTAGAAAGAATCCCACCTTTTGCATATCTCTGCCTATCACTATTTTATTAATTACATTTAAAATGTTTATGAGTTATATATCAAGTGTTTGAATGAACTATATATAAGACAATCTAAAGCAAGCGCCAGCTCAAATTTCAAAAAGGAACTCTATAAACTATATACTTACTTTAATAAACATAATTTAATTTTTTTTTTTACTTTCAAAGGACGTTTTTTCATTTCTTTCTCGTTTCTAGATACTTTTTTATATTCCTATCTTGAAATTGTCTCGAATTGAAAAAATTGGTTCTCGCAAATTCCTAATAATTAACGATCGTATGCCTCTATTTTAGGTGGTGGATACTAGCACCTCCCCGACCTTGAGCCGGATACTGACTGCTGGTCTACAGCGTGGCTCCAGCCTCAAGTCGAACCATAGTGGCACCAGCACGGACACGCCGGCCTCCACTCCTGGCGGGGCCGACAACCTGTGTGCCGAGATGAACAACCTGATGCACGACTACGAAGTGGTCAGCCGTATCGCTGATCTGGTGTCCACACTCAAAGGATCTTACAAGGTACAGTCAGTATCATCACCTCAGGTTTTAAACAGCTTAGCGATGAGAGGTGCAAAGGTACACCTACACTGGATTCGACTTTAGCCACACCCTACTCGATCCGATCAGACTTAAAAATTGAAATCTGGTAAAATTATTTACACCATCTATACTAACACCCGACACGAATATGATTCGTCTCGACGTCGGCTAAATTCTAACATGTTTGTATTTCATGCTCAGTTTGTTCTGACAAGGCACAGTTTCTGTTGTCTTTTTCAGGTTTTCTTCAATCACTCCTAAAGTATAATCATGGGTTTCTACCGTCATCTCATGATGTTTTTTAAACTTTTCTGGATATTCTCGCAACGGCAAACACAAAGTGAAGTAGTAGCTTATTTAACTCCTTGCCATAATAAAACTCCTGTACCCACGTGTTTTTTTTTTCCCACTTACTATCCATTTTCAACCTTGAATTAATACTGCACAATCCCAACAGCTTTAAATTAATATAATTATTATTAGCACCGCGTCTTACTACCTGTTCGGGCTATAAGCATAAATTAATATAAAAATCACTTTAGTTGCATCTGTCCTCACAAGTCGAGACCTTAATAAATTGCACTCAAGATACTTTTTATAGATGTTTTACGAAGCTCTCAAATACAATAGGTTTGGAGTGTCCCATCTCTTTTTTTTTAACATTTCAGAAAACATTCTAAAAAATGGTTGAAAGTAAGGAGTGGTTATAATTAAAAGTTAAGACTTGGATAAATTGCTCTCTCTCTCTTCATATATATAAGGGTAATTGAATTTATAGATTAAACAGTTGCTTAGTTGGTAGATATATTAAGTGAAATTAACAAGTCAAAATGTATAATTATTTTAAATATACTTCTGGTGAAATAACATATGTAAGATATGAACATTTACTTACAATTATAATGTATCACCAACTAGACCATAAATGAGTTGATGAATAGTCTAAAACATAGGTCGACACGTTAAAAATATTAATACAAAAACTCTTTTTTTAAGAAACAATATAGTATGGCATGAAACAATGTTTTAGGTCCAAATATGTTGGGAAATAAAAGAATAAAATTTAAGTCTAACATCTGCCTAACGAATTTAACGAAGGGATTAAGTAATATGGAATGATCTAAGTGTTATCTGTTTCCTTGTTTCATTACTTCTTTTTGATATTCATCACTGGAAAGATGCTGGAGTACTTCATCCGACATGTTTCATTACTATGGTACTGTAAATGAAATTAAAAAAGCATGAAGATGAATTAAGACTAAATTTATAAAAGAAGTCTTGTGAATGACCGTTAAACCGTTATAAATTAGTAAAGAGAAAATTACTAAACAAACAAACTTACTTGAGTCGTCGTGTAAAACACGATGTGTTACTATGACGGCTAGATGTTAACTAAATATGGTTTGGTCAGAGGGAGAAAATGTGTGTGAAAACAAAATACTTATGATAAGCGAGCTTATGAAGAGCAGGGCCAGTAAATATACCTTGGTGTTGATGCGTGTTAAGGAGCTGAGTGTGGATACGACACGACGTATCCTCAACTCAATCCAAAGCTCGATCCAGCATAAGGACGAAGAGATGGCGTGGGTGGATTCCTGCTGTCTGCAGCTCTCTGTCAAGGGCAAGGGGAAGGATGAGACGTTCACCTTCCAGACCAACAATCCGTCCGTCAAGAAGGAGTGGATCACAGGTATGAGTCACTTCCCCTCACTTGCCATTTATGTATTTGTTCAATAGTTTATTTATACACGAGCTGGATCGATATGAAGGAGAGGAAAATTATTCTTATTCTTATTGTTATTACTATTTGTGTTAAATCTATTATCTTTATTACTTTTTTATTATTTTTATTGTTATTTATTTTTATTATCATCATCATCACTGCATCTTACTACTCGTTCGGGTTATAAGCACTTAAGCTAATATGTAATGGTAGGGTGATTGTGTGATGAAATGGAGGACCTACAGTTTAACGTGGGATCCGAACCACGGTGGAGGCCTGGCATTCCCCACACTCACAAGTTGTGATTAATACACGTCTTGTCAGAGGTGAAGGAAGGGTTTGGTATTCAGATAAATCTGTGTCGGGACCGAGGATTGAATCTCGGACCCCCAACATAGAAGTCTGACATCTTACCCCTAAACTGCCAGGTCACTAGGGTTGGGGGTGGGGGATGGGGATGTGGTGGGAAGATCACATCACACACACATTTTTGAGGACAACTTTTATATCTCAAACCCCATAAAATACTTTTTTAAATAATTTAAATATGACACAGGCCTCTTTTAACCATAATCTAAAGTGTATTAGAAAGGTCTTATGGTTGTTTAACAGATGGCAGCACCAACTCATTTTATTCTAAAAAAAAAAAACTAAAAAAAACTTTCCCCCCTATTTCCCCTGTACCTTTCATATGAATTTTCTAACAAATCCTGAATCTCGAGTTTGAATACAAATATTGGAAAAGATGGTGAGACTAAAGCGACGGTAAAATTTTTATTTTTGGATAAAGGAAAAATCTAAGGATTTTATTTATGAGATTGCGTGGCTATCTGGTTTTAGTAATTTTTCTAAATATTTATGTAAACATTAT
This sequence comes from Timema cristinae, assembly GCA_039000515.1. Taxonomy (NCBI): domain Eukaryota; kingdom Metazoa; phylum Arthropoda; class Insecta; order Phasmatodea; family Timematidae; genus Timema; species Timema cristinae. The sequence goes on along the minus strand of JBCFYV010000003.1, from coordinate 70,021,645 downwards.
TGTTATAAAAAATTTGAGCTTATTGCTTTCAAATGGTGAGGGCTTAGTATCGGCTTTGGTGGTCGAATTGTCCAAGTTGTCACACTCGCAATAGACTAGACTGTCGATGATATTGAGATAAGGGTTAAAATCTCGTTTGGGGGTACTGACGGTAATTTATTTAACCTTCCTAATCCCTACAACTTTATTTAATATTATATTTGAAAGAAGGCAAAGGAAAGGTGGATAGAAACGTATAAAATGAACCAACACAATATGGCTGATACAATGAAAAGAAGATCACAGTTCACACTTTACACTGCTGCCACTGGACAAAGAGGTAATGACTGCCTCTTGAAGAAAATTGATAGCTAGACCCCATTCCCCCGACCTAGGTTTTATTTTATCGGAGCTCTTTCAGAGAGGAGTATAAAAACACAACACAACTTTATAAACGAGGGAGGAAAAAAAACAAAAGGAAGGAAAAAAGTAAATTAGTAAATGATAATAAAACACCTTAGACTAATTAGTGTATCTGTGTTGAACCTGAATAGGTAATGAGAGGCAGGGACTCACAAAAAAAATATTGATCTTTTTTTTAAAGGGTTTTTGTATGTGATTAGTATAAAACTTGTTTTCTGAATGAAATTTCAGAGCTTCGCCTGGCACAATTGGCGCTGGACCCCAACAACTCTCCCGCATGGGAAGTACCTGAACAAGAGCGCCGACCTTCCACCAAGATGCCTTTATTTGTCCGCGCCCAGCCGGTCTACAAGTCACAGCATCAAACCGAGGTGAGTGGGTGGAACAAGGAGGGAGTGATTGCTGATGCAATACCTCAAGATTGCCCTACTTATTATATCTTGAAGCTCCTTTTAGATTAGCTTCAGGCTGGACTCAAACAGGATGACACAAAAGTTATGAAACTTGACAAAGTGAAACTTCTCTAGAGCATGACACTAAAAATGTTCCAACTAATCCTTTCAAATGAAACAAAAAAAAATTCACTCTTTGCTAAGATGGCTGCGTGTAATATTGGTGGGATCAATTATAATAAACTGTTAGCTATGATTTCCTAAGATTGTTTGGTTAAGCGGGAGTAATCATAAATAGGAGATATTGGGTTCACCCTTGCATTGAAAATAGAACTGAGAACATACAGAAACTGAGGAAGTTCACTTGAGTAGACTTAGAAAAAGTAACAAGGCACAAACAAAACAAGAATGATCCACTTTGTTTTATTTAATTTCTTCATGTTTTACTGCCCCTCTGGCTTAAATGCTTTTAATTTAGAGCTGTCTGCTTCGGTGGCTGTGTGGCCACATGCCACCCTCGATGGTCACATGCTTCTCCTCTCAGTAGACTTTTAAAACTTAACGATGAAACAGTGATCAAGAAAATCTCACAGCATTCATACACCCTTATTAAATGGTCCAGTTGTTGAGTTTTCTGGCAGTATCAGAGCTCAAAAATAAATTCCAAATCATCCTTCTCCTCATCATCATCATCATCATCATCACCACCAGCATCACAATTATCCGAACTGTTTCCAGCCTGTGGCCGGGTCTGTTTAGTAAAATGCCTCCACCTTCCTCTGTCCTTGCACCATTATACCTCCTCCCATCTCTTCCTTTGGTCTTCCTTGCGGTCTTTCCCTACATACTTCATATCCATTAATCTTCTTTGAATCCTCTCCCCTTCCATCCTCATTACATGTCCATACCATCTCATCCTAGCTTCCTCTGCTATATCTCATGTACGTCAACTCTTGACATTACATCTTCATTCCTAATCCTATCTCTTCTGGTGACAGCTAGCAGACTCATCAAAAACTTCATTTCTACAGCCTCCACTTTCCTTTTTTCTCTTTTATCCAATAAAAAAAAAATTTGAATCTTAATTTGGATATATTTTTGAATCTCTGAAGGGTTTGAGAATTCGAAGATCACATCACTATATTTTATATTTGGTGTTTTAAGGAAATCTGTTTTTTTTAGCTACACTTTCTAACATCGATTTGTTTGATTGACCTGTGTGTGCCTAGGTACGCTGTGGATGTTTCTACCTGGCGAGCGGGGCCTCTAATAAACACAGTGGTGGGGGACGACGTTCGCGGCCCAGCAGCTACCTGTGGGTGTGCACTTCGGACGGCGCGAGTAGCCATATCACCATACTGTCTCAACACCAGCAACAGGCTGGCGCGCTCAGGGATGTGGGTGCGTTTGATCTCCAGGAGACCAAGGTCACCGCCATGGAGTTTGTTAAGGGTGTGTTGGCGGGCGGCACAGGACTGAAAGGGGACACTGTCTGGATGGGCACCGACAGCAGGAGGTTAGTGCACTGATACATCTTGATTCGAGCAAAACCTTTTATATCTTTGAGCAAGTTGGCCACTGTTTGGGAGAACTGAGAATTATGCTTGAGTTTTGTCATGTCAGGAATTTAGGGGTTCTTAGGGTATCAAATTTTGAAAATTTTCTGGTTAAGACTTCTTAAAATATCTTGGATAGGTACTTATTAACAACACCTGTCCAAGTACTAAAATTTGGTGGGAAATCATTAAAAATTTATATTAGTGGTTATAGATTCTTTTTTTTTTTTTAAATACATTTTATATTTTCAGCACAAACATTGCTATAAAATATCTTACTCGGAAAACTCTGTTTTTGTTCGAACTCGTCTCGAAGTGAAAAATGCCTACTCCAACACCCTTAGTTAAAATATGTTATTTATTTATACACCATACCATCGTGTAAATGTAAAAATGTTTAAAAGATTAAATAGTAAAAAAAAAAACTTAATCAAAAAGTATGTTCACTCCTCAAGCTTCGTTGTCGAATCCTGAATTTTACTTTTTGAATTGAAGTTGAAGCAAATGAATATTTAAAGTGAAGTCAAAGTTTTTTGAAGCTTCGTACACCCCCTACCAACTTTAGTAAAAAAGTATATGTTTTTTTAAAACTATCTTGGTTCTACTAATGCCCAAGAATGTTTTTTTTACATGTCCCTTGATATCTCCTTGTTGTCAGGTTGGTGATGTACGCTGCCAGTGAGCCGGAGAAACAGGAGGAGGTGGGAGGCTGCAGTGTGGCCGGAGGAGTGGTCCAGATCCGCTACCACTGCGACAGCGTGTTTGTGGCTCTGGCCAACGGCAGCCTGCTCCAGTTCCGCCGCTCCTCCAGGACGGTGGGACGTGGGTTCTGTCGGAACCCCACATGCTCAACTGGGCTCCGACCCGGTCTCCTGTCTGCTGCCCATCAACACGAGCATGTATGCAGCCTGTGGACTCAAGGTCTGGGTACTCGGGGGACACAGCGGACAAGTCCAGGTCAGTATAACACCTTGTGCTGTTGAACCTTGGTTCAACTAACTTTTTTCTCTACACAGGGGGTCGCATGCTCTTAAGCAATGTTTCTCAAAATGGTGGTACACTTACCCCTAGGGGTGTGTGAAAAGATTTCAAGGGGTACGTAATACACCACTTGAGTTTTATTCATTAAATTAGTTATTAATAATAGTGAGATTGAAAAACAAATTGGCACATATTTTGACAACGGTACGACCCTTTCCCCCGATAGTCCTGCCAGTGTTTTACGCTTTTCTACAGAAAAAGCTACTTAATGTGCCCCCTGAAACTACAGCTGCGATTGTGTTTTAATTGTCCTACATTTCTCTGGTAAGTGTTTATACCTTTCTCAATATTTATAAAATAAAGCCGTTTGTAACTTTTTCCTCCCTTGTTTATTTTTATTACAAAAATTATATTTTATTTAAATTCCTTGCACTGGGGGGCTAGGGCAGCCTACCAAGTGGGCCTCAGGATCTCGGTAGGTTTTATGATAAAAATGAATTAAAAATGTTGATCACCAGGCTGCCAAAGGTAGCAATATATTCATGCAATTATGCACTTAAAACTGAAGATATGGGCAAGAAAAACATGAGATTATGCACAAGCAAAAATATAATGAAATTAATTATCACATTTAAAATGGTATTATAAAATGATTGCACATACTGATGAGACAATACTTGAATCTGGCCATCTTTGTAGGGTTATACTCTTGTCACTTCCTTCGAAAAATTTGGCTGATTCTTTCTAAAACACTGAGTTTGCATTTCTTTTCAATATATTTCTCTACTATGACTCTCACAGCTGTATTCTGCACATTAATCTTTACATATTTTATTATTTGTGAAACAACTCCAATGATTCTTATAGTTTGATTTTTGGTTTCCTCTTATTGGAAAGTTGCAATTCCTGTTTCTCACTCCCTCCTGATGAGTTCGGATAGAATGAAACCTAGGTAAGGGGATTGGGAGAGCTATGTAGTTGTGTTGCTAGCCTTGGCTCTACATACACGAATCACTGTACATGGTCATTTACACAACTGTATAGCTTTAAAACAACCCCCCCCCCCCCTTCTCCCAGGGCCCCGTTGTTCCCTCGGTGCACATTACTTCCACTTGGTGTTCCTTCGTCACCAAAACTTTGAGAAACGCTTCATGGATGGCTAGACCATATTGAAGCGTGTTTATTTTATTATTGTTTATGTGTCTGAATGTTACAGAAGAGTTTTGGGGTGCATCATGAACATGTTGGCAACGTGAATTTGATGGCTCACTCCGGTGTTGGTCTCTGGATTTCCTTAAAGAACTCCAGCATCATCTGTCTTTACCACACGGAGACCTTCAAACACCTTCAGGACATCAACGTGGCCTCAAACGTTGTGCGTCACGTCACAACCAGCACCGGCGGTGGCACAAATAACCGCGGCCCACCCGTCACTGTCACCGCCTTAATGGCATGCAAGGGACTGCTGTGGGTTGGAACCAATGTGGGGATCAGCTCACCATACCCCTGCCCCGACTAGAAGGTGTCCCCATCATCAGTGGGAGGGTGAACATCTCGTACCACGCACACTTTGGTCCAATCACATTTCTTCTGGCGCTCCAGCCTCGAGGCACCGGCACCACCTTCCACTCCCCTAAACCACCGGAGGATGACGAGAAGGTGGCGGGAGGTGAATCGGACATATCTCCGACTCAGTCTCTTCCCGCGGAGGAGGTAGTGGTAGTGCTAAAAGAAAAACTAGAGAAGCAGCTATCAGACAGTTCAGTGACAGCCAAGTTGAAGCAGCACCTCATGAACAGCCCCGCAGTCATGCGCAGAAGGAAACCCCGGGAAATGGATGTGCTGACAAACCGTGCCTCAAAGACTCTACCTCGTGGTCTAGGCAGTGGCGGGGGGCTTTTATCCACGTCGACAACGTCGTCTCAAGGTTCAGGGGACACTTGCGATGTTTACGGTCTTTATGGTGAGTTGATGTACGTGAAGGACTACGAGGGTGAAGATGGTGGGTTAAACGGAGGGGTGGACCCAATTTATGAATCACTGCGCAGGAGTGATCCTGAACTAGCAGCCATACCGGCGAAAGTGAGTACGTTAGACCGAAGACTGAAAATGAAGGCAAGCCGACCGAGGTCTCTTGACTTATCAAACTGGTCTGTGGACTCACGGTCCTCGTCTATTTACACGTCGTCTGGTTCGGAGGAAGCACTTTCTCTCAGGAACGGTAGTAGATCTGTGTCTAGGACTGGTAGTAATGTCAGTACATCGATGCAGCCCCCTACCAACGGGGTGACGGACATAACAATAACAGTGCCCACTCCAGAAACTCCGTTATCTCCTAAGACCCCTGTAGAAACTCTTCGTAAGGGCCCAAAGGGCCTGCATAACAAAGGTGGTGCTTCGACTCAAACGGATGTCGGACGGCGCACCGTGATTACACTGATGGGAGGGCGGGGTTATGTGAACTGGCGGCAGACGTGCTGCTGCGTGGAAACCAAATCTAGGAACTGTGGGGGGCTCCACAAGCCGAATAGTAACGATGCACACATTGTCATGTGGGAAATGAAGCTTTAGTTGATTGGTCATGTTATTAGCATGGGAATAACTCTCTATGTCGATAAGTTTTATTTGTAATTAATTTTATTTACCAACGGTTTTGTTTGGTTGGATTCTAAGGCTGGGTGTATAGTTTAATTCAGAAAAAAAAAGTATTTTCACTATTATTAAATTTCTTAGGAGTGTGTGCTTGAAAATTCAAATTCGAGTCAAGTAGATTTATTTGAAACTTGCAAAGATTCTAATATTAAGAATTTTCAATATCATCTCCAAAATTCCGTATTAAATTGGTTTGATTCACTTTTAAGATATTATTTTGTAGCAAATAAAGTTGCTCAAGGTTTCTTTTTGTCCGATTTAAATAACTACAACTTTTCCTCTATCTGAATTTTCTATTTATACACTGTCACCTTGATAACTACATTTGCCAGTTACATCGGTAATCGTGTGACAAAGTTTGGATTGGTCCAAATTATCACCAGGAATGCCGCAGCACCCCTTCACACACATACCCGTGAGTCCAAGGATGGGAGCAATATGTCATTGGCACTTCCTCGGTTGGCTGTTTGAATTATAACTGTCTGCTAGAATTCAGATCTTTATGTTGCCCATCATTTTAAATTATGCAGGCTGCTAAAGTACAACGTTTTGCTACATAAGAAGTTGGTTATTTCCAAAAGTTGATTAATCAATCCATGCATACCATTTATTATCACCAAAAGTAGAAAACTGTTTATTGGCATGCTTTAATTTTCATAAAACAACGAGAAAACAATCCACGCAAACAATAAAATGGTGTCAATATTAAGCACTTTAGCTTATTTATTATCACATAGGTTCTGATGGATGGCGTTTGACATGGTTTATAAGATCATTGGTAGGTAGTAGCACTGCCGTCCCAGGGATGTAGGAAGGGTCAAATGGCTGATGCAGTCTTCGATAGGAAGTGTGAATTCATAAGGATCCTCGAGAATATTTGGGTACAGCCTCTGTCAATTATATTAAATTTATTTAAAAATCTGAATTAGTATAACTTGAGAGTTTGAGTAGTACAAGAAACACTACAAGAAATATTTTAAGTTGAATTTTTGTAATAGTTTCATGCATAAACCACATAAGTACAAACCTATGTTACTTATCATACTTGCACAACATCCAGACCTCAGCCATTAATTTATTAATGTGAACAGGTAAGCCCTTATTCTTATCAATGAAAAATATTCGGCCATACCGAGAATTGAACCCGGGATCTTTAGCTTAGTAGTCAGATAAGCTACTCACTGAGATAAGGTATCAGACAAGTACAAACTGTTTTTTTTTTATGAAAAAAATTATAATCACAAAAATTCAAATTTTTAAATAAATTTATTATAATTGTACCTTTTTTTTAATTAGACAAAAATAAATATTTAAGGACTCGATTTGCTATGAAATTATATCTTAAAATAGAATAAAATTAATAAAATTAGGAATATTCGAGAAACGGATTGAAAATTCTGTGTACTCACATTTTTCGAGTTTTGTTAAAATCGACAGCAGCTACTAAAACTCTACTTGAATTCGAATTTTCGAGTTTGTGCACACCCTCATTATTTTGTCTATAAGGATGTTACTCATTAAAAAACAATCTTCCCAGTCAAGAAGGCAGAATTGGTTATATCATCTTGTTAACGACCAGGGTGTCTACCATCAGGGAAAACGGGAATTAGCCGGGAATTTGAAGTGATCGGGAAAAAACGGGAATAAGTCGGGAATTTGGTAAATCACAATAAAAATCCGGGAAAATGATATTTTACTCAAAATATGAAATACACTAATCATTAAATCACTAAATTATATATTTTTTTTGTTCGTAGCTGTGTAATATATTTTTAATTCCTAGTAAACAATTTTAATACAAATTAAAAAAAAAATCATTCAAATTTTAAAACTTATTATTATTCATAAAAAAGATTAATAGAAAAACGAGGGGGGGGGCGAGTTAGAAGGATGTGACATACTTTTTTAGTCGGGAATTTTAGGATATGATCAAGGGAAGAGGTCGGGGATTTCATTGGTCAAGTTGAGTAGACACCATGACGACGATCAATAATGCATAGATTCCTGTCATATCATTTGGGTCGAATCTTGGCACCAGTCTGGCTTGATTGATCAATTTTTAAACTCTGTCTTTCTCTCTCTCAATATATATATATAACATTTTTTCAGCTGTTTTTCTAATTGATCTAAGCTATGATGATTTTATTTTTCAGGTAGAACAAATTTTTCCTGAAAATACTGGCAATCCGTTTATTAATTAATCGAAGATATGTTACATTATCTTTGTATTCAACGTTAAAAACGCGTGTTGTTTATTAGTTCCTATGAGAAATTGATTAATATTCCCCATGCGAAATATTCATGTTTTGTCAATTTATGAGAAAAGTGATGTCCACTTGAAAACTAACATCTCATAATAGTTTCACCTCAATGGACAAGTGTAGTGAACTTAAAATATATATCTTTAATAGTTATTGCTTTGGATTTCATGATAGCATAATTATGTTAAGTATGTTTAAAAAAAAAAAAAGAATGAGCTGCGGGTAGAACAGGTATTTTTGTTGTATGAGTGAAAATTACTTTTGATCTTGAGACATTGTTACATTATACTTACACTCGCCAAATTCGTCGGAATATAATAATTATTATATTTGGGAAAATGTATAGGAGAGGTGGATAGAAAACATATTAAAGTAACAAACATAACATAAGAAGAACACAGTTCACACTTTTACATTGCTGCCACTGGATGAAGAGGTAAGGCTGATTCTTGAAGAAGATTGATCGTCACCGTCCATTCCCCTGACCTAGGTTACATTCTATATGAACAAATCATGGAGGAGTGTTCGTTACTTATATGTGTTTTTATCCACCTCTCCTATACATTCTTCCAAATATAATACAATTACTTCATTTTATAATAAAGGAAATTGATAAAACTAAAGAAAGAGGAAAAATAAACTACTAAGAATAAGAATAAATAATTATAAATTATAAAGGCAACAATGCCGAAATATTATTATATTTGTGTTTAAAATGTGTGTGTGACTACTTCTACTATAGAAGACAGAAGAAAGGAAGAAGATGTCACCTTTGTGTATTGGATTCTTCCCACATCTTTCCTCTTTCCCTAGGTGGGCTTTCTTCATCAAATTTATTCTTATTCTTAGTAGTTTATTTTTCCTCTTTCTTTAGTTTTATCAATTTCCTTTACTATAAAATTATCTAACCATTGGGCCACCTCATTTTTGAATCATGATACAATTACTTCAATAAGTGAAAACAGGTTTCTCTTTAGAGATAATCTAAAAAGTGATATGGGAATAAGGCATTAAAAGAAAACCATTATATTTTCGTTCTAGGAGGGAGTGAATATTATGTTTGTATCTACATTTGAAAAATTCAATTTTTTTATCAACATTTGTTCTAAATCAATGCAAAAACACTCTTTTTTAAAGACTTGGAACTTTTATTACATACTTTAAAGCAACTATACTATTTTTTTATTTTTTTTTAGAAAAATATAACATACCAAACACACATATTGTATTTCTTTAAGTAATAATTCAGTTCCATGCGCTAATTTTTTAAAAGTTTAGTTGGTAAACCTTTTAAATGGATTTTCATTTGCAATATTATTAAGTGTGTAAGTAAACTTTATGCTCTTCTCTGGTTAACTAAAATATCAAGACTAAACTTGGTAAAGCCAAATAATAATATTTTTGTAATAATTAGGAAGGGCCATATTGTGTCAGTAATGATAATTACTTGTTTAAGTCGGAAGTTCTTACTGCATAGTGTCGTCAGACGTAGCTTTTGGGCTTCTAATTTAACACAGCTGTGAGGGTACCTAGGTGTATACTTATTATATTGGCTCTCTTAAATTTGCTTGCCACAGTGTAGGGGTGTGGAATTAGGCATTTTACACCGAGTCAAATTTAAATGAAAACTAATTATTTTCCCCGAGCTCAAATAGTATACGGCAATATTTGTGCAAAAAATATTTCAAGTTGAATTTCTGTAAATATCCATGCATAATCCATTAATAAATACAGATTTTTTTTTTTCAGAATTACTTTTTTTTTTGTGAAAAAATGTTAAGTCAATCAAATTCAAAAGTTTTTAATAAATCTAATATAATTGTAATTTTTTTAAATTAGACAAAAGGAATTAATATTGGAGGACTGTGTTTGTTATGAAATTATATCTTAGAATTGAATAAAATTATTCAAACTAGGATTTTTGAGAAAAATATAGAAAATTTAGAGTACTTACTCAAATTTTTCGAGTTTTATAAAAATCTTTTCAGTTGAGTTGGAGCAGTTAATAAAACTCCTTTGAATCATTTTTTTGAGTACTTGCACACCTCTACAACAACATATTATTTAATATTGATTAAAATTTATATTTAAACTTCTATCTTTTCTGATAAAAATATTTATTTGAATATATGTATATATATACTATTAATTCTATATAATATCAGGTAAATTGTAAATTATTTTCCTTAAATCTTTTTCTGAATATTAAAAATGAACGAATGCACTCAAGATATTCCAAGTTTGAAAATTTGTACGTCAGTATAATTTATCCTGAGAATGTTAACGCCATATCAGACGAGTTTCACTAAAACATTGATAGTGATTCCAGTTCTTGACTACAGCGCTCAGTGGTTGAATGTATCACTAACGTCGTGTCTGCTGTGGATCAGATTAGCTAGTAATAATGTTGAGGCCAAGTCAAACCTTTGCACACTTTTCTTCTAAATTATTTCTCTTTGCTCCCATCTTCATAATGCTTCCACTTTGTGTCGAGTGTAATTAGTGGAAATAAATTGATAATGATGCTTATAGTAAGACAGTGGTTCCCAATTACCAACCAATCAAGGCCCCTCTCCCCCAAGAGGCTCTTTGAGATCGGCAGACCCCCGGGGGTCCGCAGACCACCTTTTGGGAACCACTACAATAAGACATAGTTCACATATATTTGATCAATTTAATTTGTAACATTACAAGACCCAAATTAGTGTTGTGAAGTTGATAAGATTTATTTGAAAAAAAAAAAAGTTTTTTTCTCAATATACTATGGAAACTTTGATTTTTTAAATTAATTTGGACAAGTAAATTTAACAAACTATGATATTCATTTCACCACCTTTCACTTTATTTGAATGCATTTATATCTCTTGTTCGGGAGTGGACCTTGTGTTGTTTTTTGATGTTTATAAACTATTATTTCTCCAAGCCAAATGTAAAATCATTTGTTATTAGCTTTTCCACACAATTATCAAGATGTCATATTTTTAATTCCGGCTCACTTGGAATCAGATCCACACCCTCATTTCTGTGTGTGAAGCACATATAACTTGTGATTTCCAAAATTCAAGAAATTTGTTAATGAAACTTGATGTTTGAAAAGATATTTTTTAACTTCCGTGTTACCTAAAATGAGCGGAAATTGATGTTTTATATGATTTATATTTTTTGCTTTAAAAAATTTTCTTATTAACTGTTGTATGCAAATTTTATTCCTATTCAATTTGTTTTATTCTGTACCTTGAAATACATATTCTAATGGATTAGGGTTAACAATGATTTTTAATTGTCGTTTCCATTTTATGTATGAATCCATAGTGTTTTTTTTAAGTACCATAACCATAGTAAAAACTAAATAAAATATTCATTTTGAATTTAAGTTATATGAAATTACCTCTCTATTTTATATATATCAATATTTTATCAGACTGATATGGATCCTAACATAATATTTTACTATTAAATTATGGTTTTGTTTATTGCCCCCATTATTTCACAAATGTACATCAAACTGGTCATTTCAAGACTAAAAATGTTGTAAATGGCAACTTGTCATTTTGTAAAGTCTGATTTTTTTTAAAAATTAATTATTTTTGCAAACAAATGGTGCTTCACTTAAGTTTTTGTGAAACTTGCAAGAATTTCTTTTTCGATAATTTTTTTTTTTTTTTTGTAAATAGTAAATATTTTGTAGTTTTAACGTTATCAATGACAGGGTTTACTACACATCTCTGGTATCCCCTGTTTTTAAGAGTTTAGAATACTCAACTATTAAAAGAAAGTCTTAAGGCCTAACTGTACAAAATATTAATATTCAAGATGATTACCGATTGTTTCAAAGAAATAAGAATCTCGGGTTTGTAAACAATGTCCACTATTTGTATTTGCATTTGAAAAGTTAGTTCTTTTGAGTTGCGTATGTCTACAAATAAATATAAACGATAGAATTCATATAGTTTTTCTTTTTCTTCTAAATATGTTTGATAAATTTATAGCTATAATATTTTATTTTTAACAAATTGTTTTGTTAATCGATATGATTATGTAGCTCAAAAGAAATTTCTATTACATCTTAGTGTTTTCATATTATACTGTGTATTCATTATAGTTATAAGCAGTGGTGTAGTTTTAAGGCCAAAGGGCCTAAGTTGCTCTTTTATAGAACTTAGCACCTATTAGGTATTTTAAAACAAGGCTGTGGAGTTGGTCTTCAACCTCCATTTTTCTACTGTCCAACTCCTTCATAAATGACTAATATATATTAATTAGAAATAACAAATTGACTGCAGTAAAATGCTCCAATAAAGACGATGTCATTGAAAGTTTCTTTGGCATTGTGAATTTATATTTTAATCCATTTATCAATCCAAATTAAAAATATTGGCCACAAAGAATAAAACAATTATAGATTTCAAAAATGAATGATGTTATAATTTTATAAGTTTTAATTTTGAGGCCGTAGTCTAAATTTTCACAGTTTCCGACCCCACCCAAATATTGCTTCAGACTCCATAGCCCTGCTTTAAAGTAGTGAATTTGTTCATTAATAATAAAATAAATTCTCCATTAAGAAAGTATTAATGACATATTTCATTTATCATAATCAACCTAGAGTTTCTCTATATAATGTTTTTTTTTCTATGGAGGTTAGAAAGGGGGGGGGGGGGGGGGCAAAATCCCTCGCCTCTTTCCTTCTCATTCATTAATCATTTTAGAACCACACTGCTGTTTATAAAGTAGTTATTTTCGGTTTTGTGGTTTTTATTAAACATTTAATAAACATAGAACTGTTAACAGCTATTTTTGTACCTTCTAAAAGTTTGATCCAATATTACACATATATAATGTTAAATTATATTTCAAACATATATTCAGAAAGAAAAAAATTTAAATGAGCTGTGCTAATATTAACCTTATTATATACCAATATTAACGCAAAATTGTGTATAAATTTGCATAATGTCTTAAACCAAACAAAACAATTTTTTTCCCCATAATTTTTGTTTCATATATGTTATAAATAAATTTGTTGGCTTGAACTCGAAAATACATTAAAGATTATTCGATATACCCTAGAGTAGTTTTTATTAAATGAGTTCCAAATAAATATACTATTAAATTGTAAAATAGGTATATTGTTAAAATAGTAAGAAAAATAGTTTTCTTTTTTAAAAAAAGATCCTATTCTGATGTTTGTGAGGTAAATTTACAAGATTTTAACTATGCCGCCACTGAACAAAGAGGTAGTGGCTTCTGCTCGAAGAAAATTGATTGCTATCACCCAATCCCGTGACCTAGGTTTCATTTTATCGAAACTCATCAGCAGGGAGTGTGAAACTCACAACTTATCTTCCCTAAAAGAAGAAACCAATCGCTTTAAGGAAAACCTATTTCACTTTGGAGATTTTTGTTTTATTTGGAAAAAAGGTATAGGAAGGGTGGATAGAAACAAAAGTTCAAAACCAATTATAATGGACCAATAATTTAACACTTAACTGAATGTTGGAATGTTATAATGTATGGATTATAAGTAAGAATATTAACATTTAGATTCTCTATTATATTTATACTTCCTTTTATGTTTATATATTTTTTTAATAATATTCAGACCCGCCTCGGTGGCGTAGTTGGCTAATGCGCTTGTCGTGTTGAGCTCGACTGCTGAGGACGGGGAGATCGAGGTTCGAATCTCGGTCGGGTGAACTGTTTTTTTTTTCTTTTTTTTTTTTCCTAAATGGTTTTCCACTCTACCTCCACACAAATGCGGGTTCACTTCCTCTAATTCAACCTTCCCAATTCCTAAATCCATTAATGTAATTAGTACTTAAAGCGTATAGCCCGAACGGGTAGTAAGACGCGGTGCTAAATATTAGTATTATAATATTCAGATTTGAGATTCAAAAGTAAATTAGATATTTGGTTTTGTTAAATATTGGATTTGACCAACTCTAGTTTAAATAGAATGAAAACTAGGTTGGAGGGATTGGGAGATAGTTATTGATTTTCTTCTGGAGGTAGCATTGTAAAGTGTAAACTGTGTTCTTTTAATTGTAAAATCCATATTGTGTTGGTACTATTTTATATGTTTCTATCCATATTTCCTGTACCTTTTTCTGAATAAAACAAAATGTACTTTGTAAAGCGAAAAGAGGTTTTCCTGAAAGTAGATCTAGTAACTTTTCTAGCTGTCAAATAATGTTCTTTCTATGAAAATTCGAATGTACACACTTAGCCCTGTAATGGCGTGATCACTTTTGGAGGTGCTTTTTTTTTTGTATTGGCTTTGAGATTGGTTAAAATTAGCTCAGCTCGTTCTTCTAATGGAACACTTTTTTTACATGTATTGTTGTGAACGTTACTTTCAAATGCATCCAATTGTGTTCAATCCTCTTTGGATTGGTTCAGATTGACCTTGATATAGAATAAAGGCTTTTGTGTCGACATTAATTTACTGATGTCATATATTTTGCTTGTCAATATTCCAATACAAGTTTTTGCTACTCTATATAAAAATAAATATTTTCTCAATTTTGTATGTTTGAATAATTTTAAAACTAAAAAAAAATTAAATAAATAATTTTGTGTTGCAAATTCATATGAATGTAATTTTACTTTCAACCACATATGCTATTGTAACATACAAATTTATCTTGTATTTATTTTGAGGTTTCGTAATTTTGTGCAGCCTTTAAAACTGTGCAGACACCAATGTTGTATTGAAATGAAAAATTAAACAAGTATATAAAGTGTTTAATCAAAATCTTGGTTATAATGTATAATAAAGCACTTCGTTTTGTACCAAACCCGTGTATCATTTATGATTAATTTTTAGCTTATTATCATAATGAATAATTTGCCCAATGCCTTAATGATATATGAAAAAACTGTAAAATAATTTAATTAGAAATGGGATTTTGGAATCCGAGAATCCTTGAACCCTCAAATCAATGAATCCTCGAACTCTTAAATCCTCAAATCCACGAATCCTATAACCCTTGAATACTTGCACTTTTGAATACCTTAAATTCTTGAACCCTCGAATTTCTAAAATCCTTAGGATATTTGAGAATTCAAAAAAGTATGAGATCCAAGATTTAAAAAAAATGGATTTTTTTAAAACTCTAATAACTAGAACACAGACCATTGATGTAACACTTAACTGGATGTATGAATGTTATTCATTTTGGTAAAAAATTATAACATTTAGTTACTATTATTATTTTCTATGGAAAGAGTGAATTCCAAAGTTACATTAAGATTCAAATTCGTGGATTAGTGACGGTTAGACCTTGACAAACTTACCTCTCTTCATTTTCTTCACTTAAGTAGTTAATTTAACAGAAACATACTAATTTTTGAAAATAACTATTTTTCATATTATGACAGAAAAAAAAAGAATAAGACATGAGAAACAGAGGGAGATAATTACAGTTTTACTAATCTGACAAGACCACAGTCCATAAACAGTAGATGTAAGTACCTTATTATTATCCAAATAAGATAGTCCTGTTGCCGAACATTACACACACCTGATTTGCAAATTAAACAACTTTTGAGAATTGTTCTCTGTTGAAGGAGTATTCATTTTATTTTACATAAGCCTTATGCTAGATTTCCATAAATTATGTCAAATTCTCAAATGTATTTCTACAAGGTTTATAGATAGATGTTTGGGTTGAATTGTAGGTTAGTTTATCATAATGTGCACAGCCCGCAAGTTAAAAATAAACCATTAGCTGCCTGAACCCCGTTATAATTTTCAATATGGCTTTTTTTCTTTCGTCTTTTTGTTTTCTTGTTTCAAATAATATGACAAAGAATGGTTGATATAAGTAATACACCACTGAGAAACATTGTTTTAACATATTGGATTCATGAAAGGGCTAGCAGGAAAGACAATTGAAGAAGTTCGTACAGACTTGAACCAGTGATTTGGAGTTCTTTGCGTCCTAAAAATAACACTTTTGAGATGGATGTAAAAAAAGATTTACAATTGATAGCATTAAGGATAAATCTAAAAATGGTGGACTGTCAACCAAAGGGAAACCACGCAGATTAGCTGAGGAGTCAATGGCGAGATTTCCAAATAAATCAACGCTATTTTTCAAAAAATGGGTAAACCCTGGATAAACACTGCACAAACATGAATAGTGCGTACAGTTTGTTAAATATAGATGGGTGACAGGACTTTGTGCTTATCTTGTGGTAAAACACTGGTGTATTTTCTCTGAATTTACTTTCCTTATCTTGAATTCTTAGATTAGTTTAAACTGCATAGTTTCCATATATATGGCAGTTATAAAGGTATTTTGTTTGTTTGAAAGGGTATGTGCTGTATTTTTTTGTATCCATTGTGAAAACTTTTATTAAAATATCTCAAGAGAACTGTTTCCATAACATAGTATTTGTTTACAATTTTTAATTATATAGCTAACATTTTATATTCTATTTGAAAAGTCTGTAAGGTACGCTATTATGTGTTTTTTTTGGGTAGGACAAGTTTCTTTGTAATGTTGCTTGCCTATTCATTTTAAATTTACCGCCGCTTCCTTTCGAGAAACTCAGTGAAATGTTTCACGGTCTCGCTGCTAGATGTCAGCGCCATCGAACATTAGTATGACGCCATCATGAAATCAACAAAGATGAATGCCGCGACAAGGGCTAGTGTTTTAGGTGGATTTAGTTTCGAAGGTGATTCATTACCGGATTTCAGTGAGTTTGATTCGGATTCAGTGGTCACGGAATATCAGGAAGAAAGGTAAGCTTCCCGGAAACATTTATATTTTGTTTTTCAAACTGTATATTTTCTGAAAAGTATATAAAACTAGTGCTAAATATAGACCGTTTGGAATCAACACTACCGTTGTCTGTATTTGTGTCACGGGAATTGGGAGTAACAATAAAATAATTATTTTGTGCTTTTGTATTAGTGACATTGTAACAAATTTATCATTTTGAAGTTATCTGCTTGTAAATATATTTCATATTACTTTCCATCAAATGAATTCAAAGACATTTCAAATGAAAAACAGTAACTGGGTCAATATTGACTCAAAACTTATAACGTGTTTAGCAAATCCAAACGCCCACCTGTAATATCAATGACTAATCGTGGCATTAATATAATTTTTAATTACTATATCGAATAGCCTCCCCACCTTTGAATGTGATTTTTTTAAAATTTTTACAGACTTTTTAAGTAAAATATACACAGATACACAATTCAATTTTCATAGAAAGGGGCTTTTAGTGTTATTTTATAGGTATTGCTAATAGGTATCAAAAGTGACTGCGAAAGTAAATCAACAAACTTTTCTAGCTGTCAGATATGTTTGTTCTATGACAAGTGGCGTATGGTGGGATTCTGGTACAAAGGACAATCAGTCCGGCAATATTAATACACAAGGCCTATTTTCTTTTATTCATTTGTCCATCTTGTGATCAATTCTCGCGACTGATGGATAATAATTTCAATAGGCCTACTATACTTATACAATCACACTGATTTATTAACATGTTATCACTCTTAAATGCAAATGGAAAAAAAAGATTTTAATCATTTTCCAAACCTATAATAAGCATATTTATTTATCATTTGCTCAACTATATGAATATAAATATACGAGTTTTAACTAAACACAGTTCTGCCTATTTTATAAGTTGAAAAGGGGGAATCCGACTAAAAGTAACCCATTAGGCCTTTTTTTGGGGGTGGGTGGGGGGGAGAGGAAGAGGCATGTTTAATGTATTGAGCATAAAATTTAACAATCGTTTTGTGTAGTTTTAGTTTTGTAAAATTCAAATATTTCTATTAAAATTGTTCTTTGGATTTGAAACTTGGTCTCTTAACTTTACATGACAGAAAAAAAATTCCAAAATGTTTGAAAACAAGGTGCTTAGGATGATATTTCCGGTCCAAAAAGGGATGATGAGTCTACTGGGGAGTGGAGGAGGTTACATAATGATTAATTACATAGTACATACCCTGTACTAATCACTAGACAGTGTTAGGATAATAAAGTATCGCAGATTACGGTGAGCAAGACATGCAATGGTAATGGAAGTATCTCTAACGCAGATGCGAGGATAATATTGGAATGGACCTGAAAGAAATAGTGTAATGAGGTGGACTGGATAGAACTAGCTCAATATAAGGATAGGGTGTAATGAGGTGAACTGGATAGAACTAGCTCAATATAGGGATAGGATGTAATGAGGTGAACTGGATAGAACTAGCTCAATATAGGGATAGGATGTAATGAGGTTGACTGGATAGAACTAGCTCAAGATAGGGATAGGATGTAATGAGGTGGACTGGATAGAACTAGCTCAGATAGGATAGGATGTAATGAGTGGACTGGATAGAACTAGCTCAATATAGGGATAGGATGTAATGAGGTGGACTGGATAGAACTAGCTCAAGATAAGGATAGGATGTAATGAAGTGGACTGGATAGAACTAGCTCAAGATAGAGATAGGGCTCGTACTTTTTTTTGTAAGTGCGGCAATGAACTCTCAAGTTCCTAATGCCATAGAGTAAGTAATAAATAATGTAAAATGTTTCAATGTTGAATCCTAAAAATAAGTTTTATTTTATTTTCTAAAGGCTCATAATATGAATAATGCACTGTAGATAATTATGTTTGATATATTATTGGCGTCTTGAACCTTAATTATAAAAGTGTATAAATTAAGGGGGGGGGGGTAGTACGTTTAGCCATTATCATTTTCGTGAAAAGTGATAAATGGCCTTGTTTGTTTTAGGTGATTCATTGGTGATATTTTATACTATATTGGGAGGATGATGATAATAATATTATACATCCGCTCTTATTTACTGTTTTAATCAACTATACCTGGCAAACTATACCTGTCAGGCATCTGAACCACAGAAGGCTCTCAAAACAAACATGGGCTGTAACCAGGCCTCTCTTTAGTGGGGTGTAAACGGTGTGCCCGCGATCTATGAAGGTGAAAGAGGTGAGGGGGGGGGGGGGGGGAGGTTGACCCGTGCATACTTAGATAGAGGAAAAAAACAAGTTGACGATGGGAAATTTTTAATTGCGAGCTCGTATAGTACCTATGCTCCCTAGGCGATCTAACAAATATGGTCAGAGTTAAAAACAAATAAAAACATAGTGTGTTTTGGTTTATTGTACGAGTGAAACGAGTTCTCACGATAACTTTTGAACGCATTAATCGATTTAAATTCAAACCTGGCACAGTTATTCTTTGTACTTTTATACAGTTAAGGTTCGTTGGGGAAGATAAATCAAACCAAGGGTTGGTGAAAAATCAACCCTTATTTATTTATATATATATATATATATACATTATATACATTTAGTTTTTAGAACATTTCCTGATATATTTTACTGTTGAAAATGGGTAAATAGATGCAAACTACTGTAATACTATTAACATTAAATATACCAAGTTTTTAACTGTTTTTTTTTAGAGGGGTAGGGAGGTAACTTGCGGGCCCCGTTGACGAAGCTTGCTCAAGGTCCTACGTCGGCTAAGGGCAGCCCTGTCTGTAACCTCTTATATACGTAGTTTGTGGGAACAGAAAGTGCTAGGATTGCTCATAGAGCTATTTTCAACTTCCCCAGTTGCGTTATCATTTGTCTATGTGTGAGACGAGATTAGATATTGTAACAAATCAAGCTGAGTTTCTTCTTGAGTGACTTAAAGGTTCGGCCAGACTGTCGAGAGCGAGCGAGCGTGTGATAGCGGATAGCTCTCGATAGTTGTTGACAAGGAGGCAAAGGTTTCGAATCTTGGCTCAGTGAACTGAGGGTGGTTTTGACTAGTGATATATTGTTGTGGTTTTCTCATCCTCTATCCATGTTAATGGTTATTCTTATTTGTAAAGGCCTACTTTGATTATAATATTAAAGTATTTTAACATATAAATGTTACAACAACAATATAAAATAATAATATATATATATATATATTTATGATATCTTACCAATTAAATTAGGCCGTCAGTAGCAAGTGTACTAAACCATATCGATAGTAATAAAAATATCAAAATGAGAAGTTTTCCTAGCACTCAATGAACCAACACACAATAATATTGCCTAGCGCCTGTAAACTAGACTGTACCGCGTCCAGCGCGCTCCAGTCTGCTACCTCTCATTACAACCAATGTGTATTATACTGTTTTTTTTCTTTTAGTCGCTCGCTCCAGTCTGGCCACCTCTCATTACAACCAATGTGTTCTATTTTATAGATAAGCGTATAACCCGAACGGATAGTAAGACCTAGGGCTAAATAATAATAATTATTATGTTTAAAATATTGTTTCCGATTGGGTAAAAATAAATTATTCAAAAGTTATGAAAGAGTGTAAGGAAACATAAGTTTACAATATTTTTAATGCAGAATATAACATGTAATTAAAAAACTTACATTTATAACAAAACAGCGATCTTTTACAAGTGTTGGCAACCCAGAATTTAAACATATGATTTTTGAACTGTCATCCGGGTAAAAAAAAAACTATCATGAACATACTCTACTTTTACATTTCTTCCATCCTGTAATTTGGGATTAAAGGGGTTGCGAGTTAAGGGAAGAATTTTGGCAATAATTTTCATTGCGACAAATCTTTTTGTCCAAAAATAAATCAAATATTACTCCAGGACAAACATATAGTTTATTTTTCTTCACATGGTAATTTAATGACAACTTTTTCTCTTCATTTAAAAATTTCTCATCTAATGCCGCTATACTCATGACAGATATTCAACAACTGTTGAGGTCATCATATGAAGAAAATTAAACTCTATGTTTCTACGAAAACAATATTGGATTTATTTGGCCGAAAAACATATTTTCCGCTCTAAAAACTGCAAAAGCACTCATCTTTTCTCGGTCACTCATTTTAACAATGTATATTATATCGTTTCACACATCTTACGAGCTATAAGTATAATATTTAGAAGTAGTCAGAAAGTGTATGGGTGTACAACCCTACTAATTTATTTTAGTTTCGAATGACAAATTATTTGTTTGACATTTTGTAAATGTTAACGACTATGCGATACTGGTCCCGAAACCCTCGCTTAAAGGGGGAGGGGGGTAACCGGCTCACTAGCCCAACATCCTTACCCATGTTCTTACCATTCAAGGTTCTCCCTCTTAAGTTCCGGTTTACAACTTCCGGTTCTTTCGGGAGGGCGCGCCGGAAAGGTCTCTCCTTCGTCTTTGATTGTCTTATTGCCTTCCCAACCCACCCCCCCTGTCTTTTGTTCGGTTCATGACGACCGTCTGATCACGCACCTGGGTTCACGACAATTAGTTTCTTTCTTCTTTATAAACCTAAGAGATATTATTCTCTCTATATGATATTGTTTATCAAATTATGGTCCGCGAAATCCCAAGAAGCTTAGAAATAAAAAATGAGGAATTTTGATCACATACAGTAAAGACATTTCAAATGCAAAATATCAAATATCCCCACTGTGCTGTAGGCTATTTATTTCCTCGTTAAACACAATCACATAGAAAAGGAAGTCTGTTTTATGGGTTCATCCTAACCTTAGACCGGAAGTAAACAAATAGTCCCATATCACTACGCAAAGGACATACATGATTGGTGGAACACCAGTGCAATATTTTAAACAGGCGCGACCATGTATAGTCTGTAGCATAGCAAAGTAGGTCACTTGGAATTTTTCATTATTTTTTTTAAATACTACCCGCCTCGGTGGCGTAGTTGGCTAACGCGCTTGTCGTGTTGAGCTCGACTGCTGAGGACGGGGAGATCGCGGTTCGAATCTCGTCGGGTGAACCGGGGAGGTTTTTTCCTAAATAGTTTTCCACTCTCCCTCCACGCAAATGTGGGTTCACTTCCTCTAATTCAACCTTCCCAATTCCTAATTCATAAGTGTAATTAGTACTTAAAGCGTATAACCCGAACGGGTAGTAAGACGCTGTGCTAGATATTTATTTTAAAATACTTTTAAATTTCCTGTCTTATGTTTTAAACAAAACTCAGGACCAGACTTAAAAAACGCTATAAATAGACAAGAATAACTCAACACACAACCGTCACTTTGTACCACTGCCGAGATGAACTCGACTGACCGTTGCTAACTTGACGTTAACATGTGATAAGGACTGTACCAGGGGGTTCCCTCAACTCAAGTCAGGAGTTTGTTGGTATTCGAATAGCGCTTACAAAGCTTAAAGTATAATTTCTAAATCAAATGAAGGGATAGTTTTAGTTGTAGTAATTTTAAAATGTTATTTTAATTTTAAAACAAGTTTAATACAAAACAAAGGAGGAACTATTTAGTGAAAGGATACCATTGAAGTCCATTCAGTAGCAAATCAGAGCATAGATTCCAACGTGGCTTTGTTTAAATCAGGTCTTAGCTTATGGTAAATCAATAATACCAACCTTTAAGACGACGACGTTTCGTGTTAACACATTTAATGACGTACGTTTTAGTAGAAAAAAAAAAAGTCCCAATGAATTATGTGAACGTGTTCACACCGCCGTGATGTGATGTGACATGTTAATATTTGTTATCGGACACCGAAATGTGTGTTAATACACGTGACACGCATCAGCCCAAGATCTGGACAGCCAGATTTTCGTCAGACGTGTTGAGGCATCAGAACGTGATCATTCGAGTTTTTTCGATTTAAAATTAATTTTTTGTAAGATAATGAAGGGTAAAAAACTCCTTTATTGACACACTATTATGAAATTCACCAAATTCGCCTCTTTTTGCACTCAAAGCGATTGGCCTTTTTCATCTGGCGTGAAAATGCCGAGTCATGGGAACAAACGGTTATCTTCAGGAATTTTTATTGTTTTACAATTTTCTTTTCGGAAACGGTTTGTTCAAGAATAGAAGTATGTTGATTAATTTATACTTTTTCAGGTGTGATTTTGAAGTCGTCAACAAATATGGGTTGCTTACAGTTATAAAACAGTCCTCCACACCTCCTCTATAATTTTAACAGTAGTCAAATATTGATAATTTTGACATTTTTAAACAAACAACTGCCGGCTGCTAAACAAATAAATGGTACGGAACTCCGTACGGACTTTCTCGCTCTATTATTTGAAAATGGAGATATTTATTCAAAACTCGCAATTTATGTGGAACTAAATAATATACACGAGCAAACCCTAGCATAAATTGCACTATACTTATATAAACCTATTTTTTTAGTACTGGTTTTAAATTTTATAATTTGGTTTTTAAAGAATTAATGTCCTCATTTGTATGTTTGTACCGATAAAAAAAATCAATGTTGGGTCCACAATTTCAACTTCCGGTTAACATTTTCGACATTGTATTAGATGTTGCAAATCTTCATGCCATCACATTCCTATTAAATTCCTCGTTTATAAATTTTGACCAATAAAAATTGTAAATATTGACTATCGAGTCTAAAATGGATATAGATCATTGATGTACAAAATTTTACAAAGAGGTTTAAGGAAAATCAACATAAACATTTAGAAACTTACTTATATTTAATTACTCTATGGCATTAGAGAATTATTGCGTTAAAACTTAAGTAGTATCTCTTTACAACTAAAACTCACAAAATTGTATTAATATATTTGCCAATATCTCAGAAACTGTTGGATTTATAAAAATATATTTCACATAAAAGTTTTTAATTTTTAATAGTACACAATTTCGCAATTATAAGTTATTTAGTATCTCAAATAGCTGCGGAGATACGGAAGTGTATGCTTCTGTAAAGTACCCTAAAATTAATTTTTATGGTAAAATGAAAATAGCCAGTTTATTTATAATATTAATCAACACCTAGATACGAATTTTAATTAAAATCGTTAGTCGATTTTGAGAAAATTATTTTTTCTCTTTTCGCCCTTTCTTAAACTACCTTTAATTTTAAGTTTAAACACACACACAGACGTAATTGCAAAGACAACTTTTTAGGGTTTGGGAGGGGGGGGGGGGGGTCTTGAGACGTCGACATCCATCAACATTTCAGGTTAGATTTTTTTTTTTGCGGTCGCAATACTTTTACCTTTTGTGTTCGAAAAGTTAAAAAATATATATATTTACGTATAGCTAGAAAGTTGGTTTTATAAAAATATGCTTCTTATAAAATACTTGTATTATAAAGAGACCTACATATTTGTACTTAGAAGTAATTACTTATAGTTACAAATATGTAGGTCTTATTATAATACAATCATACTCGTATCTCATAGCTTAGGAGATATTATAAAAAAATATAATTTACGCATCAGGCCGGAGCCTTTAGTCATTTTTCAGAAATATTGAGAGAAGCCATTTTGTTTAGAATATTTATAAATGTTTATAAATGAAATTTAATCAAAATCGTTCGAGCCGATTTTGAAAAAAATCTACTTTTTCTCTTTTTGCCATTCAGTAAACTACCCTTAATTTTAGGGTTGGATATCCAATTTCAAAAAACCCCTTGGGGCAACCCTATGAAAACCTTAGATACAAAGTTTTAGCCCGATGGTAAAATAGTTTAGGCTCTGCGAGATTGACAGAGAGACCGACAGACGGAAGTCAAAAACAACTTTGTTTGGATTCGGGGGATCATTAAACGTCAATATTCATCAAAATCTTGGGTTGGATTTTTTTGACAATCACAATACCGTACTTTCTATACCTGTAAGATAGAGAGAAAGTAAAAATAAGAAAATACAACACCTAATAAACATTGATACATTATCTTAGAAGAGGTGGTGAAAATATTACCTTATAAATTTCACTCGTTCTCAAGCAAACTGGTATTTCCAAATGTATGTGTTTTTTTTTACGCAAGGCCTGTTCGATAGTTAGCACCATCTACGTTTTCCGTGATCCATCTCTTCTTGTTGGCGCGGAAGGATACTTTGGTTGGTTGTGAAGCCACGCCACGCCTTTCACCCACCATCCCACAGAATAGTTCTTAGACTCACTCGTGGTCTCCCATGTAAATAACTCACTAATATCAGTTACAATCTCCTCGTCACCAAGTTAACTTATAGTCTTTCATCCATTTTAGTAATTTATTACTATTATTATTATTACCGCGTCTTGCTACCCGTTCGGTTTGTACGCACTTACGCTAAGGTGTAATGGTAGGGTGATTGTGAGATGAAATGGAGGACCTACAGTTTAACGTGGGACCCGAACCACGGTGGAGGCCTGTATTCCACACATTCACAATATGTCTTGTCAGAGGTGAAGGAAGGGTTTGATAATCAGATAAATCTGTGCCGGGACCGAGGATTGAACCCCGACCTTCAGCACAGAAGTCTGACACCTTACCCCTAGACCACCAGGTCACCCATTTTAGTAATTAATTTCATATCTATTACTGTTTCCAACCCGTGTCTGTTTTTACTATCCAAGCCATTATATTTTCCATTACCTGCTTGCTAGGCCTGCCATAGCTTCATATGCCTTATAATCTAACTTAAGACTAGGACAGGTACAACATCCAGTCTCCGGCCGTTAATTTATCAATGTTAAGGGTAAACCCACATTTCATCAAGGGTACATTTTTCGACCATGCCAGGAATCGAACCCGGGACCCTTTGTTCAATATGCAGACACGTTATAGACTGAGCTAAGGTTTCGGATCCACTTTAGTACCGTCAACTTGATAATTTTATCAAACGAATCGTGCACAAACATGGCGTTCCCTGATCATATTTCAACCGACAACAATTCATGTCCAAACGACACAATACATCAGAGCAGTGTAATTACTCGAAGCTGATACGTTGTGTTGTGATACGTGTTGATTTATACGTGTTGACACGAAACGTTAGCGAAGTCTGAATTCGGATTAAGTCAACAAATCTGAACACTTATTTAGAAAAAATTATGATGTTTAGATTGTTAATGATTAAAAAAACACTAATTCATTGTAAATAAGTTGATATTCACTTCCTCTCGAGCTCTCGGAGAAAGAAGTATTGTGATCGTAAAAAAAAATCTAATGTTATATTTTTTTAATAAATGTTGACCCTGAAACTGAGAAAATGGATTTTTCGTGTCCGTCTGTCTGTATCTCGTCCTAGAGCCTAAACCATTTAGCCGATTGGACTAAAACATGGTATCTAGAGTTTTAATAAGGCCCCCCCCCCTGAGGGTTTTTTGGAATTATATATCTAGCCCTAGAATTAAGAATAATAAGGGAAGGGGACTGTTTACGTAGAGAAATGTATAATTCCTTTCTCTTTGCTGTTTATAATTCCTTACTCTTACAAAGATAAAATTAAGATTGATATATTTTATAATGACCATAAGTATTCCAAAAGTGCTCTCTAGGCAACAAGTTCTGTGTTGACGTCATTTTTATAATTGATGGCAGTCCGTGCGTGACCGTAAGGGCTCGGCCAGACTGACAATCGTGCGAGCGAGCGCGTGATCAACAGATAGCTCTCAATAGTTGTTGACGAGGAGATAAAGGTTCGAATATTGACTCAGTGAACTGAGGGTGGTTTTTGACTAGTGATATATTGTTGTGGTTTTCCCATCCTCTCTCCACGCTAATGGTGATTCTTATTTGTAAAGGCCTACTTTGATTATAATATCGAAGTATTTTAACATATAACTTTTACATATAAATATTTATGGTTTATTATCTTACCAATTAAATTTGTCCGTTAGTAGCAAGTGTACTAAACCTATCGATAATAATAAAAATGTCAAAATGAGAAGTTTTTCTAGCACTTCGAACGGTTCCGGTTCGAGCGCGTGCGCTTGAAAACTAGAACCAGTTCTATCTTTCAAGCGCACGCTTGTCAGTCTGGCCGAACCCTTGGCCATCATTTCGCGACTGTTTGTATATTTCCACAAGAGGAAACATCTGTTCACACACTCATGTGTCGACAAACATCACAAGTGTTTGGTGAGGAGATTTAACAATTTTTGGCAATCGAGGGAAAAGTAATAGTTTGGTACAACACTCAACACAAGTTAGATTTGCCCAAAATAATATTATCGGTAATATGTGTGGATTTTTGGACATATCGAAAGTAGAAAATTTCAACTTTTTTGTTATTTTAGCACTGCGTCTTACTATACTTTCGGGTCATACACGTGTGTATTAATTACGTTAATAGGCCAGGGTTGAGAAAGGTTGAATTTAGAGGAAATGTACCCACGTGGAGCGAGTGGGAAACCATTTAGGTAAAAACATCCTTAGACTGGGATCGAACCATGATCTCCCCGTCATTGGTGGTCTAGTCTATTGCGAGAGTGACGTCCTAGACCATACGGCCACTGAAGTTAGTTTTCAACTTTTAAATGTATAGGGTCACAGAAAATAGTTTTGTGTATAATCCAGTAAACACGGAACGCGTGTACTATTGAAGGTCTAGTCAATATTTAACCTAATCGAAACATCTGACTAGCGATATCTCAGGATATTTGGATAGAACACGGATCCATATCGACAGTAAATACCGTATAAACATTTTTATCGTCTCTCCAGGGACCGACTCAGGTCCCCTAGGACTTGCGGTGTATCGTTCTAACGACGTGAGACGCGCCCTTCTTTACATTCCTACGAAACAGGTAGCGCCGTCGAGAAGATAAGATAAGATAACGAAAGCTCTATCTTTCCTGACGAACACATCAGTGATGAACGGCTAACGAAGTCCTGTGCTCGTTATCTCGTGGTCCTGTCCCTGTGCAGCGTCCGGCTCATTGTGCTATGAGGATGACGATGATTGAGTTCAGGAGGTGGACTGTCCGATCAGATCAATACACCCTCTCGCTAGACAGGGGGGGATGGTGGTCGGGAATTGCAAATATCGTGAGCTTTCAGTTCTCACCAAGGATATGGGCCGGAATTATTGGACGCACGAGTAGTGTACCTGACTCTCACCAGGGGGATAGGATTGGATGAACGGGTAGTGTTTCTGACTCTCACCAGGGGGTGGGATTGGACGCACGAGTAGTGTACCTGACTTTCACCATGGGGGTAGGATTGGATGAACGGGTAGTGTACCTGACTCTCACCAGTAGAGTAAGGTTGGACGCATGGATAATGTAGACCCAAATCTGCGTAAAATTATATACTTAACATTAAATATTCGTGGAAGCTTGATATTTAGGATTTATCTTTCTTGATATAGGATTTAAAGTTCACGGGGATTTTGCTACTTAAAGTTTCGACACAAAAGTATTAATGAAAGCCCACCTCACCCCCCCCCCCCCGCGTAAAAGTAAAATTAAGTGCCAATTATACATTCCGTCTTTCGTAGCGCTGTGTCTCCGCCATCTAGCGGACCAGGTTATAATCCTCGGATCACAGGTCGCGCTTTGAATAATTAGTAAGTGCTCGAAATCCCCTCCCCCTTCCTAACCCCGTTACCTACTTTCCATTCTTTTAGCGACTTGTTAGCTTACCGGGAAATGAGCCGACATTATATTGTACTCGTGTCGCCCGGTTAATAAGACAGGGGGAAGAGCGGACTATGTGGAGTATCTCGTCAAAGAAGTTCCTTCATATATAGATTTGACTATAGTATAAGGGCTAGAGCTTCCTAGGGAGCCGAGATATTATTCACTGAAATGGCTCGTAGGAATCTTTTTGCCAATATCTGGAATAAAAACTTTCGTCGAAGCATAATATGTCTATCTAGAAAATGAAGAAAGAAAAATATAACTATTAAATCAACGTCAATGCTGTCCAGGAGAAAACGAGTGTTTATATTAGTCATTGGAAGAGGGAAAGTGTTATCATCAGGTCAACATGAGGCCTCGCCTCATTCTATTTCCTACTTGAAATTAGAGCGCTTAAGTTTGTCAAATTAAGACGCAACCCGTCTTGCGAAATAGCTTCAAATTCACCAATTAGGCGACGTCCTTAGGTTAGTTTGTTAGTTATGGTATGTTAAGAAAAATAATCAAAACTATAGAGACGGACAAATTAGATACGCAAATAAATTGACTATATTTTTGTTTAATTTATTTGAGGAATTTAATGTGCACTTTCTGAACCGACTGATTATATCAGCACACGACTTATAAACCAACTTAAATCTAGAACAGGAACCACGCTCATCCCCAGGCCATTAATAAGAGTCACCACGTTAAAGGGTAACCCCCCACATTCCCACCAATGATTAATTTTTCGGCCATGCCAGGAATTGAACCCGGGACTCTTAGCTCAGTAGACAAACACGCTAACGAATGAGCTAAGGTCTTGAGAAAACGAATAGCAAGCAACTTGTTGCTTGTCTCGAGTGATTAAGACTTATATTATCTCTGATTGTTGAGTTGGCAAGACTGGCAGGCGCGAGGGGGTTTGCTGGGCTATGGATCGGGAGGCCAACATTTGGTCCGTACCAGGTGTCTTGAGAGATATGCTGATGCACTTACTCGAGTTTCACAGCCTCATTCAAAATAATTGTCGGTGCATTTGCATCTTCCTTCAGAGTAAATGTCGATGCATGTCATAGGGTTTTGCAGCCTTCTTCAAAACGAATGCTGGTGCGTTTCATAAGGTTTTAATGCTTCTCTCAAAGCTAATGTTGATGCATTCCCTCGAGTTTTGCAACATTCCTCCTAAGTGAATGTCGATACATTTCCTGATTCCTTAAAAGCGAATACTGGTACGTTTATTTACTTTTGTCCTTTACTTGTTAAAGTGTCCTATTTTCCCACCAAAGCTATCAATGGCCTAATATAAGAGGCTTAGGAGGCTTAGGGTAGTTTAGAAGAAAGTTCACCAGCATTAGCAAGATGATGTGGAAAATACACCTAGTGTACCCGGCCTCAGATTCGAACCTCGACCTCCACTTCACCGGAAATCCAGAACATTAGCGAGCCCGAAGTCTTAGACCGCCTGATTTTAGTTGGAAATCTTTTTTTTGCACTCTTATTACACATGCACCCACATTTACGTGAAGGAAAAGGATTAAAGTCATCTAAGGGGGTGGGTGGTGCGGGGGGGGGGGGACACCCCAGTACGTCTGGCCGGAATTAGAACCCCGATCTCCCAGTCACATGTAAATCAGACAAACGAGACTGACGCCTTTGTCCGTGCGCTCCTCGGCCCTTCATTAACCGTGGGTATAGGTAAGCTACCACAGACTTGGTTGGAATAATAATTAATAGTTCCGAGGTTCTATTGAGCCGTTGATGGTGAGAAGCCTTGATTAAACACAGCTAAAAATAAAAAATGGCGAGTTTATACCCGCTAGAATAATGATTAATCGTTTTATGATTAGTCATGAATACGTTTGTCGGAACGACGTCTGCAAAGAAACTGCGGATGTGATTTATGGTAATCGGATGTCCTTCGTTTGGTGGGTGTCAACTTTGATGTCGTCACGCGCGACTCCGACAGGAAACACATTTCATTTTACCTTCCCACCCAGGGAGATGGACATATTATTAATACTGTATATTGTCCCGGCACAGATTTATCTGATTACCAAACCCTTCTTTCACCTCTGACAAGACATCTTGTGAATGTGGGGAATGCCAGGCCTCCACCGTGGTTCGGATTCCACGTTAAACTGTAGGTCCTTCATTTCATCTCACAATCACCTACCATTACACATTAGCGTAAGTGCGTATAACCCGAACGGGTAGTAAGACGCGGTGCTAATAATAATAATAATAATAATATTTGTTTATTCCGTACCAATATTTTTGTTTACTTTTCATAATATTAATCACTTAATTACTTTATGGCAATAGGAACTCGAAAGTTCATTGCCACACTTACAAAACTACGCCATCTATTCCTATCTTGGTCTAATTATATCCAGTTCACGTCATTACACCCTATCCCTATCTTGAGACCCGCTTCGGTGGCGTAGTTGGCTAACGCGCTTGTCGTGTTAAGCTCGACTGCCAAGGACGGGGAGATCGAGGTTTGAATCTCGGTCGGGTGAACTTGGGGTGGTTGTTCCTAAATGGTTTTCCACTCTCCCTCCACGCAAATGCGGGTTCACTTCCTTTAGTTCAACCTTCCCAATTCCTAAACCATTAGCGTAATTAGTACTTAAAGCGTATAACCCGAACGGGTAGTAAGACACGGTGCTAAATATTATTATTATTATACCTATTTTGAGCTAGTTCTATCCAGTCCACCTCACTACACCCTATCCCTTGTCAACTCTACTATAACCTCAACAAGTTCTCTAACCAACAGCGCAACCAGACAGACCCTCTGGTAAAGTTCCCCCTCGTGTTGGCTTGTAAGTTCGAGTGAGGTCATGAGGTACACAATACAGGAGGCCTTGCTCTTGTCACGTACTCGAGGTGTGACCAAAGTCTTGTCAGCCGTCTGGCGGCACGTAGTCTCTCCTCAACACGCCTGGAGGTCCGACCCCCGCGATCAACTGGTAGCGGAGCAGTCTGACTTGCCGCATCTAAACTTGACGTCGCTTGGACGACAATATGCGGAGTAGAAAGAGAGGGGAGACATTAGTACCCTAGAGTCGCGACTATCCGGGTCGGATTGTACGGATTACAAGCGTAAATCATTTTCAGTATGGGGTTATCATTAAAAAAAATTAACATACAGGGAAAACCTGGAAAAGTCAGGACATTTTTGAATGACTGGGAAAACAGGAAATGTCAGGGAATTTAACTAAAAATAAGGAAGAGTCAGGGAATTAAAAAGTATGTCTAAAATATCCCATTAGTTTCGCAACTAAACACTTAAACAAAAGTTAATAATTCCTAAACAAAGTAACATTTTAATTTTTAAAATAAATGATAAAACTGTTTATGTTTAGTAGATACAAACTTTTTTTTTTAAATATGTGATCAATAATAAATAAAACAAGTCATCATCCACCATTAAAAGTGGAAAAAAGTAATCAGGGAAAATTGAAAAATTATTGCCTGGAAAAGTCAGGGAATTTTGTAAAATATGTTTTGTAGCCACCCTGAACTTTGTTTTAATAGAATCTGCTCATGTTTGATTGCAAAGGAAAATAGGAATACAGTAATGTAGTGGGACAATAAAAATTAACCGGTAAATAAAATTTTAAAATCTTAACTATACAGTACTAGTAGACCTACTTTATTTTAAAAATAGAACATCGGCTACAAAGCAGTAAATGTTTTACAGTGGACATGTAGCGGTTTGCTTATTTTAACAACTAGAACAGGGCCGGATAATACGGAGGAGGGCCGGATAATCGCGACTCCAGTGTAGTTAAAATTGCAAGGTACTTTAGTTTATCATCTGCTGATGACCAGGGCCCGTAATTTGGTGACATAATAACCAAGAAATTATCTAAAAATGATAAAATATTACTTCAGATTTACACACAAAAAAATCCTAAAGATGTAATCAAAAGCGCGTAATAAATACACATGAAAAAACGCCTAAAAATAACCTCAAAAAGGACGCGAACCAAGAAAATATGACAACAATTCCCCCCCCCCCCCAAAAATAAATAAATGGCATATAAAAAACGTTTATATAACCTGGAGGTGATGAACTAAATATATGTACACATATTATAGACCCATCCTCTTCTGTTGACGAGTTTACACACTCTCTCTATTAATTATTGTGCCTAGACAGAATTGACTTGCATTTCAAAATTATATTTTCTTGTTTCCTATTTTAGATACTTCCACGGACTCTATTTTAAATCTATATCATGGCATGAAGATTCCCACAGACTTTTTTTTGTAACTAATTTAATGAGCTGTGGACGATTTAGATTGACAAATTTATTTCAATATAATATATTCACAATGCCAAAGAATCTTCCCATGAAGTAATGTCGGTATCGTACCGACAACACAGCCTTTTTTTGTTTGTTTAAATGTTATATTTTTTAAACTCACCCACTAAAACGTAAATGCACTAACATGGGGAATCCTACAGTATCTTGACTTGCCATGACGTCACAGACAGGCAATTCCCTTAACCTTGTACACTACGGAACTACAGTAGGAATGTCTTATCGATACTTTAATTATTTCAAGTATCAGAAAGAAAGTACCATAACTGAAAGAATCGGTATCGAAAGAGGAAGCGGATAATTTTAGCGCCCTCTCTCACTTCCGACCGGATGTACCGAGCTCTTTTCTCAAACGGTGCTACTCACCACGCAAATGTGGCTACACATCCTCTAAATTCAACTTTTACTCATCCTTATTAGTTATAACTCTAGAGCCGTGACTCTATAAGGATCTGCTACGAAATCAATTAACTTTATGTTATTGTTTATAAATAAAATAAATATATGAAAATTCAATATTTTTTTAAAAAAAGAATCAAGATAATGTTCGAGTGTTTTAATATTCATACAGGTCTAATTACTAACCCGCTTCGGTGGCCGCAAGGTCTAACGCGCTACTCTCGCAGTAGACTAGACTGCCGATGATGAGGGATATCGAGGTTCGAATCTCGGTCGGGTATACCGAAGTTTTTTCCAAAATAGTTTTACACTTTCCCTCTAGGTGAATGCGGGTACATTTTCTCTAAACTCAGCCTTCCTCATCCCTAACTCATTATTGTAATTTATAGTAAATTAACGTAACACCCAATCCGTGAGATGTGTTGCTAAAAAAGAAGAGGAAGATAATTTTTAGATTGTCTTTAAAAGTGACGTCTTTAATTTCTACGATTTGACAGATTAGATTTATGAAAGTGTTTTATTTTAAAATAATGTTAGAAACCGTGTTCTTATTATAGTTGTTAAACTTTCTTCTTTTTTTTTTTTTTTTTCTCTCTTCACTATTACGAACAGGGCCTGTGAGTTTGCTGCCGTGGGAACCGCACACATAGAAAGCGCGGGAATTGTTACTCCGTGCAGAAGTGGTGTCGTCGGTCGAATGTGCTGAGATACTCAACCTTTCTTTCCGCCCCCCCCCCCCCCTCCCTCCCACGACATCATTTCTACCCTTCACAGCATCCAAGTCTTGATAACGTGCACTCTTGATAATATACAGATCAAAGGTAAGAAAAACAAAAAACAACCGCCAGGTCAAGTTCTTAGATGATTTCATTCATGCGCAGTAAAGCGTAGGCCTGCCTACCTGTAAAAATATATTTTTAGCACCTCGTCTTACTACCCGTTTGGGCTCTACTCTTAATACTAACTACGATAATGTGTTAGGGAAGAGAGGTTAAATTTATAGGAAGTGTACCCCCATTCGCGTGTAAGGAGAGTAGAAAATCATTTAGGAAAAAACCGTCCTCAGTACACCCGAATTGGATTCGAACCCCGATCTTCCCGCCAGAGGCAGTCTAGTCTCTTTCGAGGGTGATGCCTTAGACCAGCGATTTTCAACCTTTGTCATCTCATGGCACACTGAACAAGGCACTAAAATTAAGGCACACAGCCAGTTTTTTAAGGATAGATTTAATCATTAAACTAACGAGTTTTATGATTGTGTTTAAATGTAACTATTGATAAAGTTCTAATATTTATTCTATTTTTAAAATTAATGTAGATAATAAGATTTAAAAAAAAATTCATTTCTATTCCTTAAATTTTTTCCTCGTTCATTTTGATCTTACAAACTCCAGCGCCGCGCAGGTCTCCCTTAGTAGACGTGAGACTTTGGGTGAGCCTCGTTTGCGGCGCTCCCCAGTAACCTGCCTTGTCCCCCCCCCCCCTTCCTAAATAGTTATACAATTTTAATTTGTTTAAGTATTAAACCACAGAGTCGCATACAATTTCAAAGTTCACATTTGACACACAAATGTTTGTTCAGGTAAATACAAGCTATTACGTGAGACAGGAACTTTATAATAATCTAATCTAATAAGTATCACAATTTGGTCTCAGTTAAACCCGGAGTTAATGACACATTCAACCACCCAGCGCTGTTATTGCTTTTAATTTAACTCAGATAATGTTGCTGGTTTTAGCATCCTCGAAAATAGTAATTAAACTGATGTGGAAACTGTGAAACTTTGGGATATCTACATTGCGTCCGTGCTATTTAATTAGCTGGAAGTTTTTTTCCGATAAATAATGATTGCTCAACATTAAAAAAAAAAACGGAAACTTTTTTCCGGAGAAAATTAAGGGGACATTTTCCCCCTCCAATCTCTCGCTGCTACGTACTCCCACCTCTCTTTACACCAGTTTCCCTCCCACCAACCACCGATTTGGTACCGTATTGTTTCGGGCGACGCGCCGGTAGGTAACTTGACGTTTCCACAACTCTGTATAGTGACGTCATAAAACTGATGAGCATCAACTTCCGGTTCTCTCTACTCAGCCTCTTTGTTCCGAGTCCCTTCGGTCGCGACGACAAACCTTTCCTCTCTCCCTCAGCGATTCATTCTCGTTAGGACGGTTTCGCGTTCCATTACTCTCCGTTTGGGTCGGATCTTGACTTTCCGTCGGCGTCGCTTTGAGTTGCGTTGACAGACAGCGCTGCTGTCCCTGCTTTCCTCGCGCCACAGGGACAGCAATTTGCTGCTTCGTTCAGGGCTTACAGCTGTACAGTGATAGCTTAGTTGAAGTTACAGATTTTTTTTTTTGAGGGGGGGGGGGGGCAAGGGAAGGGTGGCTTTCAATAAATGAGCCAAACTTTTTTTAATCTAATTTTTTTTATCACAAACACAGAGGGTCGTACCCAGATTAAAAAAAAATTACTTGAAAGCGAGGATATCTTAAATTAGGTTTTAATTTGGAAGAACCTTTTTACAATTTTTTTTATGATAAAAATTGATAGCGATTTTAACTTGCTTGTGTGATGGAATAGTCTGAATCGTCACTCTCGCGATAAACTGGATTGCTGATAACTGAGATATCGGGGTTCGAATCTTGATCGGGGGAAGTTTATTTTACCTAATTGGTTTTTCACCTTACCTACACGAAAATGTGTGGTACACTTCTTCTAAATTCAACCTCTCTCATCCAAAGCATATTATTGTGATCAGGACATATGCGTAAAACCGCGCACAGGAAGTAAGATGCGGTTTTTGGCAATGTACCACCAGAAACCACGGATAAAGGGTACCTACCAGTCACGGTTAATCCGATCTCTAAAATAAGGATCCAAATATCAAACGACCTTGGGATTCGAGCGAAGCGCTTGCTTTTTCTGCCCAAACCTAAACTAAGCCTTGCTTGGTTGTAAAAACTACGAGTATTTGAAAGATGCCTAAACCAAACCTTCTTCAGAGGGGTTTGGACGGAAATTGAAGGGCTGCAGCTAAAGATGAACATTTTCTGGGAAATTTGGAATGGGAAAATTTTCTGCAATAGTGGCTTGTGTTGGAGGGGTTAAATTGTAGAGGTGGCACCTAGAGCCTATTATACTTAAAAATATAGTGCGTTAAGAGACGATTGGGTTGTAAGAACAAGAACAAGGGGGACGGGGGGGGGGGGGTGAGGGGGGATAGGAAGCATGGGGGTCAGGGCGGAGACAAATATTGGGCAAACCTTAAAATTATTTTAACTAATTTATCGATGATAGAAAATTGAAGCATGATTTATGAACATAACGGATCTACAAATACTCGCATTCATTTGGTTCTTTTTTTAGCACCGCGTCTTACTACCCGTTTGGTTTGTACGCCTATTTACTAATTACTCTAATGTGTTAGGGATGAAGAAGGTTGAATTTAGAGGAATTGCACCCATGAGAGTGGAAAACAATTTAGGAAAAACCGCCCCTAGTGCACTCTACTGGGATCGAACACCGATCTCACTGTCATCGGCAGTTTATAGTTTATTGCGAAAATAACGCGCTAGGCCGGGAAGCCACCGAAGCTCGTTTGATGATGTTTCTGGTGTTAACGCCCTCAGCAGAAACTATGTCATTCAAGAGCTAAGTTTACCTGGATGACAGCTCGAAATGTTACTAAAAGTAATCCCTAATATATCACTACGCCAACAGCTGACATCTATCACTTTGGATGACTGTAATGAAAACAGATGGTAATATATTAATGTGATGGTTAACAACACTAATTTAGGCCAATATTATTTATATATTTATTTGAGGTCGGACACAAAGTTTATTTATAGTTTTATTCCCCTTAAAAAAATATTAACACTACTTTCACAAAAACTTCTAACAAACATAGCTTCAAAATGGCGACTGACGAATCTAAACCATGTGGTTTAACATGAGGGTAAACAATTTTTTTTACAATGATGCAGACACGCAGTTGATAAACATATTTTATTCCGTTAAATATTTCAAAATACGATAAAATAATCATTAAATCATTTATTGTATGTAAAAAAATTACAACAATTTTCTCTTTTTCCAAGTAAATACGATGCCTGTATTAAAAGATATTGATGTGTGCACTATATAACACAAAATCAATAACGTTCCAAAACGAAAAATAAGTACTTTTAATTATGTTTAAAATATTGTTTCGAGTTGGATAAAAAGAAATTATTATAAAAAAAAATGAAATAGTATGAGAAAACTTAAGTTTACGTTATTTTAAATGTAATATATAACAGTTAATTAAAGGTCTTTACATTTATAACAAAACAGTGATCTTTTACAAGTATTGGCAACCCAAAACCTAAACATATGATTTTCGAACTGTCATCCAGGTAAAAAACTATCGTGAACGGAATATAATCTTAGGTATCAACGTTGACATTTGGGATATCTTTTATCTCTGATACATTAGTTACATTTAATCACTTGAAATTATTTTACACAAATAGTAATTGAAAATTTTCCGTCTCATCTCTATATGCGGCCTCTCTGTGTTAAAAATAAAAGGGTCATGGTGCTATCACTGCAGATGACTTAAGCTTCTGTTACTATATACATATCTGTTATAGTTCCATTCTGACACTGACTCACACAATGTAGTACAAATGTTGTGATGATAATATGTAAATAAAAAGAAAGGAGATTAGGCTACTATGGCAATGCCTTTAAATCCCATTAGGAGAGTTTTAATAATAAATATATTGGAAGACAGAATACAAGTTTATATTTAACCATAATTTGGTCGTTTTCTTAAAAAAATAATTGTTTTTTTCTTCTAGAACAATTAGCTTACTAATATTTGTGTGTGTGTTTAAAATAAAGCTTGGAGTTGTAACAAACTAATTTGTAGCCAAGGAGGATATACAAATGGAGAGGGACTTGACTGAAACGATTAAGGTCATTGGACAATAAAGGGACTTGACTGAAACGATTAAGGTCATTGGACAATAAAGGGACTTGACCGAAATGATTAAGGTCATTGGACAATAAAGGGACTTGACTGAAACGATCAAGGTCATTGGACAATAAAGGGACTTGACCGAAACGATTAAGGTCATTGGACAATAAAGGGACTTGACTGAAACGATTAAGGTCATTGGACAATAAAGGGACTTGACTGAAACGATTAAGGTCATTGGACAATAAAGGGACTTGACTGAAACGATTAAGGTCATTGGACAATAAAGGGACTTGACTGAAACGATTAAGGTCATTGGACAATAAAGGGACTTGACCGAAACGATTAAGGTCATTGGACAGTTAATATTTGTTTTGTGTATAACGTTTTGACAAGGGACTTTAACATAGATGGGAGTAGGGGGGGCTATTTTGTAAAATATAACAAGTAGCACTGGCTCAGCCCATTCCAGCAACACAGACCAGGTAAGTAAGTAAGTAAGCCTGTAGCAGTCCCACAGTAATGTCCTCAGTTCTCTCCAGTCGTTATCCTCCCAGCCTGTAGCAGTCCCACAGTAATGTCCTCAGTTCTCTCCAGTCGTTATCTTCCCAGCCTGTAGCAGTCCCACAGTAATGTCCTCAGTTCTCTCCAGTCGTTATCCTCCCAGCCTATAGCAGTCCCACAGTAATGTCCTCAGTTCTCTCCAGTCGTTATCTTCCCAGCCTGTAGCAGTCCCACAGTAATGTCCTCAGTTCTCTCCAGTCGTTATCTTCCCAGCCTGTAGCAGTCCCACAGTAATGTCCTCAGTTCTCTCCAGTCGTTATCTTCCCAGCCTGTAGCAGTCCCACAGTAATGTCCTCAGTTCTCTCCAGTCGTTATCCTCCCAGCCTGTAGCAGTCCCACAGTAATGTCCTCAGTTCTCTCCAGTCGTTATCCTCCCAGCCTGTAGCAGTCCCACAGTAATGTCCTCAGTTCTCTCCAGTCGTTATCTTCCCAGCCTGTAGCAGTCCCACAGTAATGTCCTCAGTTCTCTCCAGTCGTTATCCTCCCAGCCTGTAGCAGTCCCACAGTAATGTCCTCAGTTCTCTCCAGTCGTTATCTTCCCAGCCTGTAGCAGTCCCACAGTAATGTCCTCAGTTCTCTCCAGTCGTTATCTTCCCAGCCTGTAGCAGTCCCACAGTAATGTCCTCAGTTCTCTCCAGTCGTTATCCTCCCAGCCTGTAGCAGTCCCACAGTAATGTCCTCAGTTCTCTCCAGTCGTTATCCTCCCAGCCTGTAGCAGTCCCACAGTAATGTCCTCAGTTCTCTCCAATAGTTATCCTCCCAGCCTATAGCAGTCCCACAGTAATGTCCTCAGTTCTCTCCAGTCGTTATCCTCCCAGCCTGTAGCAGTCCCACAGTAATGTCCTCAGTTCTCTCCAGTCGTTATCCTCCCAGCATATAGCAGTCCCCCAGTAATGTC
The DNA here is from genome assembly GCA_039000515.1 of Timema cristinae. NCBI lineage: Eukaryota > Metazoa > Arthropoda > Insecta > Phasmatodea > Timematidae > Timema > Timema cristinae. The sequence goes on along the minus strand of JBCFYV010000003.1, from coordinate 69,981,875 downwards.
CTCAGTTCTCTCCAGTCGTTATCTTCCCAGCATATAGCAGTCCCACAGTAATGTCCTCAGTTCTCTCCAGTCGTTATCCTCCCAGCCTGTAGCAGTCCCACAGTAATGTCCTCAGTTCTCTCCAGTCGTTATCCTCCCAGCATATAGCAGTCCCACAATAATGTCCTCAGTTCTCTCCAGTCGTTATCCTCCCAGCCTGTAGCAGTCCCACAGTAATGTCCTCAGTTCTCTCCAGTCGTTATCCTCCCAGCCTGTAGCAGTCCCACAGTAATGTCCTCAGTTCTCTCCAGTCGTTATCTTCCCAGCCTGTAGCAGTCCCACAGTAATGTCCTCAGTTCTCTCCAGTCGTTATCCTCCCAGCATATAGCAGTCCCCCAGTAATGTCCTCAGTTCTCTCCAGTCGTTATCCTCCCAGCATATAGCAGTCCCCCAGTAATGTCCTCAGTTCTCTCCAGTCGTTATCCTCCCAGCCTGTAGCAGTCCCACAGTAATGTCCTCAGTTCTCTCCAATAGTTATCCTCCCAGCATATAGCAGTCCCACAGTAATGTCCTCAGTTCTCTCCAGTCGTTATCCTCCCAGCGTATAGCAGTCCCACAGTAATGTCCTCAGTTCTCTCCAGTCGTTATCCTCCCAGCCTATAGCAGTCCCACATTAATGTCCTCAGTTCTCTCCAGTCGTTATCCTCCCAGCCTATAGCAGTCCCACAGTAATGTCCTCAGTTCTCTCCAGTCGTTATCCTCCCAGCCTATAGCAGTAAGTAATCAAGAGTGTGCAAGAGCTGTGACTAACCTAACCTGTGTTTTGTTTGCATGGTGTGTGCTGGGTGCAGCTGCTAACCTGGACCCGACAGGTGCTACTCCGTTTCTCATCACCACCGCTCAAGGTAAGGGAATTGAATGGTGGCTTACTACCAGTACCACCATTATTACTTTTGTTACTTAGAATATGTCACTTTCAAAACACAGGGTACTTAGTGGATAGATACATTCACACCAGTGGCCGCTCGTAGCTAAAATTAGTTGGGGTGCTTTTCCAGAAAATTTCTAGCCCTTGTTTTAAAATTATGTAAAAGGAAAAAAAAAAATGTATAGAAAGAACATTTATTCAGGAACTTGATAAAATCTTAACAAAAAAAACTTTTTACTTACTTTAACTTAAACTGGTATAGTTCAAGCTTGATCTATTCATTTAAAAATGAAATACATTCTTCTTGTTTTAATTTGTGCAAACAATTCAATAATTTTCTCATTTATCTCTGGATGACAATTGAGGAAATTTTTCTCCATTGAAAGTACTGCAAGCGCATTTAGTCTTTTTGTTAAATAAAAAAACCGAAAAAAATGAATCAAATAGAATAGCTGGAAACAGAATAATAATCTAACTCTACACTCTTATACACTTTATCACATTCAAGAATATGGTACACGGTTTTTAAGTACAACACACGCTGAGTAAAAAAAAACTTCGTTCCACCATCACGCCAGAGCCGGCACTGCGAGAGTAACAGCGCTCTCTCTACCTGGCAGTCCCGCCTTCCTCCCCATCCCCCTACTATGTGTGCATGCGCACAACAGTCAAACACCACGTCGCTGGCACTGTGAAGCGCACAGTTCCATACAAAGATTTTCTTATCTTTTTCATAAACTGGGGGATGGCTACTGAAGTACTGACATTAAGATTAAGGAATATATATTGTACTACAAAAATAAATAATGAATTAAAGAAAAAATTACTCATTATATTTTAATGTTATTGATAATATAAAGTGTAAATAGGGGGTGCTGCAGTTCCGCAGTGCCTATACACGAGCCGCTACTGATTAACACTGAACTATGACTAAACGGGGTTGTCCCCTAACAACGTTTTGTGTCCCCACAGATCGTATCGCATACTCGCACTATAGGCCGTCAAGGTTGAGTGATTATTAAGGTTGACCACGCGTTAATGAGGGATTCAGAAAGGTGAGAGAAGTTGGCCACGCTGGAGTCCACCTTTCTTAACGATACTTTGGTTTGAATTCAGAGAGGCAAGGGATGTGAAATGTAGTCCTCACGTAGTACGAAACCGGGCGGTGTATGTATGATTAGGAGGTAACTATTTCTAAGCCCACACTTGCTTTTAAAAAAGTATTCAGGATTATAAAAGATAATATTTTTTCAGGTGGTACCTACAATTATTGTTGTTTTTTCTCTAAAAGGTTTCATACTTTTGCTCGGGGCTGGGCCTCTGGGGATTACTTTTTATATATATATATATATATATATATATATATATATATATATATATATATACTGTGGTATTTTAAGAGCATGTCTCACCCCACGGATAACACGTCATTTAGATAAATGATACACCTCCAAACAGACGCTTTGTAGCACAGTGACCCGAAACTTGCATCAGAAGACATTAGACTGAAATCATTTTACCATATTTAATAAATAGCCCACATAACAAAATACTCGGGCGACCTGGCGGTCTAGGGGTAAGGTGTTGGACTTCTGTGTTGGCGGTCCGGGGTTCAATCCTCGGTCCCGGCACAGATTTATCTGTTTACCAAACCCCTTCCTTCACCTCTGACAAGACGTGTATTAATCACAACTTGTGAATGTGAGGAATGCCAGGTCTCCACCGTGGTTCGGATTCCACGTTAAACTGTAGGACCTCCAGTTCATCTCACAATCACCCTACCATTACACATTAGTGTAAGTGCGTATAACACGAACGGGTAGTAAGACACGGTGATACTACTACTACTACTACTATTACTACTACTACTACTATTACTACTATTACTACTACTACTACTACTACTACTACTACTACTACTACTACTACTACTATTACTACTACTCCTACTCCTCAATGTCGATGCTGTAAAATGAAGCAGCACGCAGAACACCGCACTTCGATCCCAGTTCTGGTTAAGGCCTAATCTTATGCTTGGTATGCTGTTTAATCGGCTCTTAATTAGTTTGGACCTCTTATTCAGATTTTTGCGATTTCACAACTTTAAGGGTGATATTATACTGTTAAAAAATTGTTCTTTTTATTAAAATGTAATATGAAAAAAATGTTGACACTCCGTTTGATAAAATGTGTACTATAACATTTACAGCACCTTTTCTTCAAAAGTTTGTACAATAGATCTTTGATGGATCGTCCGAGCTATATCATATTTCTTCTATCAAATAACTTTTACAAAATAAATGTGATAATGTAACACCGCCTTAAGATGAATCAACGATGTGCACTGCCCTAGAAAAAACACGATTACAATGTAATACCGCCTTAAGATGAATCAACGATGTGCACTGCCTTAGAAAAAACACGAATACAATGTAATACCGCCTTAAGATGAATCAACGATGTGCACTGCCCTAGAAAAAACACGAAGACAATGTAATACCGCCTTAACATGAATCAACGATGTGCACTGCCCTAGAAAAAACACGAAGACAATGTAATACCGCCTTAACATGAATCAACGATGTGAACTGCCCTAGAAAAAACACGAAGACAATGTAATACCGCCTTAACATGAATCAACGATGTGAACTGCCCTAGAAAAAACACGAATTGACGCGATATATATATTTTTTTATTTTTTTGCAATTGAAGAAGATTTATCATACTAATGTTTTTACGTTTTATTAGGAGAGTTTTAAAGATATAAGATAAAAAACATAACTTTTTAAATAAACCTAAAAATAGTCTTGCATAGTCACAAAACTATTTTTTTGATCTTAACATAGTTTTAGCAAAAACATTTCTAAAAACCTTTGATTTGGGTTATTTATGAAAATGTCCAGTATTATTTATTTATTTATTTGAACTATTTTACTTGCACTTTCTAAACAGATTGTTTATATTAGCACACGATAATTTCATGAGGCGAGCACTTTACCTCAAGAGCACCGAGGTTGACACCATTAGGATGTAAATTAAAACCGATCGTTGCAGCATGTCTATCTATAGAAGGAAATAAAGAAAATATTATTTTGAAATGCAATTTAATGCTGTCATCGAGCACACAGTAAAGTGTGTGTACTCGTCTGCGGAAAAGGGGAAATGTTATCGGCAGATAAACAAGAAGCCTCGCAGGGAGAACTCATTTTCTTACCTCTCTTTCTATATCGTATGTTGGTGTCTTAAGTTTAGTAGTGGTTAGATTGTGGTTGGATTACTTAAGGTGGGAGTTTGGAGGACATGAGAAAAGGTAATAGTTTTTGTAATTTTTGTAGTAAAACTTTTTTCTAGACAAAATAAATAAAATATTTCTTCAGTACAAACATAGAGTATAATTTTCTTCACATGGTGATATCAACAGTTGTTGAATATCTGTCATGAGCATGGCGGCATTTGGTGACAAACTTTTCTCTTTATTTAAAAAGTTTGTCACCAAATGCTGCCATGCTCATGGCAGATATTCAACAACTGTTGAGATTAGCATGTGCAGAAAACTATACTCTATGTTTCTATAGAAGAAATATTTGATTTATTTTGGCCAAAAAATGTTTGTACTATAAAAACAGCAAAATTAATGCACTAAACTCGCGTTCACTAGAACCCCGCCTTAAGTTTCGTTACAAGGTTTTCCATTTGAAGCCGTTCTCGACCTTGAAAACGATTTACTAAAACATTAGTTCTTTTCACTCCCTCCCATAAGTTACAATTATTTAAAAAGGTTACTGTGGGTTAAGCAATATCGCTTCAAAACAATTTAAAAGAAACAAACCAAATAAACTTTTCCTCCTCTTCAGTGTCATTTAGCAGAGTGGATGGTATTCTTTCCCCTTCTTTCCCCTTTTTTCCCCTTCTTTCCATTAAAAAGTAAAGCACTTACGAGTTTTTTTATGTTGCTTCTTGAAGAAGAAAAAAATCCTCATCGCACATAATTAAGACAATTGCATTATCGGATCCGCAAGTTTTGTTAAAGTTACATTTTCTTTCCTCGTCATCAATTACTTTTTTGGGTTCGTACAAACTTTATTTTTTTTTGTTTAAAAAAATTTTTAAAAACTACCCCACCCCCCTTTCGGGGGGCGTAGTTGGCTAACGCCTTGTCGTTTTTTTAGCTCGATGCTGAGGAGGGGGAGTCGAGGTTCGAATCTGGGCCCGGGGTGAATTTGGGGTTGGTTTTTTGTCCAAAAATGGTTTTCCACTCTTCCCTCCACGCAAATGCGGGTTCACTTCCCAAATTTAAAACCTTTCCCCAAATTTTCCTAATCCATTAGCTTTAATTTAATTTATTTTAAAGGGGTAAAAAACCCGAACGGGTAGTAAAAAGGGTGCTAATATTATTATTATTAAAAATTTCCCCGCAACGTTTGGGTTAAAGGCGTAAATCGGGGGTTTTAATTTTGGTGGATGAAATGGGGAGGGTTTTTTCCAAAAGGGTTCCCCGTTTTAAAATGGGGTTTTTCCACTTAAAAATTTCAACCCCCCAAATTTATCGCCCCCAATTGCCTTTTTAAAAATTTAACTTTAAACACACCTTTAATTAAATTTTTGGAATGACCTTTCTCCGCATAAAAAACCGGAAAAACAATCCATTAAAGGTAAATGGGTTTTTTTTTCCCTTTTCCCCTTTTTTTTTTTTTTTTTTATTTTTTTTTTTAATAAAATTTTAAAAAAAAAATTTTTTTTTTTAAAAAAAAAAAATTTTTTTAAAAAAAAAATTTTTAAATTTTTTTTAACCAAAAAAGGTCGGTTGGTTTTTTTAAAGGCCCCCTTTCCGGGGTTTTTCCCCCCGGGGGGGGGGTTTTTTTTTTTAAAAACCTTAAAAAAACCCCTTTTTTGGGGGGGGGGCCCTTTTTTGGTTTTTTTAAAAAAAGGGGTTTTTAAAAAAAACCCCGGGAAAATTTTCCTTTTTTTTTCTTTTTAATTGGGTTTTTTTGGAAAAACTTTTTTTTTTTTTATTATTAAATTTTTTTTAAAAGGGGTTTTTTTAAAAAATTTTTTTTTTTAAAAATTTTTTTAAAAAAAGGGTTTGGGGTTTAAAAAATTCCCCCCGGGGGTTTTTTTTTTTAAAAAAATGAAAAAAATTTTTTAAAAAAAAAAAAAATTTAAAAAAAAAAAATTTTTTTAAATTTTTCCTTAAAAAAAAAAGGTTTTGGGGTTTTTAAACCCCCCCCCCTTTTTTTTTTTTGGGGGCCCCCCCCTTTTTTTTTTTTCCCCCCCCCCTTTTTTTTTTTTTAAAAAAAACCCCCCTTTTTTTAAAACCCCCCTTTTTTGGGGTTTCCCCAACCTTTGTTAAAAAAACCCCCCCCGGGGCGGGGGTTTTTTTCCCCAAAAACCCTTTTTTTCCCCCCCCCCCCTTTTTTTTTTTTCCCCCCCCCCCCCTTTTTTTTTTCCCCCAATTTTTTTTAAAAAAAAATTTCCCCCCCAAAAGGGTTTTTTGGGCCCCCCCTTTTAATTTTTGGGGTTTTTTTCCCCAAAAATTTTTTTGTTTCCCCTTTTTTAAAAAAATTTTTTTCCCCCCTTTTTTAAATTTTTTTTGGGGTTTTTTAATTTTCCCCAAAACCCCCTTTTTTTTTTCTTTTCCCTTTTCCCCAAAATTTTTTTTGGCCCTTTTTTTTGGGGTTTCCCCCCTTTTTCCCCCCCCCCAAAAAAAACCCCCCCCACCCTTTTGGGCCCCCCCCCCCCCCCTTTTTTATTCCCCTTTTTTTTTTTCCCCCCCTTTGGGGCCCCCAAACCCCCTTTTTTTTTTTTTTTCCCCCCCTTTTTTCCCCCCCCCCTTTTTTTTTTTCCCCCTTTTTCTTTAAATTTTTTTTTGGGGTTTTTTCCGTTTGGGCCCTTTTTCCCCCTTTTTTTCCCCCTTCCTTTCCCAAAGGGGTTTTTTTTTTTTTCCCCCCCCTTTTTTTTTTTTTTTTAAATTTTTTTTTTTTCCCCCCCCCCGGGGGTTTTTTTTTTTTCCCAAAAAATTTTTTTTTCCCTTTTTTTTGGGGGAAAAGTTTTTTCCCCCCCCGGGGGCCCTTTTTTTCCCCCGGGGGTTTTTTTTTTTTAAAAATTTTTTTTTTTTTAAAATTTTTGGTTTCCTTGGGGGGTTTTTTTATTTTTTCCCCAAAAAAAAATTTTGTTTTTTATTTTTTAAAAATTTTTTTATTGGTTTTTTTTTCCCCCCCTTTTTTAAAAAAAAAAAAAAAAAATCAAAAATTTTTTTAAAAAAAAAAATTTTAAAAAAAAAATTTTTTAAAATTTTTTTTTTTAAAAAAATTTTTTTTTAAAAAAAAAGTTTTGGGGTTTTTTTTTGGGAAAGGGAAAAAAAAAAATTTTTTTTTTTAAAAAAAAAAAAAAAAGAAAAAAAATTTTTTAAAAAAAAAACCCAAAAAATTTTTTTTAAAAGGAAAAAAACCCCCCCAAAAAAAAATTTTTGGGGGGGGGTTTTTTTTCCCCCCCCCCCTTTAAAAAATTTTTTTTTAAAAAAAAAATTTTAAAACCCCCCCTTTTTTTTTAAAAAAAAAAAATTTTTTCCCCCCCTTTTTTTCCTTTTTTTATTTTTCCCCCGGGCCCCCTTTTCCCCCCCCAAAATTTTTTTTTTAAAAAAAAAAAAAAAAAGGGGAAAAAAAATTTTTTTAAAAAAAAAAAATTTTTTTAAAAAAAAATTTTTTCCGGGCAAAATTTTAAAAAAAAACCCTTTTTTAAATTTTTTTAAAAAACCCCCATTTTTTAAAAATTTTAAAAAAAAATTTTTAAATTTAAATTTGGAAATTTTGGGGTTTTTTTTTTGGGGGGGGGTTTCCCCCCGGGGTTTTTTTTTTTTTCCGCCCCTTCCCAATTTTCCCCCTTTTTTTGGGGAAAACCCCCCCTTTTTAAAAAAAAAATTTTAGGTTTTTTTTAAAAAAAAACCCCCCCTTTTTTTTTAAATTAATTCAAAAAACCCCTTTTTGGAAAAATTTTAATTTTAAAAAAAAACCCCCCAAAAAAAAATTTTAATTTAAAAATTTTTAAAAAAAAATTTTTTTAAAAATTTTTAAAAAAATCCCCCCTTTTTTTAAAAATTTTTAAAATTTTTTTTTAAAAAATTTTTTTTTTTCAAAAAAAAAACCTTTTTTAAAAATTTTTTTTTTTAAAAACCCCAAATTTACCCCAAAAAATTTTAAAAAACCCTAAAATTAAAAAATTTTTTAAATTTTTTTAAAGGGTTTTAAAAAAAAAAAATTATTCCTTTTAAAACAAAAAAAAAATTTTAAAAAAAAAAAATTTTAAAAATTTTTTTTTAAAAAAAAAAAAAAAAAAAAAAATTTTTTGGTTATTTTTTTCCAAATTTTTTAAAAAAAAAAATTTTTTTTGGGGGGAAAAAAACCCCCAAAGGGTTAAAAAAGGGGGGACCCCAAAAAAAAATATTTTTAAAATTTTTTCCCCTTTCCCCTTTTTTAAAAAAAAAATTTTAAAAATTTTTTTTAAAAAAAAAAAACCTTTTTAAAAAACCACGGGGGGGGGCCCCCCCCAAATTTCCGGGGGGGGGGGTTTTTAAAAACTTTTAAAAAAAATTTTTTTTTTTTCCCCCAAAAAAAACCCCCCTTTTAAAAAAAAATATTTTTTAAAAAATATTTTTTCCCCCCCCCCCAAAAAAAAAAACCCCCAAAAACCCTTTAAAATCCCCCAAAATTTTTAAAAAAAAAAAGGGGGGGAAAAAAAAAAAAAAGGGGCCAAAAATTTTTTTAAAATTTTTTTGGGTTTTTTTTAAAATTTTTTTTTAAAAAAACCCCCAAAAAAAATTTTAAAAAAAAAAAATTTTTTAAAAAAAAAATTTTTAAAAAAATTTTTTTTGGTTTTTTTCCCCCCTTTTTTTTAAAAAAATTTTTGAAAATTTTGAAAAAAAAAAAAAAAACCAAAAAAAAAATTTTTTTAAAATTTTTCTTAAATTTCCCAAAAAAAAAAAAAAAAAAAAATTTTTTTTAAAAATTTTTTCCCCCAAAAAAAAAAAAAGGGGGTTTGGGGGTTTTGGGGGGAAAAAAAATTTTTTGGAAAAAAAAAAAAGGGGTTTTTCCCCAAAAAAAATTTTTGGGGGAAAAAAGGGGTTTTTTTTTTTTTTTTTGGGGAAAGGGGGTTTTAACCCCCCCCCCAAAAAAAAAACCCCCCCGGGAAAAAAACCCCCCGGGGGGGGGGTTTTTTTTAAAAAATTTGGGGAAAAAAATTTTTTTTAAAAAAAAAACAAATTAAAAAACCCAAAAAAATTTGGGTTGGGGAAAATTTCCCAAACCCCCCAAAAATTTTTTTTTTTCCCCCGTTTTTTAAAAAAAAAACCCCCCCGTTTTGGGCCCCGGGTTAAATTTTTGTTTTTGGGCCCCTTTTTTTTTTAAAAAAAAAAAAAAAAAAATTTTTTTTAATAACCCCCTTTTAAAAAAAAGGGGCCCCCTTTTTTTTTAAAAAAAATTTTTTTAAAAATTTTTTTTTTTTTTTTTTTTGGGGGGGGGTTTTAAAATTTGGCCTTTTTTTAAAAAAAATTTTTTAAAGGGCCTTTTTTTCCCCAAAACCCAAAAAAAAAACCTTTTTAATTTTTTTTCCCCCCTTTTAAAATTTTTTTAAAAAAACCAAAAAAAAAAAAAAAAAAATTTTTTTTTTTTCCCCCCAAAATTTTTTTTTCCCCTTTTAAAAAAAAGGAAATTTAAAAAAAAGAAAAAACCCCCCCCTTTTTTTTTATTTTTTTTCCCTTTTTAAAATTTGGGAAAAAAGGCCCCTTTTAAAAATTTTTTTTTAAAAAACCCCCCCTTTTTTTTTTTTTTTTTTAAAAAATTTTTTTTAAAAAAAATTTTTTTTTTTTTCCCAAAATTTCCCCCTTTTTTTTAAAAAAAAAAATTTTTTTTGGAAAATAAAACCCTTTTTTTATGGTTTTTTTTTTGGGGGGGGTTTTTTTAAAAATTTTTTTAAAAATTTTTTTTTAAAAAAAAAAATTTTTTTTTTTTTAAATTTTTTTTGGGTTCCCCTTAACCCCCAAAAAAATTTTTTCCCCCCAAAATTTCCAAGGTTGGGTTTTGGGTTTTTTCCCCCACCAAAAAATTTTTAATTTTTTTAAAAAACCTTAAAATTTAACCCGGGCGGAATGGGCCGTGGACATAGTTACCTGACTTCTGCTCTCAGCCGTTAGCGTGCGTGTTAGGATAGCAATTGTTATGTTCTCAGCGTCCTCGCACTGGTAACCGAGTTGTCAATACCGCCTCTTAACTGGGCGTTACTTGTTCGTATGTACACACGGTTATAAACATTGCACACGCGTGCATTCAATTTAAGAACGACACGTTTACCACTATACGTGGTTTTAAAGTTTGATCTCACTTCCGCTTACAACCGTAGCAACGAACCTCGCAGCTTATGGACTAAATATTTTACAAGCACGCTCTTGCTTTAAATATTACTAAGAGGATCGTTGCGATGATGTCTTTAGATTATCGCGCTAAAACAGCAAAACTTATTTACTAGCTTCACTACACTTTTTAGATAACTACGTTGCCTCATTGGAAATTTCGAAGCTATTTTACGAAGCGGGTTGCATTTTAACTTGACAACGCCCAATAAGTCTTAAGTGCTATCACACTTGATACCATTGTATGAAATAGAAAGAGTGGAAAGTAAATGAAGCAGCTATCTCTGTTTATCAACTGATAATACTTCCTTTATCCATCTGATGAGATTACAGTCATTCTACTATTTGCGCCTTGAAAACATTGACTTGCTTTTTAAAATTACCCTTTTCTTGTTTTCTATTATAAGATGTACGTATCCTTCCACGGACTTATCTTTAACCTACATCCTGGCAGGAAGACTCTTACACGACATTTTAGTGACCAAGCAAAATAACTTACTACCCATCCGGGTTATACGCTCAAGTACTAATTATTCTAATGGGTTAGGAATTGAGAAGGTTGAGTTTAGAAAAAAGCGAGCTCACATCTGCATGAAGTGGATAACTATTTAGGAAAAAACCACCCCCAGTTCACCCGAGCGAGATTCGAACCTCGATCTCCCCGTTATCTACAGCCCAATTTAGACCATTCTTCCGCCGAAGGGGGTTACCTAAGCTAGATGCTATCCCGCGGAGTGAGACGGCCTCTATAAAGTGTATACTCTAGTCTTCTATTGGAGCGACGTTAAAACCGTTCCAAGTTCATCCGACCGAGGAAGGAACCAGGGACTGTAAGCAGGCAGGTTTATTCAAATGGTGGATTGAACGAAGCGGCTTATGCAGCTTACAGGATAATAATTATCCTCCACCTCCCCCCCCCCACCCCCCTTCCCGCTCTCCTTTTCTCTTCTGGGATTTACTGAAGTACACTCGGTTCTGATCATATCTGGAGCCCATTTATGGCTCTTATTGGCCCTACTATTTTGGTTACTACTCGAGGGGATGATAATAAGGTTTTGCCGTAATAAGTCTGGATAGAGGAAAGGAAGATGATGTTTTGTGGAAAATAAACACTTTAGTTTAGACTGGTATCGAACATCTTCCTTTGAGGTCCAAGTACACAACATACCAGCGCATACCTTATGGTAGGACCTTAGTACAAGACGAGCATAGGATTTTTGTATTCCTTATAATTTTTTTTAATGAGACTGCGTTCTCCTTTCCTCGCGTCTTACTCATCGGACATCGGCAATACCGATAAGAATTCCGAAAGACAGATTAAAATCCGATCCGTGCGTATGACGTCATCTGGAATGCTGATTAGTACACGCATTCCCCACCATTAGCATTTGTATTTATTATTATTTAGCACCGCGTCTTACTACCCGTTCGGGCTATACGCTTTAAGTACTAATTACTCTAATGGATTAGGAATTGGTAAGGTTGAATTAGAGGAAGTGAACCCGCATTTGCGTGGGGGGGAGAGTGGAAAACCATTTAGGAAAAACAACTCCCAGTTCACCCGACCGAGATTCGAACCTCGATCTCCCCATCCTCAGCAGTCGAGCTAAACACGACTAGCGCGTTAGCCAACTACGCCACCGAGGCGGGCTAGCATTTGTAATTTCCAGCTTTATTCTTTCTATTTAGTTTAGAGATGGGCGGTACATTTCACTGTAGGGGACAGTTTGAAGTTAAAATAGTTCGCGACCGACCTTCATCTTTCAGTTCAGTCCTCCAGCAGTTCGCGAACTACCGCGTGTGAGTTATTATACCCCCCCCCCCCCTCACATCACTAGTAACATAGTAAGTGCCTGCCGTCTGGCGAACGTTTTTAAAACTTATTTAACCGTGCTCCCGAATCAAGAACTTGTTATTTTTGTCAAAATAACTGTGATATGCTTAAAAACAAAGAAAAAATTACGATAGTAAAATAAAAACAAATAAAATAAACATTTTTGATTAGAAAAATATTACTTTAAAGTAAGTTATATTAGTTACGACAGCACCAGCTGTTTGAGCTGTGCGGGTTGCGGCGAGAGTATTTGTCTCTATTAGTCCTTATCCTAACGACCACCCGTACCACTGATATCCTCATAGATACTAGGAAACACGATAGAACTGAAGGGTAGATGTTGGGAACAGTCTCTTTCGGAAATTAGAACGCACAGTGGACGCAGTACACCAAATACATCCTATTCTTGCGGTCCGTCCGATGCGGGAGAGTGGACCCTTTAGAAAATATAAACACAGGCTACCTTTTTGCGGTCAGCAATTATAACATTTTATTATATTATTAGTGTCATTTCGTAGGTATTAATACTAAGTATCAAAAGTGACAGCTGCTTTTCACACTAGTACTTGACGTATGAATATTATATGGAAGTGATTTTAATGACCCGCTTCGGTGACCGCGTGGTCTAACGCGCTACTCTCGTGGTAGACCAGACTGTCGAAAAAAATGGGAGATTGGGGTTCGATCACGGTCGGGTGCACTGAGGGTTATTTCTTTTCCCACTCTCCCTCCACGCAAAGGCGGATGCATTTCCTCTACATTAAACCTTCCTAATCTTTAACCCAATTTTGTAATTATTACATAGGCGTATAGGCCGAACGGGTAGTAAGACGCGGTACTAAAAAATATAAAAAATTAATAACTATTGTAAATTCCAGATAATGACCTTTCCACAGCTACTCTTTATAGCTTCTATAGGAGCTTTGGCGTTTGTGTTTCTATAATAGGAACGTGGTAGAAAGGACATTATCTGGCGGTAGATGCCACGTGAATTCGTGTAATCTGTAGCTGTCACTTTTGATATAAATACCTCCTAATCGCGTTCGCGCTGTGTTCAACTTTCGATCACACCCGACTATACCCGCAGACTCATCACATATTATGTTCCACGCGAAAGCGGAACACGCATATTTAAACTTCATGTAAATCATACGAGCTTTTTAAGAGCTTTATTGTCTGCGTAAGTACACGCGGACTTTCGTTATTTTTTTTTAAACGTTCGGAACATAATCGTACTTTCTGTTCAGAGAGCGTTTGTATTTATGAGAGCGAGGTTTTGAGGGAGGCCCGCTGGAAATTATTATGTTCCAGAGCGCTCTGGTAGAATATAACGCATTCTACGGTGTTAGCCGGCTGTTGAATATTTCACCGAGGGTCTTCTTAGGGATTGACCCACTGTTTTTGAAACGCGTCTCTGGTTATGAAAAGCCCGGTGTTCGATAACTACCCGTGAGGTAATTTTCTATCATTCTTTTCAAATGAAATATTAATTTCTTGTTGCCGATATGAAAACAAGTGGATTGTAGGGTTAGGTGACGATGCTCTTTATTTCAAAAGAGTTACTGGGATACATTCTGTTTGTTTTGAGAAGTATTGAGCATGCCAGGAAAACTTATTTATAATCTCGTTTGTAATGTAAAAGTAGTTGATGATGGAAATCTTTTGATGTGGACTTAAAAAAAAAATTGGAGAGGAAGGAAGGAAAGAAACTGATTTAACGTAGTATGTACCTTTTAAACACACACCAATACACGACTTACAAACTAACTTAGCCTAGTAGGCCCGACAATACGCTTATTACCACATACACGACCTAGATATTTACTGATACGATTATCAGGGTGAGACAATACACGAATAGTAAAATATCTTCGTCAGAACCACTCTGGATCGAAACTGGGCCTCTTAAGCCCCATCTATAGAGTCCGTAAGCTCCGCATAGTCCTTAAGTCCTTAGAAATGGAAATCACGTCTACACAGTCGGTATCCTTAATCACGTGACCGTGCCAACCAATGAAAAACAACGTCCAATTAAACATTTCGAAATAACATTTTCTCTATCTAGGCGCAAGCAGACGTCATATGTGAAGTAAACGATATCCCAGCTGAACAATAGTTAACAATAGTAATTACATAACATATTTTGATAAAACGTACAGGATGGCTACATTTGAAAGGTAGGTTAAGTGCAATTACAAATAATAATATATTTAAAACATGAGCTAGTTAGTGTAGTTGCTATGATGTCATTGGTGCTTTCATTTCGATGCTCGCGCACGCTTACTTTGCTGTGATTGGTGGTTTTAGCAGCCCGTATTCAATCATCCTTGGAAAGTTATTATTATTATTATTATTATTAGCACCGCGTCTTACTACCCGTTCGGGTTATACGCACTACGCTAATGTGTAATGGTAGGGTGATTGTGAGATGAAATGGAGGACCTACAATTTAACGTGGGATTCGAACCACGGTGGAGGCCTGGCATTCCACACATTCACAAGATATCTTGTCAGAGGTGAAGGAAGGGTTTGGAAATCAGATAAATCTGTGCCGGGACCGAGGATTGAACCCCGGCCGCCAGCACAGAAGTCTGACACCTTACCCCTAGACCACCAGGTCACCCTTGGAAAGTTAAAGTTGAGTTAACGTCTACGGAGTGATAAGGATTAAGGAATTAAGGATGAGGACTCTGTAGACATTACATCTGTTAGTGGGGAGTCGATCTATTACGGAGTACCACGCGACTCGGATTACGGTATCTCTAAACGGGGCTTTAGACTCGCGGTCGGTCGGCCCTTCGAACCGCAGAACCAAGGGGTGGCTTATAAAAAGGAATTCCCGTCTAGGTGGGCACGTGGACTATAGGCTAGGATCGTCTAGTTCGGTTTGCCGGTACCGGCTAGGTGGTCATAGCTACAATACCGGTCGGATCTACAACGGGTTGATTTTTTGAAATGGATGCGGGTGCATTTATTCTATTATTCCTGATCCTAGCAGGGACAAGGATGTGGCCGTAATTTGCCGTCCGTCTGTTGCAGTTCCCGCCGTCCGTCCGAGAGCAGGATGGCGCCCACGACGACCATCGAGACTGTCACCATCACCAGGCCTCTAAAGGTAGGTGCACACTATCACTGCCACCATCACCAGGCCTCTAAAGGTAGGTGCACACTATCACTGTCACCATCTCCAGGCCTCTAAAGGTAGGTGCACACTATCACTGTCACCATCTCCAGGCCTCTTAAGGTAGGTGTACATTATCACTGTCACCATCACCAGGCCTCTCAAGGTAGGTGCACACTACCAACAGGGACTGTCACCATCACCAGGCCTCTCAAGGTAGGTGCACACTATCACTGTCACCATCACCAGGCCTCTTAAGGTAGGTGCACACTATCACTGTCACCATCACCAGGCCTCTAAAGGTAGGCGCACACTATCACTGTCACCATCTCCAGGCCTCTAAAGGTAGGTGCACACTATCACTGTCACCATCTCCAGGCCTCTTAAGGTAGGTGTACATTATCACTGTCACCATCACCAGGCCTCTCAAGGTAGGTGCACACTACCAACAGGGACTGTCACCATCACCAGGCCTCTCAAGGTAGGTGCACACTATCACTGTCACCATCACCAGGCCTCTCAAGGTAGGTGCACACTATCAACGGGGACTTTCACCATCACCAGGATTCTCAATGCATTTAGTTCTCAAACGAATAGTTCAGCTTTAACGACTTCTCCAACTGAAATAGTTGAACAAGTTCGGCTTTACGAAGTGATCTAGTTCAAAGTGAACTATCAGGTCACGTGTCACTAAACAATCGTGTGATTCTTCGGCCGATCTCTCGTCTTATATCCAGGGGAAGATTGACCACTCGGGGATCAGAGAATGACGTGACAACGCCTTTTCCTCGCTGTTAGCCATCCAGTGAAAAAGGTGTGAAGGAGCCGTGGTCCTTTCACCTTCCTAGAGCTCATTAATCAGTTTCTCAATCGTTTAGAGATGAGAGATTAAACAAACGTCGCCGTGTGGATGCGCGCGCAACCCTTATCCCCATCCCCACGCACGCGGGCCTTGCAACCAGCCCCCCAATGAACCATCCATCTTGTTCCTCCTGAGAGGTATGTCCTGGTAGATAGCAGACACGACACACCACAAACAAGCCATTAACCTTCCATATCCGGTCCAGATATTACCCCCCCCCCCCCTACACACACACATATCAAGTCCCTCTAATGGGGCTCTCACATATTACACACGTGCTGTCGCTTTGTTCGAGGAACCTGCGCTTATCTCCCGTGTCGATTGTTTTCAGGGCTATCCGAGACGAGAAATGGAATCAGGATTGTAAAGTTCGATTCACACGACTGAAAACAGAGAGCAGACTGCTTGAGTAGCGCAGTAATTCACACGCTGTATGTTGACCCATGATGCATTGCAACGCAAACAGAAAACAGCTGATTATCAACATATTTTATTTTCTAGTGGATAAACATATATTCTAGATGGTTCTCCCGATGTATGTTTACAAATTATAACGCTGTGTGTGTGACACGATCCAATACACCGATACACACGCTTTACATTAACGGGTTATTTCAAATATCTTCACAACGGACAACGAAGCTGTCTGCTCGCTTCTAGCTCTACAGCGCATGCGCACTGATTTTAGATGGTTGGTTCTAAGATGTGATTGGTTCTCCCGTACCGAACATCTCAGGCAGAGCGGACGAAGTAGAGATGAGTTGAACTTTAGCACAACAGCTCGCGCGGATGAGGCGGAAACCTTTAGATTTGTGTAGAGCTCGTCACGTGACCACGTTTCTGTTATGTGCTTATTTTTTTCTGCGATCTTGTGAATCCATAGTATAAGGCGTCAAATTCGCAATAGACTTGACTGCCGAGGATGGAGAGATCTGAGTTCGAATCCCGGTCGGGTGTACTTCGCTTCCCCTCCTCCCCCCATTCTAAATGGTTTTCTACTCTCCCTAACACATATTTGTAAACCGACGCTTTGCTAGGGGGAAAAATGCGTCCATACCGAAAGGGTGGTAAGACACGGCGAGGGAAGAGGGAGGGAGAGAAGCGGAACTGGCTGAGACTGTACAGAAGGGAATTACCCTCTTGGATTATGTTAGGGGTGAGAGTGCGCGCTAAGGGTTGTTTTGACACTCCTCACCCCCCCCCCCCCTTGGTTTCCTTCTGTACCTTGCAAGATATTGATTTGTTTATAAACGACGACGCGCCGCGCTCTTATCTTGCTTACCCGCGAGGACTAACCCCACATCCCCCCTTTGTACCCCCTTTTACACCCCTCAACCCTTCCTCTTGACCGGGAAGTAAAGGGCATGTAACCCAACCCTTGATGGGGAAACACTCTCTAGCACTTTCAGGGACGGTAAAAAAAAAAACCAAAAGGAAACTACTCCTTGAAATTGCTCAGGGGTGGCCGATATTACTAGGACCTGCGCAATTGTGGGTCAGGAAGACGTTAGTTCGAGCTTAGGTGAGGCATAATAAATCTAGTGTTTCTAAGGTTTACTGCCATTTGAAACTTCTCTATGTTTCCCATGTACTTCTGTGTCTTCATTTATAAGTTCACTCGAAGTTTACTTGAACTTATTATTTATTGGCGAATGTAACTTAAGACATATTAAAAACCAGAGATATATTTTTTTTGTTCGTAGTATTTATTTTAATGTAGATGTTTTAAATTGTTTAACAACACTTGAAAACTGTTTGTTCCAAAGTAAATAACAGTATATCGTGAATTAGAGCGCTTTTATGCAGGCGTTTTGTGCCGCGCGACACACGGCTGCAAAAGCCGTCGCGTTTTCTAAGTCACTGGGAACAAATGAGTCATTTTATGCTCTGCCATCCGAAAAACTTGCCGTCGCGTTTTGTAAAACATGCCGTCGTGTTTTACAAAACGCCAGCGACAAAAGCCGCCCGAAATAATCTAAGTGCATGGTGCCTTATGGCTTTATTTATGCAAACGCGCCGCTTTTCTGCCGTCCGCTGTCTAGGCAGCAGTGCTGGCAACGTTAGCTAGTAGACAGAACTAGTTCAGTTGTGTGGAAGTTTCCAAGCGAGATTGTGTCGGTTGAATAAATTTTTTCTTTCTCATTTTTCTAAAAAAATGGTTGATTTAGATATTGAACGTGTTATAGATGAGGTTAAGCAAAATAAAGCAATTTGGGATTCATCATCGGAGGAATACAAAAACAGAAATCTAAAAAAACAGTCAATGGATAGAAGAAAATGTGAAGTAAAAGATAATCCTTGCATCAAATCTTGCCTAGTTTCAATCGTTACTTGGAATTTGACCACTAGCTCATCAAACGATGCTGCCGACATTCTAAAGTAATTTAAAAACTTGTCCCTATCATCTCTTAATTTTCCGTAGAGGTTACGAAATGCCCCATCTTCAAATCTTGCTAAGTTGATGGGTTGAACACCCCAACTTCTTTTATTTTCTATGACGCACGGATCCATCTTCCACTTTCTAACATATAAAGGAATTGGCAGCACTGGTTACGATTTGTCCTCCCCCACTACTATTCTTTTCGACGGGTGGCAAATGCCGCGTGCATAAAATGAACCTACAAAACGCGACGGCTCTTGCCGTTGTGTGTCGCGCGACACAAAACGCCTGCATAAAAGGACTTAGGCTACAACTGTTTAAAGGATCGTTGATCCGAGCTGAACTGAGTTTTAAACTTACTAGGAATATTAATTGACCGCGGCATCCCCTTCTCCCCCTTCCAATCGGTGCCAAAGTTTCTGCACCTGTTGTATGTTTTTAATAAGAAAGTTGCTCAAAGAGAGACAGGGAGAATAACTATGTGGTGGGGGGAACCTTAACGTTAGTGTTGCCCTGGCAGAAAACCGCTGAACTACGTGTAACCAAATAGCCGGTTACAGTAACTTTTATATTGGGCCTGGAAATATGTTTTTTTGTGGAAACGGTAAAGAAATATGTTAATTTTAAAATCTCATAAATGTTTTTAAACGACAATTGTTTTTATCTTTTTTATTTTTTTATTTCAAAATTTAGCGAAATGAGAAGTTTTCCTAGCACTCAATAAACCAACATACAATAATATTGCCTAGCGCCTGTAAACTAGACTGTACCGGGTCGAGCGTTCTCCAGTCTGGCCACCTCTCATTACAACCAATGTGTTCTATTTTATATTTTAGTCGCTCGCTCGCCCAGTCTGGCCACCTCTCATTACAACCAATGTGTTCTATTTTATATTTTAGTCGCTCGCTCGCTCCAGTCTGGCCACCTCTCATTACAACCAATGTGTTCTATTTTATATTTTAGTCGCTCGCTCCAGTCTGGCCACCTCCCATTACAACCAATGTGTTCTATTTTATATTTTAGTCGCTCGCTCGCCCAGTCTGGCCACCTCTCATTACAACCAATGTGTTCTATTTTATATTTTAGTCGCTCGCTCGCTCCAGTCTGGCCACCTCTCATTACAACCAATGTGTTCTATTTTATATTTTAGTCGCTCGCTCCAGTCTGGCCACCTCCCATAACAACCAATGTGTTCTATTTTTATATTTTAATCGCTCGCTCGCCCAGTCTGGCCACCTTCCATTACAACCAATGTGTTCTATTTTAGTCGCTCGCTCCAGTCTGGCCACCTCTCATTACAACCAATGTGTTCTATTTTATATTTTAGTCGCTCGCTCGCCCAGTCTGGCCACCTCCCATTACAACCAATGTGTTCTATTTTATATTTTAGTCGCTCGCTCCAGTCTGGCCACCTCTCATTACAACCAATGTGTTCTATTTTATATTTTAGTCGCTCGCTCGCCCAGTCTGGCCACCTCCCATTACAACCAATGTGTTCTATTTTATATTTTAGTCGCTCGCTCCAGTCTGGCCACCTCTCATTACAACCAATGTGTTCTATTTTATATTTTAGTCGCTCGCCCAGTCTGGCCACCTCCCATTACAACCAATGTGTTCTATTTTATATTTTAGTCGCTCGCTCCAGTCTGGCCACCTCTCATTACAACCAATGTGTTCTATTCTATATTTTAGTCGCTCGCCCAGTCTGGCCACCTCCCATTACAACCAATGTGTTCTATTTTATATTTTAGTCGCTCGCCCAGTCTGGCCACCTCCCATTACAACCAATGTGTTCTATTTTATATTTTAGTCGCTCGCTCCAGTCTGGCCACCTCCCATTACAACCAATGTGTTCTATTTTATATTTTAATCGCTCGCTCGCCCAGTCTGGCCACCTCTCATTACAACCAATGTGTTCTATTTTATATTTTAATCGCTCGCTCGCCCAGTCTGGCCGTCCCCTTATTGAGAGCGTGAGAAGCACCAGCCTCACAGTATGCGCAGCCAAAGAGATTGTATAATAAACAAGATGTAAACGCATGCGCAATACAAACTGTTCCATGAAACATGGGAGCGAGGAAGATGGCCGATTTGTGTGAACGTGTTATTGTGTATTATTGTTTTGTTCGATCATGTTTCATGCATTGTGCGCCCGATTCATCTGGAAACAAGCAATCAAGAAAGCTCCAAACACGATAACACAAACACGTGTTGTTCCATCGTGTGATAACACAAACTGTTCGATGCGTTGTGCATCCGGTATTGGCTTAGAGCCGGTAATCGCTTTGAAAACTTTTTTGTTTGTTTTCGCGAAAGGTTTCTGATGAGCCTGCCCGTGCCCCCCGCTATTATGGAACACCTCCTCCACGGGTCGGTTGAGGCCTGAGGGGTTTTCCGGCCGAGGTCAGATACTATAACAACCCCCTCATACCCGATAGTGGATGAAAAGATGGACCCTAATGACCGCCGTATTGATTCCTCCGGGCGGGGTGGGTGCCTTATCTTGGCGGGCGGATGTATAGACCGCCCATTACTAGCCGCCGCATGAAGGGGTGGTTTGGGGGGTGGGGTTGATGGCTCTTCTTCTGTCACGGTGGTCATCATCCGGGTCCCGTGGTACTGGGACCGCCTATAGAGGGAATACGATAGGAATGACAGTATTTGATGCTTACAAAAGTTACTAAAACTTCTTTTTTTGTGTGTGTGTACATACGTCAAGTTGTGTGATCTACAGCTTTTACTTTTGATGGATATTATCAAAATGTATAAAATAAGACTAATAATTATTGTAAAATGTTATCAATGTTGTGCCAAAAAAAAATTTTTTTTCATTTAAAGCGAACTTGATATAGGTCAAAATCTAGCCACACCCTCACCCATTATAGCTTTCAAATAAATATATGAATTGCAAGCGGTTTTTTCCCTTCAAAACCTATAGTTAAAAAAAAAATGTTTCAAGGTCATCTTTCTACTTCATAATTAAAGAATATCAGAGGAGAGCGAAATAAATCCATAGGGAGGAAGTGGTTTTACTTCAATTTTTTTTTAAAGATAATTAAATAAATATATAATATCCCGGCTTGTTTCAAAGTTTACATTAAGGCTTTATTTAATCCATTCACAAAAAATACCTGAAACTTACTATTTTTAGGGTTGATGACCTTAACTATTCTCAAAACAAGGACGAGTACATGGCCAGTGGAACATAAACTTTGTGATGGCTACTTCGCCGGTTACTTCATTTACTGTAGAACATTTCGGGTCCCCCTCGCCCACAACTTTTAACTATTCCTTCCTCCCACTCCCCCTCCCAGTAGAATACTTAAACGACTGCATGAGGAAGGCCCTTGAAAGGAACGACGTATGCGCCGTCGCGCAGTTTGACCTTTTTAGCAGGTCCCTCATTTTACCCCTGGCCGTCTGGGATTGAAGGATTGGCTACCCGCAGGGAGGAGGAGGGTTTTAAAAGATTTATTTTATTACCGTTGTTTATCGGCTATTTTTTTTACGGGTGGTTGATGACCGATGATTGGCCAGGGGCTTGGGGGGGGGGGGGCTCTGTCACTTTCACTGCCCCCCTCCCTTCTATCCACCCCTACCGATCTAACTTTTGTGGTTGTTCTTGAAAGCTAGCGGGTTAATATAAGGGAAGGGGCGGGGAGAGAGGGGGGGGTTCCCACCATCCGTCTTTGGTGCCATTATCTCACTTTACCGCTTGTTTCTGGCCGACAGGAGAACTGTCGACCATTTTGTCAAGTCCAGAGTCAGTAAACCCATACCGGTGCATACGTGGACAAAGGCGTTGGTGTCACGTCTGGTCTGGTCTGGTCTGCTGGTAACCGGGAGGCTATTTTATTAATATTAGTTTTATTGTTATTTTAAGTATTGATAATATCTATCAAACATGACAGCTTACAGATCACACGACTTGACGTATGAATAAGTGAAAATATACCTAAATTTAGAAAAGGGGGGGGGGAATTTACCCTATTTAGATTAATAGTCTGTTTAATTAATAATGCAAATATATATTTATACAATAATCTATAAGAAAGTATTATTAGCTTTTGATAAATTTCAAAATTAACTTTTTAATTAATAAAACACTTGCTTCGGTGGCCGCATGGTCTTAGGCGTTGCACTCGTGTTTTACTTGACTGCTGATGCCGGGGGGTTCGAGTTCTGGTTGGGTGTACTGAGGGAGGTTTCTCTTAAATGGCTTTCCCCACTCTCCCTCCACGGAAATGTAGGTACACTTCCTCTAAATTCAACCTTCCTCATCCTTATCACATTAACGTAATTAGTACGCGTATGTATAACCCGAATGGGAAGTAAAACGCTGTGGTAAAGAAAAAGTCCTATTCCAGGTAGTGGAAGGGGGAAGGGCAAGACATTGTGGCTGGATTCGAATGAAACTTCCTGTACTTGTCCCCCCCCCCCCGTGCCCCCAAATGTATGGTTTCCTGTCCCTACTGCACAGAGGTAGCAGAAAAAGCTTCGGGCTATAATTTTTTTTTCAGTTGTTTGTTCTCTGTTTTGCTTCTTTGTGTGTTTGTTTTTTTCTCCGTAATGGCGCGTTTTACCCCTTATCTTCTTCCCCTCTCTGACTTAACTTTGTTCAACAGCTTGACCACATTTTGTACTGAAAATATGCGAATTCTCGGTAATCAAGTTGAATATTTTTGTGTGCGGCCATTCCGCTATTTCCAGCACTTCAAGGAAAGTTTGCATAACATTTTTTAATTTTTTTTTATAATCCGTTTTCGTCTAAAAAAAAACTCCTCGATTCTTTATGAAAAAAAAAACCACACGTATTTCTGGTCTCTCACTACAAATTAATCTTGATTAAAATTTCATTTTTTTAAACAATTTTTGTAACTAAGGTTTTTAATTATTTTATTTTTTTCATGGGGCACAAGAGTAACTTACAGTCTGATTTTCATAAGAGGGGACTTTTAAG
Organism: Timema cristinae; assembly: GCA_039000515.1. Taxonomy (NCBI): domain Eukaryota; kingdom Metazoa; phylum Arthropoda; class Insecta; order Phasmatodea; family Timematidae; genus Timema; species Timema cristinae. Next base: position 69,958,411 of record JBCFYV010000003.1, on the reverse strand, counting down.
TACATACACAACACGAATATTTTTTACGGTCAACATTGATGACATTTTTGTCCGACACTTTATAGCTCACTCGGTTGTGTGTCTGTATACTGAGCTAAGGGTCCCTGGAACGATTCCTCGCATCGCCGAGATATTTATAATTGGAGAAATGTGGGTTCTCCCTTTTATAGTGATGAATTAACGGCCGGGAGCCTGTAAGTTCACGTTAAGTACAGTCTTGATCAAAAGTGACAACTTAAGATCGCACAACGCTACATATGAATGCGTAAAAAGTATATTTAGTAATTTTTTCAGATGTCAGATAGGGTCTTTCCTTTAAAAATCGGATTGTATGTATCTTGGGGTAAAATTTTGGGAGAAACCATTCCGGTTGGCTGCCCTGGTTTTCCCTTAGTGATTTTACACTCTCCTTTCGCTTAAATTTGGGTACATTTCGTCTGTCGTATACCTTCTTAATCCTTACCCCAGCAGTGTAAGTATATGGATGTCCCAAATGGGTTGTGAGGTATTTACCAACAATTATGAAACAATTGTTACTGTGGTTCGTGACTTCACAGGCCATGGAAATACCGGACTTTCTTTAAATACCTGTTTATTAGAACTACCCGGCTCACCAGTGGCGTTTATTTAATAGAAGCAACGCTTCCCTAAAATTAAAAAGGGAATAAAGCAAATAAGAGGAAAATTAAATTTAAACAAATAATTATAATTAGAAACCTCTCCAACAAGTATACTGAGTTGAGGTGGAACTCTTCTTTCTTAGAGCAAGCAGTTCTTCTCTGACTGACTGACCGGCCGCCAGCCAGCTGGTCTTCGCCCGCTCCTTTAATTTCGTCAATCGTTTGTTTCCGGCTCTGTCCGGCCCTCATCGGAGGAATGGAAGCAACGTTTCTCTAGGCGAGTATTTTTTTTTAGGTTGTTTTTAGGGATATTTATTGTTTCTAGATATAATTATGGTCACTCTATTTATCACCAATTTACTGTTAAGTTTAGTTTTATTTTACAGAATATTGACTCTTGTTTGATCCTTCAAGGGAAGCGGTTTGTTTCATTCAATGCGTACAGTAGTAGAATGACGAGTGCGTCGAGAAAAAAATCTTCATTTTATTGCTTCCGACCCGGTTTTTAATTTATAAAAAAAAATCAACATTTTAAAATTCCTGCTTTGAGGTTCACAGGGACAACTAATTTTTTCAAATTTCAGTCTTATTCGTGCGGTAGGTATAATTCATTCACGATCTAAGTTTACCTGGATGACAGCTCGAAATGTTACTAGAAGTATTCCCTAATATATCACTACGCCAACAGCTGACATCTATCACTTTGGATGACTGTAATGAAAACAGATGGTAATATATTAATATGATAGTTAACCACAGTAATTTAGGCCAATACTATTTATATATTTATTTGAGGTCGGGCACAAAGTTTATTTATAGTTTTATTCCACTTAAAAAGTATTCACACCACTTTCACAAAAATTTCTAACGAACATAACTTCAAAATGGCGACTGATGAATTTAAACCATATGATTGAATATAACGGTAAACAAGTTTTTTACAATGATGCAGACACATAGTGGGTGAAAATACTTTATTCACTTTAAATATTTCAAAATACGATAAAATAATCGTAAAATCATTTATTGTATGTAAAAAAAAAAGTTCTCTTTTCCAAGTAAATACGATGCCTGTTGGGTCACGGAGAAGGGAGTAGAGGATGAAACATCTTGTATTGACCTGTATGTACCTGCGTGACACAGGTATATTGGGTCACGGAGAAGGGAGTAGAGGATGAAACATCTTGTATTGACCTGCGTGACACAGGTATATTGGGTTACGGAGAAGGGAGTAGAGGATGAAACATCTTGTATTGACCTGTATGTACCTGCGTGACACAGGTATATTGGGTCACGGAGAAGGGAGTAGAGGATGAAACATCTTGTATTGACCTGTATGTACCTGCGTGTCAATGGTATATTGGGTCACGGAGAAGGGAGTATAGGATGAAACATCTTGTATTGATCTGTATGTACCTGCGTGACACAGGTATATTGGGTCACGGAGAAGGGAGTAGAGGATGAAAACATCTTGTATTGACCTGTATGTACCTGCGTGACACAGGTATATTGGGTCACGGAGAAAGGAGTAGAGGATGAAATATCTTGTATTGACCTGTATGTACCTGCGTGACACAGGTATATTGGGTCACGGAGAAAGGAGTAGAGGATGAAACATCTTGTATTGACCTGTATGTACCTGCGTGACACAGGTATATTGGGTCACGGAGAAAGGAGTAGAGGATGAAATATCTTGTATTGACCTGTATGTACCTGCGTGTCACAGGTATATTGGGTCACGGAGGAAGGTGGGGGTAAGGATAACACAGAGCCGCCGGCAATGCAGTTGTCTGTAAATATCGACGGGTGGGTGTGTCCCGACATCGAATGCAAAGGGGTGGGTGTGTAAGGGTGGGTTTGATTTCAACGGTGGGGGTGGGGGAGCCTTGAGGGCTGCTAGTGCGTGCGCGTGTGTAGGTTGTCATTGGTTGGAGAGGGGGGGTGGGGGTGGTTGGGGAGTAGTTTCCCTGACAGTGGCGCTCCTAGCGGTGGTTGCAGGCAACTGGCTTCTATAATCGATCGCGACTGTGACTGGACCTCGTTCGCGCCTAGACCGTGCGCTTGTGTTCTACCAGGTGGAGTCTAAACAGGGGCAGATTAGGTGGTGGTTCGCTTCTTATTATGTGACTCTCTCTCTTGTTTTTATCGTTGTCTGTGTGCTCGTGAGGTTAATCGGGAATGTAGGTAACGTCAAGATCGGTGAAGTAAGGTATCTTGTGCGTGGTTCGAGTCCCTGCTACCTGGGTTGTGTCGAGGCGCGTCTTGTATCTTGGTAAAATTAGTGCTCTATATCCCCCTTCCCCCCCATCATCAAACCAGCCACTACCCCCTCCCACCCCCACAGCGACATATTTAGGCTTATAAATTAATTTGTACTATCGTTATATTTTGTTAGTTTTTTTAAAAAAAATTCACATAAAAATTAAATAATTGTAATAGTGAAAATGTTGTCCTCGAAATTATTATTAATCTTTACGATTATGTCTGTCCCCTTGTTTGTCAGTAATGGGCCAAGACACGTTTTGATGTATTTGGTTAAAACTTTATAGTTATTTAGATGTGATACAGCTATACCGCATACTTTTTTTTTTGTTCCTAGCCCTTAAATTAAGTGTGATTTACTTACTAATCAGTGATTTTTGAAAATTTGTAATTTTTCGAAAATGGCTTGAACGAATTTTGTTTTGAGTTTTTGAACTCTCAAATGATATTGTATACGTCTCTTTCTTTAATTTCCACAACATATTTTTTTTCAGAGTGTAAATCATGTTTGTGCCTTTCGTGTCTGAAATCTGTATTGACAACTTTTGTGGAAAACAATTCTGTTTGAATGTAATAATTTAGTAACTTCACGCGTAACTGCACTTTTTATTTTTTTCCTGTTTGATTCAAACTAGTTTGTCTTGTTAAAAACCAAAAGGTATTTTTTTCAGTATTTCCCCTACCGGCTCACTTTATAGGGGTGTGAATAATTTAAGTTAATTACCCTGGGGGAGTAAGAATGAGAAAGGTAGAATTTTGAAAAAAAAAAAAAAGTGTAATTTAATTTGGATGGAGGGTGGGTTAGAAAACCTGTTCTGCTGGGATTCGAACCTTGACTTCCCCATCACCACCATACCAGAAGAAACGAGCCTGACGTTTAGACTGCGTGGGTCACATAATTATTATTATTATTATTATTATTATTATTATTATTATTATTATTATTATTAGCACCACGTCTTACTACCCGTTCGGGTTATACGCACTCACGCTAATGTGTAATGGTAGGGTGATTGTTAGATGAAATGGAGGACCTAAAGTTTAACGTGGGATCCGAACCACGGTGGAGGCCTGGCATTCTCCACATTCACATAATTAATAAATGAATCCTAATTAATTAATGTTAAGACAACTCGGTTTGGTGGCCGCATAGTCAAAGGCGTCACTCTTGCAATATACTGAACCGTTGATGATGAGGAGATCGGGGTTCGATCCCGGTTGGGTTTACTGAAGGTTTTTTCTAGATGGTTTCCCCCTCATCTCTCCATGCAAATTTGGATACACTTCCTCTAAATTCAACCTACCTAATCCTTAAAACATTAAAGGAACTAATCCATTGGCATAAAACCCAAATGTATAAGTATGACGCGATACAAAAAAATAAATAAAAAATAGGACAATAGTGGTCCATTGAGTGAATGCCAGAGTCAGGGTTTGTTGAAAAACAGCACAATAAGTGGTCCATTGAGTGAATGCCAGAGTCAGGGTTTGTTGAAAATAGGACAATAAGTGGTCCATTGAGTGAATGCCAGAGTCAGGGTTTGTTGAAAAATAGGACAATAAGTGGTCCATTGAGTGAATGCCAGAGTCAGGGTTTGTTGAAAAATTCATTCAACAAGTATTGTTTATATCTTAACGTACACTTTCTGAACCGACTGATATCATAACAAGAGTTTGTTTATAACTTAAAACTAGGACAAACACAACATCCAGCCCCCCGGCCGTCAATTGATCACTTTAACAGGGGAAACCCACATTTTACCATTGATAAGTTTTTCTGCTATGCAGACGTACTACCGGCTGAACTAAGCTACAGTAGCCCCGTGGCTTCTTTGGTGCTGACTGTCAACTCACAGCTGACTTCTGACAGTCAACATTTAGGTATATAACTAAATGTTGACTGTCAGAAGTGACAGCTGCTAAACACATGTTTTTGCAGATCATATGTTTCGGCGTAGAGATACATAATTTGGTCTGGTAGCTTTGTAAAGACGTCAGCTGTCAGTCAGCACCAAAGAAGCCATGGGACTACTGTATCTTAACTACTCGTAACGAATATGTGTCTTAAAAGCACTTTTAAAGATGTCTGTAGTTACAACCAAATTATTATAAACTTTCAAAAACTACATACTGTACGCTCTTGGACAGTAGGCCTATTTGATTAGCAAAATAAACCCTTCCTTCACCTCTGACAAGTCTTGTATTAATCACAACTTGTGAATGTGGGGAATGCCAGGCCTCCACCGTGGTTCGGATTCCACGTTTAAACTTAAGGTCCTTCATTTCATCTCACAATCACCCTACCATTACACATTAGCGTAAGTGCGTATAACCCGAACGGGTAGTAAGACGCTGTGCTAATAATAATAATAATAATCTTATTTATGAATGAATACTAAAGGTCGACATAATAATTGTAGTCCCAGGACACTTAAACACCTGTCAGTTCGCCCGCTTGACACCTGCCAGGGGCCGGTACACTCGCCGCTACGCGCCTCTCTTGTTGTCTTAAGAGCGCGCGCGATGCACGGTGGCGCCGCGCTGTGACGGAGGTTGAGAACTATGGCCGGCCAGTAGTGTTGTAGTCCCCTTGCAAGCCACCACCAGCCGTCAGCGTGGAGCCCCGCGTAGCCGAGGAGGAGATGGCTGGCAACCAGATCGCTCAGGTACATTACTCTTTATTATGTCTTACTACCCGTCCCACGAATGTGTCAAAAGATATTAAATTAGAGTAAGTGTACCCGAATTTGTGTGTAGGGAGAGTGGACCCTCTTCAAACCTGACCGGTATTGGAACCCCGAGCTCCCCTTAATCGGCAGTATAGTATATTGGTGATAGTGGCGGCTTAGACCATGTGTCCATCGAATCTGGATGTATTATTATTATTATTATTATTATTATTATTTGAGGTAGTTAACTCTCATTGTGGGTTTTCCCTTTCACAGTAATGGGTAAACTGTTGGGGGCTGAATTTTGTGTCTGTTTTAGATTTAAGATAGTTAATAAGTCGTGTGCTGATATAATCAGTCGGTTCAAAAAGTGCACGTTAATTACCTCAAATAAATGTAAAATTAAAATTTAGATTTTACTTTAACGCTTCAGTGGTAGAATGCTCTTAGGCAGGGCCACATAGAAAATTTAAAATACTGAGAGGGCCCCATTTCAAATAAATATTACGGTGCACCGCACGGACTTTGACCAGCTTTTATATTAAAATATATATTTATTGCGGGGGGATCTGGCTTTTCCTGAACACATTTTTTTTATCGGGTCTCTAACTGGTTCTATACAATGTATAAACTCTACTCCAAAGATCATAAATGAAATATACATTGCTGGGCATACTTACAGTAGCCCCACGGCTTCTTTGGTGCTGACTGACAGTTCACAGCTGACGGCTTTGAAAAGTTACCAGACCAAATTATGTATCCCCACGCCGAAACATATGATCTGCAAAAACATGTTTTTAGCAACTGTCAGTTCTGACAGTCAAAATTTCTGTGTATACCTAAATGTTGACTATCAGAAGTCAGCTACGAACTGTCAGTCAGCACCAAAGAAGCCATGGGGCTACTGTATATACACTTTGCCATTAGGAACTAGGAACACTGTTATGGAAAAAATAAGAAAAGAGAAACAGTTTTGCCCACCAAAGAGCATAAGAATAAAATTTATTTCCGAAGACCTAAATTAAAAAGTATATATATTTACTTATAGCTCAGACACTATTGGTTTTATAAAAACATATTTCAAATAAAAGATTTTTATCTTTAATAGATTCGCAATTTTACAGTGTTAAGTTCTTTCGTATGTCATATAGTTGCGGACAAATGATGAAAATGGGAAAATCTCCCTCATGTAAAGTACCCTCAAAGTCATTTTAAAGAGAAAATGAGAATAGCCATCTTGTTTATAACGATGTACATAGAATTTAATTAAAATCGTTTGAGCGAATTTTAAGAAAATCTCTACTATCTCTATTTGACCTTCAGTAAACTATCCTTAATCTTAGGGTTAAATGTCTGCTTCCAAAAATCCTTTTAAGAGATACCAAGTTTTACCATAATCTGTAAAATAGTTTCGGCCTAACCCAAGGGACAAACGGGTGGAATTGTCAAAATTTTGAGTTCAATTTTTTTGGCGATCATAACTAGGTTTTAAAATCCTTACTATTATAAAAAAGTAATGTAAATATTATGTTAAATGTTAAAGATTTATTTTCTATTTCCCCAGAAATTATACACTTTTTTTTTTCCTCATTGAGGGTGCTAGTATTAGCCTTTAAATTCTGAGTTGAGGTCACTTTGATAACAAATGATGTCCGCATTGGGAGCTCTCAAGTGTCTGTTCCTTTTTACAAGAGAAAACAGCTGTTCACACACTCATGTGTCGTGCATGCATTTATTTGGGAATCGATTTCTGGTAAGTAAAGAATACAAATTTGGTACACCAACGTCACGCCAAATAACCAATAACCAATAACCAATTTCCAAATGTGTTGGTCCCAAATGGCCTATCTCTACAACGTTTATAATAAAATGCCTCTGACAAGACATCTTTTGAATGTGGGGAATGCCAGGCCTCCACCGTGGTTCGGATTCCACGTTAAACTGTAGGCCTCCATTTCATCTCACAATCATCCTACCATTACACATTAGCGTAAGTGCGTACAACCCGGGTAGTAAGACGCGGTGCTAATAATAATAATAATAATAATAATAATAATAATATAATAAAATGAATCTGGGCCGCATTTCATGTCCGTCCACCAGAAGGTCAGTGACTTGCGTCGGTGGCCGTACGGTCTAACGCGCTACTCTCGTGTTTGGACTAAACTGCTTTAAGACAGGGAGATCGAGGTTCGAATCCCTGTTGGATGTATTTTTTTGTAGGATCTTTTTCCCAAAAGAGGTTTATTCCCTCTTCAAGCAAATGGGTGCACATTTAATCTAAATTCAACCTCTCATTCCTAACATATAAACGTAACTGGTACACATGCGTATATAACGAACGGGTAGTAAGATGCGGAGAGAACTGGTTTTTTCTGAACCGATTGGTTTTTTTTATCGCGTCTCTTACTCGTTCGGACAGGGATGACGAAGCAGAATTTAGAGGCAATTTACCAACATTTGCGTGGAAAGAGAATGGTAAACCAATTAAGGAAACAACACTCAGTAAACCCAACTGGAATTCGAACCCGATCGTCTCGTCATCGGAAGTCCAGTATATTGCAAGACTGATGCCTTAGACCATTCTACCACCGAAGCAGGTGTTTGATATTTACGTCACACATAATCTACATCCTTATTTTTTTTAAATATCGTCACTTGGAACTTTCTTGTTCGCACTCGACGTAATATTCTACCGGAGTTCTCTAATATTTGCACGCATATCATGTTCTATTATTTAAGCTTCTTTAAATTTCTCTCGTTATTTCTCTTTCCATTGAACACAAGTTAGTTTTTTTCCCCCATTTTTTTTAACGCGTTTTATTTTTTCTCTCCAATGTCTACTGTCGTTCGTACGCACGCTTGTAGATAGTCCTTTGTTTGATAATTTTTCGCACTTATTTCTTTTTTATTACAAGGTAATGTTAATGTGACTCCTCTTTGTACACAATTTAAAAAAAGTTGATTTTTCTGCTTTTGACATGTTTCTATCCCCCTCTAGGCCGTGTAAATGATCACCTCCTTGTTATTATTATCAGACATGTTCATTATTTCACAGGGTGCTCGTTTCAAAGGGATTTTAGCCAGGATTTAGGCTCTATTCTTAAGTAAATATGACGTTTTTATGTATTTTTTTGAAATAAAAAGATTAAACGCATCAAAAATACTTTCAGTTTTTTCTTTCGTGAGGTGGACTGGATAGAACTAGCTCAAGATAGGGATAGTTGTAATGAGGTGACTGGATTAAACCAGCTCATTTTAGGGTAGGTGTAATGAGGTGGACTGGATAGAACTAGCTCAAGATAGGGATAGTGTGTAATGAGGTGGACTGGAATATAAACCAGCTCATTTTAGGGTAGAGTGTAATGAGGTGGACTGGATAGTACTAGCTCAAGATAGGATAGTGTGTAATGAGGTGACTGGATTAACCAGCTCATTTTGGGAGGTGTAATGAGGTGGACTGGATAGTACTAGCTCAAGATAGGGATAGGTGTAATGAGGTGGACTGGATTAAACCAGCTCATTTTAGGGGTAGGGTGTAATGAGGTGGACTGGATAGTACTAGCTCAAGATAGGGATAGTGTGTAATGAGGTGGACTGGATTAAACCAGCTCATTTTAGGGGTAGGGTGTAATGAGGTGGACTGGATAGTACTAGCTCAATAGGATAGAGTGTAATGAGTGGATGGAAGTACTAGCTCAGATGGGACAGATGTAATGAGGTGGACTGGATATACAGCTCAAGATGGGACAGATGTATGAGTGACTGGATAGTACTAGCCAAGATGGGGAAGGATGTAATGAGGTGGACTGGATAGTACTAGCTCAGATGGACAGGAGTAAGAGTGGACTGGATAGTATAGCAGATAGGGAATTGTAATGAGGTGACTGGGTAAACCAGCTCATTTAGAGTAGGTAATGAGTGACGAAGAACTAGCTCAAGATGGGAATATGTGTTGTAGGTACTTTTATAAGTGCGTCAATTAACTTTTAGAGTTACCCGCTTCAATAGCCGCATGGTCTAACGCGCTACTCTCGCAGTAGACTATACTGCCGATGATGGAGAGATGAGGTTCGAATCTCGGTCGAGTGTACTGAGAGTAGTTATCCCAAAATCATTCTCCTCGCACATGTGGGGACATTTCCTCTAAATATAACTTTCCTAATCCCTAAAACCACTAGGGTAAGTAGTACATAAGCATATAACCCGAACGGATAGTAACACTTGGTAATAAAAAACCTTTCGCGTTGCAAATGTAATATTATTATCTCCACGTCTTACTACCCGTTCGGGTTATACGCACTTACGCTAATGTGTAATGGTAGAGTGATTGTGGGATGAAATGGAGGACCTACAGTTTAACGTGGGATCCGAACCACGGTGTAGGCCTGGCATTCCCACATTCACAAGCTGTAATTAATACACGTCTTGTCAGAGGTGAAGGAAGGGTTTGGCAATCAGATAAATCTGTGCCGGGATCAAGGATTGAACCCCGGACCCCAGCACAGAAGTCCGATACTTTAGCCCTAGACCACCAGGTCACCACGACCAAATGTCATAGAGTAAGTAACATGCGTGGGCAGTAAAACGCAGTTAAAAAAACCCCAACATGATCCTTCCCCATTTTCCTCTTCTAGCTAAAATATTCGGAGGCAGCTCCAAGGAAAGACACGATCTTCCCATGAATCCATTTTGCTCTCATATTGTAAATATGCTAAAAGGTGTGTAGGCACGTACTTTCATCCACTTCGAGAAACCCCCTCCCTCCCCCCCCTTAAAAAACACAATTTGTTTGGGACGGGGGCTCTTGTTTTTTATGAATTGTGGATTTAAAGTCGAAAGTCCCTTTCTCTCCAGGCAACTCACTTGTTTCGCAACGAACTTTCCTTTGTTCTACGTGACGCGAATACACCTATTTTTTTTATCTCCTTTCTCGTCTCATAAATACAAAAACACACACACACTCACACAAATTTATTCAAATTCTTTTTGATTTATGACACACTTATATGAATTCTATTTGATTCTCCGTGCAAGTAAATGTTAGATCTGCGATGTCTGAAAATGTTGTTAGTTTTGTGGATGCGTTGCTGTAAGAGTTTTTTTTTTACGCGCGTGACTCATCTAACTGTTCTAAACGCTATGTTCTACGTCGTACATTTACGTATCCTGGTATATAAATGTTTTAACGGCTATGTTCTACGTCGTACATTCACGTAGCCTGGTATATAAATGTTTTAACGGCTATGTTCTACGTCGTACATTCACGTAGCCTGGTATATAAATGTTTTAACGGCTATGTTCTACGTCGTACACTCACGTAGCCTGGTATATAAATGTTTTAACGCTATATTACGTCGTACACTCACGTAGCCTGGTATATAAATGTTTTAACGGCTATGTTCTACGTCGTACACTCACGTAGCCTGGTATATAAATGTTTTAACGGCTATGTTCTACGTCGTACACTCACGTAGCCTGGTATATAAATGTTTAAACGGCTATGTTCTACGTCGTACACTCACGTAGCCTGGTATATAAATGTTTTAACGGCTATGTTCTACGCCGTACGTATGTTGAGCACGTGTGAATTAGCCCCAACCCCCCCTTCTCCCATCATGCATTTCTCGCCACGGTTTCGGAATATACGCGTGTATACTGATCACGTTTTGTGTGGTAGAGATGGGGAATGTTTGAATTTATACGAAATTTCTCGTAATTTGCGTGGTTAAAACCAGACTAAATGAGTGACTCGCTCTCTCCGACAATCTGCAGCATTCTGTTCCCAGATATCTGGTTATTACGTTTTAATATGTTATTTAGACCAGAGGTGGGCAACATCTGTTTCAACCTATCCACAGGTGTGGCGAATGAGAGGTGAAATTTACCACAATATGTAAAAATTGAGAAGATTTAAACATTTAAAACAACATATGCTGTTTGAACAAACTTATTAAAAAACATGTACACTTAGACTACTCTCATCTACCTCAAACGAAAATGATCGAGAACTTTTCAAATTGCGAAAAGAAAGCGAATTTAACAATCCTTTTAATCTTGACAAACTCCAGATACATTGGTTCAATATCCGAACTCAATCTACCTCAACTTAGTTACATCCAGCACGCGCCATCAGTAAAAAGTTTATTTTACTGTGAGAGCTGGCCAACTGTTAATTCGCCACACTTTCATTGCCGATTCGCCACTTGTGGCAATTTGGTGACAGGGCTGCCCGCCTCAGGTTTAGACTTAGAGGTGGTGCACCCGTTTAAACGTAAAGAGGGTAGGAAATTAAAAAAAACACCACAGGATGAGATTCGAATCATGAATTCCCTATCTGGCGTTCTAAGTTTGTTGTTGTCATCCTGATACCTTAAATCGCGTCGAACACGTCTTGGGAAGTCTTCTGATTATCCACAACGGGGTGGTCACCTATCTACGGCACCATTCTCGTACTAGAAAGGAAGATCGAGGTTCGAATCTCGCCTGGATGGAATGAGGATGGTATCCTCTCTCCATACCCTCTGACGTCACTGGTGCTGGTCTAGTCCTTGAGAAGTGTCGGTGAAGCCTGAGAGGGGATGGTGGGGGATCCCCTGGCGTGTGTCGCAATTATCGCGCCTCTCTCCTGGGGTGCACTAGCGAGCGGTATTAGCGTCAACACGCGTTAATCGCCCGGTTATAACGCCGCTTACCGCGCGCGTGCGTGATAGGGAATAATCGACGGTCGCAGCCGCAAACCACTTTGCACCGGGTTTAACGAATGCACGTCCGCCGGAATATGAACAGTACCTTTCCTTTACCCTGTAAGGTGGCAAGCTTACCTCGCCTCAGTGGCGTAACCACGAGGGAGCGGTGAGGGGAGGGGAAGATATATGGGGCAGTTGCCTCCCCCCCCCCCTCAGCCTCCGAGACCCAAATAAGTTTGAAATAAAAACTTTAAAATACACCAAGTTGAACTATCAAATCGAGCACCGAAAATGGTTTGAATGAATTTAATCTAATTTTGTTTTAGTCTAAAACGCAAATAATTTCAACAATTCTCCAAGTGAAGACCTCTCAAATAACTTTTAGGTGCACACTTTTTTTTGTTCTTTTTTTACCGGGGCGGGTTCTTGGACTCTCCTTTGGGTTGGAGAGCAAACCTCTTTAAAAATGAAAATAAAAACCTATGTTTTGTTTAACACCCATAGACCTACCCCCTTTTTTGAAATTTAATTCGGGCTAAAACCTTTATTGTTTGCGCAACATCTCGAAATAATCCTGTTTTAATACAAATTGACTTCGCACCAGCCATTTTATAAAAACTAATCAAGTTAAATCCACTATACGTCAGTGTAAGCTGTCTGGAAGGACGAGGAATCTTTCATGGACATCTGAAGAGCACAGGAAAATTCGAAACAAAAGTTATTGGCAACATGACAGGGTTACATTGGCATACTCAAACTTAACCTAGGGCAACATAATTAGTGCTTGGAACTCGAGTCTTAGAGTACCCTAAATCTCTTGTCTGCGCCCATCTCCGCTCGGACGTGGGTATTTTTAAAAATCAAAATTGTTTTTTAATCCTTCGCGTCTTACTACCCGTTAATTACACTAATACCCGTATCATTGGGCACGCGGGCTGGATGTCAGACTCGTCTAGTTTGGTTTTCTGGTGACTGGTTTATTGGGAATAGTGTTTCCTAAATGGTTTCTCGCTATAAGCCTACCTTCGCGCAAATGCTGACACATTTCCCCTTGAAAATGTGTATAGCTCGGAGGGTTAGTAATCTGCTTCAGAAGATTAGGTACGGCTGACCTACAAACTAAAGGTTTTGATGAATAATCCAGCTTTTTTTGGTTTTATAGTAAAATTTATTTCCCCCACTCGCAACAACCGTCGCCATAACTCAGACTTAAAATCTGACGACGGTGGCGTTTATTTATGACAAGTTTATATGATTTGCGCGCTTGCGCACTGAACAACACACAGATTTTTGTTGTTGTTTTTGTTTGTTAAACTCTTTATAAATCACCATGATGGATGAAAGCAATCCGTTATACCTTTTCCTGCGTTGTTTGATGCAAAGTGAATTTTAAGTCTGATGCATCACTTATATATATATATATATATATATATATATTTATTTTATCGCCACGTCTTAGTACCCGTTTGGACCCGCCTCGGTGGCGTAGTTGGCTAACGTGCTAGTCGTGTTGAGCTCGACTGCTGAGGACGGGGAGATTGAGGTTCTAATCTCGGTCGGGTGAACTGGGGGTGGTTTTTCCTAAATGGTTTTACACTCTCCCTCCACGCAAATGCGGGTTCACTTCCTCTAATTCAACTTTCCCAATTCCTAATCCATTAGCGTAATTAGTACTTAAAGCGTATAACCCGAATGGGTAGTAAGACGCGGTGCTAAATATTATTATTATATTAATACCCGTTTGGGTTGTACTCATACGTTACTAACTACGGTAAAGTGTTAAGGATGAAGAAGGTGGAATTTATAGTAGGTGTAGCTACCCTTAATTTAGCGGGGAAACAGAGTAGAAAACCATTTAGGAAAAAATACACCTTCAAGTGCACCCTCCTGGATTTTAACCCTTCATCGACAGTGCCATCTATTGCGAGACGCACGCCTTAGTCCAAAGTTTTTCAACCGGTGGGCCGCGGGAATTTTTGGTGTCCAGGAATTTAATGACAATATTTTCTCTTGATTTAAAACGTTTCTCGTTGCCGTTCATGACGGATATTCAACAACTGTTGATATCACCACGTGAGGAAAATTGAGCTCTATATTTGTACTGGAAAAGTATCTGATTTATTTTGGCCAAAACAAAATTTGCTATAAAAGCAGCAAAAACACTGTATTTTTCTCGCGAACCCTACAACCCCCCCCCCCCCCCCCACCCTGAGACCCTAGAGTTCCTTGATTAGCCGTCATTTTCTCTAATATATCTGTCAACTAGGATTAGTTCTTTTAGCACCGCGTCTTACTACCCGTACGGGCTATACACTTATGTATTAATAACTCTAATAGCCTTAGGGATGAGGGAGGATATATTTATAGGAAGTTTTCCCGCATTTGCTTAAATGAAGAATAGAAAATAATTTTAAAAAACCCACTCTCAGTACACCCGACTGAGATTCGATCTTCCCCGTCATCGGCAGTCTAGTCTAACACGAGAGTAGCGCGTCAGACCACGCGGGAGGCTAGTGTTGGTTGATCATCTCACCACGGAAACTACTAAAATAAACAGCCTATTTGTTGGCCTGGATACTTCACAGCGCTAGAAACGTTGTTTTTCAATCAAACACTACCACCGGGTGAAGTATTTCATCCCACAACAGCCGCATCTAGCACATCGAGCCTTTTGTTTGCAGTCCTTTTCATAGCAAATGTTTATTTGGGGTTTTTCTGCTACCACCCCCCTCCCTCCCCTCTCCCCCACTCTCCCGGTCCGTCCGTCATTGGAAATCGAAGCGTTCGACCGCGATTCCCGGCCGATAGAAAAAATAAACCCCAACAAACTCTGCAACATAACTGGGTCGCTCGTCTGAAAGCTCCCCCCCCCCCCCCCCGCCTTTATGCCCCTTTTCCTTGTATGTGTGAGTGTTTTTTTTGTTGTTGTATTAAACCACCCCCTCCCGTTTTTCATGATTTTGTTGTGATGAAAAATGAAACATTAATGGTTGTAATATTTCATATAAAGAATGACAACGATTCTATGTTTACGGTCGTTGCAACAATTCGAGTACTTTTATGTGCGTGGTTTTTTTTTTAGTTCAGATAAATATGGCGTTTCTACAATTTAACATAAATAAAATAGTTCATTACATTGAATGAGCGTTGTTTGGTTGTTTTTATATGTTATTAGGGGAGGGAACTAAATAAATGTAGGGTTGTTGAAGGAGGGTGGGTTGGACAAGTTGTCCCGTGACTTGTTTATGGGGGAGTAGCTCTCGGTTTGAGCGAGAGGGGGGGGGGTACATAGGCGTGGTGTTAAATGTTGTATAAATCAGACGAACCGTGACATGATCTTGACATGTTAACAATGGTCTCATTTTGGGATTGCCAAATGAAGCTTTTCACAACGGTAACACCATCGCGCATAATTCTCTCTTTATCTCTCACTGCCTGTCAAGTTGTCGTTCGTTCTCTTATTCGTACACTTAATTTCGATATTAGCTCGACGCTAAATGTTTTGCCTGGCACTTTTTCTTATCGCAACTTTGCTTATTTTAAATGCAGATACAAAGAAATAGTTTTATACACTTATCATATATTTATACCGTCAAGTCGTGCAATCTGTCGTTTTAACTTTTGAAAGATATTATCAATACCTATAAAACAAACATAATAATATAGTCTCGATTATTTTACTTAAATGACGCAGACAAGTGCTCGGAGGTTAACCGAAATTTCGGGTAGTATGTAAACAAGGGAAGGGGAAGAGAAACAAAATAAATTTAAATTACAGAATAGAAGGGAAATAAGGTCTATTAGCTATCGTTGCACTCTCTATAGTATAAATAATGAAATAAGTTATATAACTATTATATTATTAATGTTAAAAGAACAATGGATTTTAAATTAATTAAATGCATTATTTCATTTGTTTGGGGTTTTTAATCCAACTGATTATATTGTCACACGGTTTATAAACTAGTTAAAATCTATAACAGACACAACATCCATCTCCCAGGCCGTTAATTTATCACTGTGAAAGGGGAAACTCACGTTTCACTAGTGATGTATTTTTCGGCCTTGCCAAGAATCGAACCCAGGACCCTTAACGCAGTAGACACACGCATCCGACTGAGCTAGGATGTCGGACTAATTAAATGCAAATTTTAATTTTATGTATTAAAGTGAATAATTAGATTATAAGAAGTTGCAAAATTTAAATAGATCTGTAAGCGATTAAAATGATAAGAACTATTTAAGTTAATGTTATGTTTCCTTTGTTTACTCATTTCTGACGGACAGTTGCTCATTCACTCAGTTTGATGTAGCAGTCTCGTGATTGGGCGAGTGACGTTGCTCATTCACTCAATTTGATGTAGCAGTCTCGTGATTGGGCGAGTGACGTTGCTCATTCACTCAGTTTGATGTAGCAGTCTCGTGATTGGGCGAGTGACGTTGCTCATTCACTCAGTTTGATGTAGCAGTCTCGTGATTGGGTGAGTGACGTTGCTCATTCACTCAGTTTGATGTAGCAGTCTCGTGATTGGGCGAGTGACGTTGCTCATTCACTCAGTTTGATGTAGCAGTCTCGTGATTGGGCGAGTGACGTTGCTCATTCACTCAGTTTGATGTAGCAGTCTCGTGATTGGGCGAGTGACGTTGCTCATTCACTCAGTTTGATGTAGCAGTCTCGTGATTGGGCGAGTGACGTTGCTCATTCACTCAGTTTGATGTAGCAGTCTCGTGATTGGGCGAGTGACGTTGCTAGCATAACTTACAAAATACCCGCTGGGATCGTCGAGTCTCTTTTGAGACAGCTTAGTTAATCTCGTTCGTATACTTATTGTATAATTAACTTATAATAATTAAATCAAGCACGTGGGCTTAACGTCACGCTCCTTTTGGTTTGTAGGTGAGGTCAGAATTATAATTCCGACCTGGGATTCTGGGGGGGGGGGGATTTTTCCCTGAACGGCTCCCCCCCTCCCCCCTCTTCTTCTCACACAAATAAAGGTACATTTCCTCTAAATTCAACCTATCCATCGTGTGTAATTAAATGCGGGTAGCCCGGACTGTTGGTAAGTTTCAGTGGGTGTAATAATGAAAGCTTATATAGGTTATCGAGTCACGACATTTGAGGACCACTGTCTTTTGCTAGAGACGCCTTGTCGATGCTACTGTCCCGCAAAGCTCTGCTATCATGTGGGTTGCATCGTTAGCTATCTCAGGGCGTTCCCTATTTTACTGGGTTGTAATTGGCATTCGCGGATATTTCAACACTTTTTTTTTTTCTTCTATACAAATGAAAATAACCATCTCGTCCATTTCCATACAATCACGTGTGGAGTGGTTCATAATTGGTGTCGACATGGATTCATCATGTTTGTTATAGTGAATACTGACAAAATATGCCGACAGTAATTTATTAAGTTGCACTCGGAAAATACTGTAATGCACTCTATTATTATTATTATTATTAGCACCGCGTCTTACTACCCGTTCGGGTTATACGCACTTACGCTAATGTGTAATGGTAGGGTGATTGTGAGATGAAATAGAGGACCTACAGTTTAACGTGGAATCCGAACCACGGTGGAGGCCTGGCATTCCCCACATTCACAAGATGTCTTGTCAGAGGTGAAGGAAGGGTTTGGTAATCAGATAGATCTGTGCCGGACCGAGGATTGAACCCCGGACCCCCAGCTTAGAAGTCCGACACCTTACCCCTAGACCACCAGGTCACCCATTTAATGCACTCTAGATATTTGCTTTATCTAGGGATTGTTTTGATTTATATGTTTAACATGTGTAGCTGTTTCTTTCAACGGCTGGATACGAACTCGTACCCGTTAATAATGGTTGTGAAATCAGATTGTTTTGAGTTCGACCTCATGTTGGTGTAATAACGCGACCCCCCCCCCCCCCCCCTAGATGTTGTAGCGTTGCACCAAGGATGAGCGAAGGTTTTCTCAAGTTTAAATAAATATATCAAGTGATGGTTAGTATGACAAAGATCATAACCTAAACAAGCCTAACTTAATATAAGGGTCAACACGAACCTAAGTTTGCGTAAAATGAAAAATTAGAAAGTTTTTGGTTGGTTCGTGGGGCTAATCTGGTAATGATAAAAAGGACTGTTGTGGCTGAATTCATATACACCCCCTTTCAACAGTGATTACCATGGTTTTACCCGACCCGTTTTTACATAATTATTTAAAAAAAATAAAGCTTATACCTCGTGAATTTGCAAAAAAAAATTAATTTCAAATTTCCATAATATTTAAAGGAAAAACAACAAATTAAGAAAACTAAAATTTCTTAAATTCCACCAAATAAAAAAAAGCTTTAATTTTTAATAATTATGTCAACGTTAGCGAATTTTCAATAGTAAATCCGTGATCTATAATATATAATATACGTTAGCCTGAATGTTTGAACGATATTTGTTCAAGGTTCCTAAATATTCATGTCATGATAAAGCTATTATTATTATTATTATTAGCACCGCGTCTTACTACCCGTTCGGGTTATACGCACTTACGCTAATGTGTAATGGTAGGGTGATTGTGAGATGAAATGAAGGACCTACAGTTTAACGTGGAATCCGAACCACGGTGGAGGCCTGGCATTCCCCACATTCACAAGATGTCTTGTCAGAGGTGAAGGAAGAGTTTGGTAATCAGATAAATCTGTGCCGGGACCGAGGATTGAACCCCGGCCGCCAGCACAGAAGTCTGACACTTTACCCCTAGACCGCCAGGTCACCACATATGATAAAGCTATCAAGGTGACCTGGTGGTCTAGGGGTAAGGTGTCAGACTTCTGTGCTGGCGGCCGGGGTTCAATCCTGGGTCCCGGCACAGATTTAAATGATTACCAAACCCTTCCTTCACCTCTGACAAGACATCTTGTGAACGTGGGGAATGCCAGGCCTCCACCGTGGTTCGGATTCCACGTTAAACTGTAGGTCCTTCATTTCATCTCACAATCACCCTACCATTACACATTAGCGTAAGTGCGTATAACCCGAACGGGTAGTAAGACGCGGTGCTAATAATAATAATAATAATAAAGCTATCAAGGTTGTTAAATAAATGGTACGCAATCTTTCTCGCTTCTTCGCCTAAAAATATGGACATTTAGTAAAAACTCTTAAGATATGTGAAACGAAATAATATGTCTATAAATTGTACAAAATTACCCTAACAAAGAGCATAAATTAAATAATACACACTGTTACAGAAACAATTTAAAGAATTTTTTTAAAAACTATTAACTACAAAAAAAATATACTTCATATAAAGTTTTATTTTTTAATAGTTCTCCAAATTTGGTGTGTACGTAATGACAAAAATTAGAGATTTCCGCTTCTGTAAAGTACCCTCAAAGTTATTGTCATGGTAAAATAAAAATTAACATTTTGTTTGTAATATTAAACCGTGCAGAGATACAAAATGTAATCAAAATCTTTAATTAAACAAATTGATTTTTTCCCCTTTTCACCCTTAAGTTAAACTACCCTTTATTTTAGGGTTGGATGGATAATCCCCAAAATCCCTCTTAGGACCCTTATTAAATCCCTATGCTACGGCTCTAGTCCAAGTAACAGACTGCACTGATCGACAAGTCATGTGATCAGCACCTGTCACTTTTGATAGATGTTACCATTACTTATAAAATGTTCTTAGAAAGTCAATTCGTAAGAAAATGAAGGTGGACAAAGGTGAGTGTCTCATTTTGTGTATCTTTCTGAAGGTGAGATGGGGGATCGAATCCCGATCGGGTGTACTGATTTGTTCGCTTCCTTCTCTTAAGGTGAGAGTTTAGGGAACACGAGTTTAGGGTTTTCGCAGTTTTTATACCAAACTCTTTTTTTCGTCAAATAAATAAAATATTTCTCCATTTAAAACACAGTTCAATTATTTTCTTCACGTGGTGATATCAACAGTTGTTGAATATCTGTCAAGGTTGTCCTGGAATTTAATGACAACTTTTTCTCTTCATTTAAAAAGTTTCTCATCTAATGTCGCTATGCTCGTGACAGATATTCAACAACTGTTGATATCACCATGTGAAGAAAATTAAGCTATTATGTTTCTATTTGAGAAATATTAGATTTATTTTGGCCAACATTTTTATGTTATAAAAATTGCAGAAATACTGCCCTTAATTCAAGTTTCCGATGATCCCGTCTTGATCAATTTCCCGTATCCCTCGACGCAAATAGTGTAGAGGGGGGGATGTTTCTTTCTCTAAACTTTACCAATTACCTTCACTAAACTCTACTCGACTCTCCTTGTTGCGTGCTGTCAAATTGGACTCGCTCTGACACACGTTTAGCTGGGATTGTTAACTTTGTCATTTATCTGTCCCCCCCCCCCTCCCGCCAACCACCCCCACACCGTCTCGGTTGTTTTTACCTAATGGACACGCTTTCGTGTTCGTCACGTGATATCACACTCACTGTCAACGGATTGACGGAGTCGCCTGACGTGAACTGATTATTTTGGGACACGTTGTTTGTGCGATCGTTAATTTATTAGTACCCGCCCCAGTGACTTCTTCCTAGCTGTCACTTAGCACCCACCTCTCCTGCCACGGTTGCGCTATACCACTAGTTCCGTAAAGAGAGAGAGAGTAGAAAAACACATTTCCCATAAAACTAAACTCGAGCCCCGTTCTCTCTGGATCAAAAACAAGCACACTATTTATTTACACTAGGTTGACAGTTCTATACTAAGAACGATCTTTATGTAACCTGCTCCGGTGGTCGCACGGTCTAACGCGAGACTCTCTCAGTAGACGGCCGTTATCGGGGAGATATAGGTTTTAATCTCGGTCGGGTGTACAGAGGTTCATTTCCAAAATTGTTTTCCACTCACACTCCACGCTAATGCCTCTAAATATAAACCTTCTTAGTCTCTAAAATCTGCGTAAGTTAGTACATAAGTGTTTTGGTGGGTGTCACATCTTTCGGGAGGTTGTGTCGACTTTGACACTCTAAGATCAATACAATGACCGTTTTGGTCGATTTTGGTACAACTTCGCCATTAATCAAGGATTTACGATGCGTAGATATTTTTCTGAGTGTCTTATTGGAATCCTCTTCTCGTTATACAGGGTGGATATAGACAGGGAATTAAATAAAAAATAAGGGAAAATAAGTTAATTCAAACACTTGACTAGTTTTGCACCTAAATATTTAAACAAAAGTTAAAGATTTTGTTTCTCAATGTTAACAAAATGCATCGCCTAAATATGGCAGTCTTAAAAAAGAGGGAAAATAGGGGTTCTTTTATAACACGCACACGCGCACACGCGCGCACACACACACACACACACACACACACACACACACTACCTAAAACATTAAATATAGTACTGTAAAAATAACTTTGCTTATGTTCATTAGCCGCTAGTGTTGTTTTGAAAATATGTGATCAATATAAAAAACATAAAAATTGCCATTCACACAAAAAAAAAATTGAGTCGGCAATTTTTAAAGAAAGTCTGGAAAACCTAAAAAAACCTAAAGTAATGGGATTTTATAGTAAAGTTTTTTTCTATCTAGCTGCCCTCTTATTACATGTTTGTACAACATCAAACACTCAGCTTGTTTGTAGAAATGGTTTGAATGATTACTCGTAGAACCTACAGTTTGTGTCCGCCTGAACTTAAGTGCATATAAAGATCTCTTAGAGTGAATTTTTATAAGTAGGCCGCTAATCGATGACATCACAGGGAATGACGACATTTGGTAAAGAACAAGTTCACACGAGTCGACAGTGCGTAGATATGTGAGATGGAAAATTATCGAATACTTTTTTTATAAAAAAAGAAATATATCCCATCTATTTAAATGAGTTCCAATAAAGCAATTAACAACGATGCCGGTTCTTTTATTCTTACACTAACGTATTGACTACAGCGCTTTGTGGTCTAATGTGTCACCAACGCCTTGGACAGCCTCTGTCCACATCGAGTCGTACTATCTTTTCAGGTTATACGATTATATACTAACTATGCTAATAAGGTATGGATGAGGAAGGTTGTATTTAGAGATAGTGTACCCGCATTTGCGTGGAGTGTGGGAGAGAAAAACAATTTGGTTAAAATAATCCTCACTACACTCGAGAGGGATTCGAACTCCGATCTCCCTGTCATCGGCACTCTAGTCTGACACGAGAGTGACGTCTTAGACCATATGGACACCGAGGCAAATCAGATTATGTTAAATACTTTAAATTACTATCAATGTCCTTACGATTAAATCCCCTTACTTTGGGATTAAATGAGCTGACATTTTAACTATTATCTTCCATCTCTTTTTTTCATTATTTGGATTTTATTTTCAGAAATTTTATCAATAATATGGTTAAAATAATGTTGGGAATTGCTAGAGTAGTTGCTAACATACTAACCCTTCCCCACCTCCCAACAAACTATTTGTGTTTGCAAAGGTGGAAATATCAAATGTTTAAAGTGTCATTAAAAAAAAATCTTTTCTTAGATATTATAGTCTATGATTTAATTATTGGCAATTAATTAGTGATTATTAATAATCTTATTTACTTAATCATTTGTATGATATGGTGTAGGAAACAATAGTTTTCTTAGACAAAACTATATTAAACTTTTAGTAAAATAACATTTTCCCTTGTCTTTCCTGTACAATTTTATTTTTGTCACTTAGAACGTTTGACATTCCCAGTCTTCAAACATTTAATAGGCTCTAGGTGACGTCTGCCCCACCCAACCCACTCGACAGGCCGTGTGGTCTAACGCTCTACTCTCGCATTAGACTTGACCGCTGATAATGGGAAGCTCGAGGTTTGAATCTCGGTCGGGCGTACAAAGTTTTTTCCGAAATGGTTTTATAATCTCCCTCCATGCAAATTCTGGCACACTTCCTTTAAATATAACCTACCCAATTCCTAAAACCATTAGCACAATTAGTACATAAGCGTATAACCCGAACGGGTAGTAGGATGCGATACTATATAAAAATTATCGCTATTGGTTCTTCGAAATGTATTAAGAGGGATGTATGGTAGAGAACTAAGATGGTGGCATACGTTTAGAAATCCCAAAATATTTAGTAAGTTGTTTGATATTTTCAAATATTGTTTTCATCAAAATGTAAGCATGTTCCTGATAAGTTAAAAAGTTTAAATTTTGGGCTTAAAGGTTTAAAAAAAACCTCAACGACGATTTACTCTAAAATTTGTACTTCTGAGATTATAGGAAAATGTTATAAACCTAGAATTATCCTTCATTTATCAAATAAATTCGTGTTTCGATAGAGTCACGACAGACAATTTCAAGATAATGTGGGATTGTTTTATAGGGATTTATGTAAGTCATCACGCATTTTTAAAAACCATTTAAACTTTAAAACTTTCAAGAACTTTCGCCTACATTATGGGGAAAGAAATATTAAAAAAATATCACTCCACTTAAGAAATAATCGGGGATTTCTAAACGCTTACAACGTTTCTCAGTGTTCTACTATGCAGCCATTCTTAAATACTGGCGTGAGGGATCAGTTCTCTGTCGTGCGCACGCCGGCCCCTTGTGAACTGCTCCGTCAATATTCACCGTGTTGATGTGTCTTGGCGTGGTGTGTTCTGGGTCACGAGGACAGCTCCTGACCGTGGAACCTGTGGGTACCGCCGTGCCAAGGTAGTATTGTGGCACCCCCCCCCCCCCTCCCCTCGGTTCCTTGTTTGTCCTGGTGTTAGCATCTGGTTCAGACATGTCACACTCGTTTGGTCTTAAGGTGGTCGCTTCGGTTAGCGAGAAAGAATAAATCACTCTCGGGCACATGGCTTAAAACACAAATGATCTGTGTTGTTTTCTGGGATTACCTATCTATTCTCTTTACGTTTATACTCCCCCAAGATTCTCCTATTCACTCTTCACCTACAACCACCCTTTTTCATGTCAATAAGAAAGAGGGTAAATAAAACTGTGAAGCTTTTTTTTTCTCGAGGTAAAGAGGAAAGCTCGCCGCCAGTTCTCGAATATATAAAAAAAATTCTTTTGTGAGCCTATCAAAATATTATTTTATTTGAGTAAGGCTGAATCTAGAGCCATTTTTCATCAAACCTAGTCTAATAGTTCCGCAAACTTGATTAAAAAATCGTTGATAATGAGCCAATGTAACATTTTCACGTTTGTTTCTATTAATAAAACTCAAACTGTAGGGTTGTTAAGGAAAAAGAACCGGGTTGAAATCTTTCGACTTTAATTGAAAAAAAACGCAGTGCAGAATTAAATATTGCATTGGAGCTGAACGTCTGTGCGACAATTTCTTGATTACCGAGGTGGCCCTCTTAAGGGGCCACATTGAAATTTTAAAATACTGAGGGGGCCACATTTAAAAATATCAAAAGCAGTATTTCCACAATTTTAACTAAAAATGGCTACAACTTAGTAACTTTTCTTACAAAAAAGAAAATTAGGATTTAAATCCCCTTTGATTGTTTACAAGATGATTTTTTTTTAGATTATATGAAGCATTTAATCTTTATACCATCTGTGGAAAGGTTTTAAATTTGATTTTATAAAATTAGAGTCCAAATAGTGTACATCCACAAGTATGATTTTAAAAAAAAATGGTAAAAATCACGCTGCATTGTATTATGTATGTTTGACATGCCTGCTTTAGATGGTGTTTAATTGGATTGTGTTGGCGTCAATACAGAAAAACTACACTTATCCAGAGGTTACTAATCTAAGTTAGCTATATGAATGAAGGACAAGCACCCACGTCTTGCACCCAGACTCATAGAACTCCGAGCGCAGACATTCATAAAATTAAGTTGGAAACCAAGTGGGTAGAGCTGTTGGACAGTAGGAGAACAACCAGGTGAAGGAGGAACATACAACTTATACCAATATAATGTGTCGTGACCCCCTATTCAATGATATCTTTCGAGCCACAGAGATTATTTCTACGCTACGGAATTGAGATCTTTTTAATGATCAATCAAAAAATGTGAATTTTTGGACTTTTCAGAGCAGGAATTTTTATCTTTTAAATTATTATTATTAGCACCGCGTCTTACTACCCGTTCGGGTTATACGCACTTACGCTAATGTGTAATGGTAGGGTGATTGTGAGATGAAATGAAGGACCTACAGTTTAACGTGGAATCCGAACCACGGTGGAGGTCTGGCATTCCCCACATTCACAAGATATCTTGTCAGAGGTGAAGGAAGGGTTTGGAAATCAGATAAATCTGTGCCGGGACCGAGGATTGAACCCCGGCCTTCAGCACAGAAGTCTGACACCTTACCCCTAGACCACATGTTTATATAGGGTGTTACATTACGAATCTTGGCGAGCGTTAATAGTCGCCTATTAACCCCCACGTTGTCGCCATTTGTTACACTTACGTTTCTTCAGCCCCTTGTTGGAATGCTATTAGTTACACTTTTCGCGTTCCTTCCCTCATTGGACGTCATTTATTACACTTCGTAATATTTTTGATTATAAATGCCCCACGTTGTGTCGCTATTTGCTATATTACATAACAGAGTCATTCCGTAAATCTTTATTTCTATTACGCAACTATGTGCTTTACTTATAATGCCTCGTTCCTTATCATTAGACTTTAATAAATGATAATATATCACATAAAGTTTGATATCTGTTTATTCTTTAAATTGAAATCATATTGTTATTAATATTTTTTAATCGAAACACGATCATGTAGAGGGCCTAACAATTATAATCACTGATCGCTTAAAGCACGTCCATTCAAGACCACGACCGATTGCACAGTAAAAATACGGAGTTTCAAAAAGTCACATATATCTGAGTTCAATAGAAGCTTCTCGAAGGAATCTTCCTAACGGTAAATTACACACCTACAAACCCAGAACAAAATACCTATTGCTTTTGGAAGCTTCTCGAAGGAAATACTTAACATTTTTTAAATTTAGCTCCAGTAGATGCTGCCATCTTACCACGAGGCGTGAACTAACTAGTAAATAATTTAGAGGAAGACGTGATTTAAGCGCCACGTAATAGGTTGTACAATTTAAATAAAGTAAAATATGTTTAATTATATGTAAAATATTTTTGAATGTATGAATAATTAGAATGATAAATGGTCAATGCTTTCAAATACTCCTTAGGGTCAATCTATTGCATTACAAGGGTTATAGAAAGTAGTTTGGTGTTCATTCAAGCAAACACCAAACGAGTGTCCTGTTAAAAGTTTGGTCAATATTTAACCTAAACGCAACATCCGATTGGTAATATCTCAGCTACCTAGGTAGATTTCATAACCGCTCATGCGCATCAGATACGTAATTCCTCACCTAGAGGTATCGAAATATCCGCCATCTTGAAGGGTTAAGCTTCTCCTCAATTGATTTGCCCTTCTGACCAATCGACGAGCAGCTAAGGAGGGGTTGTATATTACAAATTCAGACTGGATAAGCATCAAGCTGCCTGAATGAAGTTTCGCACAGTCCTAGTTCTACACAAGGGATATTCCAAAATCAAACTCCGATTAGCCGCATTACTTTTCCATACAGTCGTGACCTAAATTCAGGCACTTGTCGTACCGTGGCACCAGCTTTTGCATGGAACCGTCGTCGCCAGGGTATCCATCCAGTTGTAGACTCCATCCATGAGCGTCTAGTTGGTTTCGAAGCTCTTAGTAACAAGCCAGTTGTAGACTCCATCCATGAGCGTCTAGTTGGTTTCGAAGCTCTTAGTAACAAGCCAGTTGTAGACTCCATCCATGAGAGGCTAGTTGGTTTCGAAGCGCTTGATAACCAGCCAGAAGCTTCTTCAGCGTTTCACAACAACGTCAGGGTGAAACACTGAATAAGTTTAGGAGGTCGATCCAAAACAAGGCGCTGAATGCTCGGCAAGAGTGGTGGTTTCCTGCCCGAAAATCCGCGGCTCGCACGAAGACTTTGTAAGGTCATTTCACACTGGCATCAGCTGTGTCCGTGGAATACATGGTTGGACGTTTGGTATGAATCGTTTCCCAGCTTATCAAATGGGGAGCAATTCACACTGACGTCCACGGTGTCGCAGAACTAGCTAGATGTCTGCGGTACGGATGATTTCAGATCGCTTTCCGAGCGATCGGTAGGGCATCCGCGTGGACGTTTTGGACTGAGCATGCGCAGTGGCGTCTTCTTACACTACACTACAGCAATTCAAGTTTGTAGTCATCAAAAATGTCCGCGGACGTTTGGTTGCGGTGTGAATTGGCACGTCCATGGACATTTATTTCGTCCACGGCTACCTTGGATACCAGTGTGAAATGGCCTTTATTCGAGCATCCATCCGCTTTATAGTCAGGAATTGGTGCCAAGCGATTACCATAGCTTCAGAAATATGGTCTGGCTTGCTACCCATCGCTTTGAAACCACGGAGGGACATGGTTGGAGTCAACTTGCTGGATAACCTGGAAGAGCCGTTCCTTGTTGAGGGAGTGTACGGTACGACACGTTCCTGAATTTGGGTGACGACCCTATAGAAAAGTAATGTAAGTTTAGTATGTAACACGATTTCTTAAAACTCAATTCTGATTTTTTCCCCAGCCAATTGGAGGTTGATCCTTGAAAAACCTTCGTATATCAAAATTAACATATGCAGGTTATATGACTTGACGTATGGATACATGAATGTAGATCTAATAACTTTTATAACTGTCAGATAAGGTAGGCCCCTCATAAGAAAATGGGATTTTGTTCGTAAAGGCCTTCATGTTTGACCACAAAGTCTTCCTTTACACTAACGCCTTTGTCCGTTGTGGGCGTCAGGCGTGCTAACCGTTAACTCTAACACGGATTGTCTGGTTTTAGGAAAATGATTTATTTTAGCACCGCGTCTTACTACCCGTTTGAGCTATCCGCATATATACTAATTGCGCTAATAAGTTAGGAACGAGAAATGTAGAATTTAGAAGTGTACCCGCATTTGCGTGGAGGGAGAGTGGAAAATCATGTAGGGAAAACCACCCTCAGTACATCCGACCGAGATTCAAACGCCAACCTCCCCTGTCAATGGCAATTCATTTTGTTGCGAGAGTGATGCCTTAGAACATGCGACCACCGAAGCGAGTTAATTCAGTTCGTCCTAAAAAAATTGTGCCATTTTTATTGTTTCACGTGCATACCATTTTAAAGATAACTCCTCTTATCTTAAAAGCCAACCACACAAAGAAAAACATTTCCCTAACATCACGTTTCTCCGGATTTATTAAAAAAAAAGAGGGGTTGGAACTGCTAGGGGGGAAGGGGGGGGGGGTGACACAATTTCAGTCGTAGTTCAGAAAATCGTGCACGCTACGTTCTTTTTGTAAATTGAGTTATTTGGGTTCTCTTTGTTGAAATGTCACATCTACTCGCTGTTTTGTAGATGCCTGTTGTCATTTTTAAGCGTTATCTTCGTTCTCAGTATTTTTTGTGGGTATGAAATGTTAAAAAAAAATCATCTCGTAATGATTGCGTCGCCTGCTTTCCCAGTTCACAACTGTCAACTTTTTTTATATTAATATTTTTTTATGTTGTGTGTGTTTTTTACTGCGCTCAGTACACACGATACTGAGTACACACGATTTAATTTATTTATTTGAAGGAGACAAAACGAGAAAGGTTCATTATAAATAAATGTACCAGGATTCGCTTTGAGAAAAGTCCACAGATTAAGAGGGTAGGGGTGACCTGGTGGTCTAGGGGTAAGGTGTCGGACTTATGTGTTGGGGGTCCGGGGTTCGATCCTCGGTCCCGGCACAGATTTATCTGATTGCCAAACCCTTCCTTCACCTCTGACAAGACGTGTATTAATCACAACTTGTGAATGAGTGGAGTGCCAGGCCTCCACCGTGGTTCGGATCCCACGTTAAACTGTAGGTCCTCCATTTCATCTCACAATCACCCTACCATTACACATTAGCGTAAGTGCGTATAACCCGAACGGGTAGTAAGACGTGGTGATAATAATAATAATAATAATAATAATAATAATAATTAATAAGAGGGGAAGGATGGGGGAAGGAGGAGGGGATCAAACTCCAGGCTTACTATGTCTAGAACGTTAGCTACAGTTCAAATTTCAAAGGAAGGGGCTTTTATAAAATACAAAAATATTTTGACTTTACGTATTTATATTTTAAAATGTTATAGCTCTCAGTTACCTCCACTCCTACGCATTTAATTCACGCCATTGGTATAGTGACGAGGTGGGTATATTTAAGAGGATATGTCCCCCGCATTTTCTTGAATGGAAAGCCAGTGAACGCTTTTTAGGGAGAGATAAGGACTTAAAACTCGGGACATCCCCGTCACCTGCAAACCTGACTGGAGGAGCCAGACGCTTGTTCCGCGTGCCCACCGATGCGGGTCTGTGTAAGAAATTATATTCATTTTTTCCAGGGTTTTTTTTTTCTTCTTAAGATTAGGATTTAAAGTTTTGGGACTTGTATACAGAATTAAGATTTGTATTATTTATTTATTTTAAATTCTTTCAGCACCGCGTCTTACTACCCGTTAGGGCTGTGCGCTCTCTAGAAGTCGATTCCAACCATATGTATGATATGTTGTGTGTACGAAGAACCCGAGAGATGTAACACACATTCGAAAACAAATTGCGGCTGCTTCGTGTTCTGTAAGGGGATGATGATGGTTGAGGGGGTAGAAGGGGGGGGGGGTGCTTTGCGGTTTCTCCGCGTCGCGTGCCGTAGCATTGCTGCTCCAAGGGTTCTAAGGCCTGATGACTCTAACACACACACGCACACACACACACACACACACACACACAAACACCACTGTGATCTTCACCCCTAACTGCTTGGTATTCATGCAGCGAATGGGGGATGATGGGATTGCTACCCTTACTAGCTACTCGATGTGTGTATGTGTTGGGAAAGAACACACTTTATGGCACGACACACAAGTTTGCCGATGGCCTACAGCCAGAGACGAACAATTTCCGGTACATTTTCAATCTGGAAATTCTCCCCTTACAATAAGTAGGCGAATTTTAATTTATTTTTTAAAATTTATTTACGGGTAATTTAACTTTCACTTTCTGAACCGACTGATTACATCGTCACTTGACCTATAAATTGACCTAAATATAGAACACGCCCAACATCCAGACCCCCGGCCGTTAATCTGTCACTGTGAAAAGTAAAAACCCTCAGCTCACTAATGAGTTTGTTTCGGTAATGCCTGGAATAGAACCCGGGACCCTTAGGTCAGACAGACACGTTACCGACCGAGCTCAGGTGGTGGACTAGTAGGTGAAGAGGCTAGGTTGGTGGACAAGAGCACCTAGACACTATTAATTGGATTAAATAGCCCAGCTATTGTAGTTGTCAATTATAGTTAGAGCCACATTTAAATATCATATTCTTTAGATTGAAAAATGACACCTGGTCACGGGAATCGAACCCGAAACGTTTGGCCAAGTACGTCAATGCTCTAACCACCGAGCTATCCATGAATCGTCCCATGCCCAAGGTCATTCCTCATTCATATTTTAAGGCTGAATCTGTAAACAGAACGAATATATTATAATATACTAACGTCTCATTTAACTAGCCAAGATGGAACTCGCTTCTGTGACCTCATGGTATAAGGCGTCACTTTCGCAATAGTCTAGTTTACCGATGTTGGGGAGATCGTGATTTGATCCCGGTTGGATGTACTGAGGTTCCCCCCCTAAAGGATTCCCACTATCTCTCAACGCAAATCATAATACACTTGATCTAAATTCAACCTTTCTCATTCCTAACCCATTAGCATTAGCATGATAATATATAAGCGATTAACCCTAATGGGTAGTAAGACGTGGTACTATAATGATAATAAGACGCGTTGCTTGAAAAAACAAACTAGTGCAAATAATAACCTTTTTAAATACGTTCTATATATATATATATATTTGGTAAATGGATACATTTTCCCCTTGAATTTGACCCTTCAAAATAAATCTTTGGAGTCTTTAAGTTTTCTTTCTCCGCTCTTCCAATTGAGCTTAGACGGTTCCTATTGATTTATTCTTTTTCTGTCTCTTGTTCTCTTTTCGTGAGTGAGAATGGTTGGGAGGGGGAGGGCACCCCACGTCACCATGGAGACCGAGTGGTGCGGGTGGCGTACTCTGGCCCCCCCTTGTGTTCTGCCACGCGACATGCAATCTTCATTCGCGGCCTTGTTACAATCTCTCTCTCTCTCTTACTAGCGGTCGACTGGACTATCCCATCTCTCGACCTGACTGGTTCGACCCCTTCTCTCCTTCAGGACGGGGGGGGGGGGGTAGATCTTGAATTATTTAAGTAATTTCGACAATCTTAGCTCAGCGGGTAGCTTGTCTGCCTATTGAGCTGAAGGTCCAGGGTTTGATTCCTGGGATGGCCTGAAAGAAATTATTATTGGTGAACTGTTGGTTTTCCCCATTTCATAGTGGTGAATTAACGACCGGGGGTTGGTTGTTGTGTCTGTTCTAGATTTTTAAGTTATTTTACAAGTCGTAGGCTGATATAATCGTTTGGTTTAGAAAGTGTGTATTCAAGACCTATAAATAAATATTTGTTTTAAGTTTAATAGTTAGGAAGCCATTTTTAAACACTTTTGTTATAAAATAAACTTTATTGGAAACCTTCAAAATTTCTATTACTTTGCGTTGCAATGAATTGCGTGGTTACCCTGGCCAAAGCTTTTATTTGCTTCAAGCAAACAAAAAAAAAAATCTTCATAGTTTTATTTCTTCTGATCCAGTTCTTAATAAATTTAAAAAAAAATAGCTAAACATTTTTAATTTCCAGCTTTTAGGTACGCATGTGTGTGCATGGGCTACTAATTTTAAAATCTCTGCCCTCTGCGTGTGGTAGATTTAGCGTATCACTCATAACAGACAGACAGACAGACTCTTCATTTTATCAACATAGTTATAACAATAGTTATTGAAATGTTAGTAATTTATTATTAAAATAACCTTCATTAAAGAAGTCATAAATTATTTTATAACAGTGAAAATCTAAAGGAAGGTTTACAACATTGTTTGTTTTAAAACACAAGTTTGTAGATTTAGATATTACAAAATTTGATAAACCCATGTGTTAGGTAGGGTTGAGATACGTTGCATTTAGAGGAGGTATACCTATATTTGTGTCGAGGAAACCTTCAGCACACTTGACCGGGATTCGAACCCTTATCTCCCCGTCACCGGCAGTCCTGTTTAACATGAGTGACGCCTTAGACCATTCGACCACTGATGTGTGCTGAATGTGTCCTGATATTATATGTGATATTTTAAGAGGGTCATGCCAGGCCGCCCCCGTGGTTCGGATCACACGTTAAACTGTAGGTCCTCCATTTCATCTCACAGTCACCCTACCATTACACATTAGCGTAAGTGTGTATAACCCGAACGGGTTGTAAGACGCGGTGCTAATAATAATAATAATAATAATTTAAGAGGGTCCAAATATACTCGTATGGTATCTTTTCACTCCACCTGACGTCGAACAAGGGATTCTTCTCAGAGTGGTGTGCGGGGAAACCAAGCTATTTAACCGACGTGGTGCACTGGGAGGGAGGGGGGTAGTATGTTTGACGCGTCCACAAGCTGGTACTCGCTTGTCAGCTCGGCTGACTTACTGTGTATTCACAAGTTCGCTGAAAATCTTGCGAGGAACAGAAACGGGGTCACGTGACGAGCTCTAAGCCAATCACAAGATTTTCGCCTCATTTGCCCGAGATGTTCCGCTAAAGTTCAACTCATCTCTACTTTGTCCGTTTTGCCGAGATGTTCCGCTAAAGTTCAACTCATCTCTACTTTGTTCGCTCTGCCCGAGATGTTCGGCACGGGAAAACCAATCAAATCTCAAACTCAACAATCTCAAACCAGTGCGCATGCGCTGTAGAGCTAGAAGCAAGCAGACAGCTTTGTTGTCCGTTGTGAGAAGATTTGAAATAACCCGTTAATGTAAAGCGCGTGTATCGGTGTATTGGATCGTGTCACGACACAGCGTTATAATTTGAAAACATACATCGGGAGAATCATCTAAAATATATGTTTATACACTAGAAAATAAAATATGTTGATAATCAGCTGTTTTATTTTTGTATTGCAATGCATCGTGGGTCAACATACAGCATGTGAATTGCTGCGCCACTGAGACAGATTCTCTTCTCTAATTTCGGCGAACGTGTGAATCAAGCTTTAGTCGTTACGACGTGTAGACCTATGGCTGGTTCACACAGAACGCTAAACTAATCTATGCTATGCTATGCTATGCTGTACTGTGCTAAGGTTTTGTCATTTTGGTTTCATACTCATTGCTATGCTATGGTTCCTCTTTTCCCTCCAGAATTAATTGTGGTTTCCTTCTGATCTGCTCCAGTGAAGTCAAGTTATATATAAACCATTATAAGAGCAAATTTAAGATTAGCTTAGCTTTCAATTTGAACCGGCCTTTGGTGCGCGCGGCGCCGAGAAAATGAAAACTCAAGACGGAAAGGAGAAAGTGGGGGGTAAGGGGGGGGGAATAAAGGATTAGGCCGGCTGGAATTAAGTTTTCTCTCTACCCTCTGAAAGATGAAATAATCAAACTTTGATATGAAGCACTTCGTATTTTGATAGGATTAAAGGCCCT
Source organism: Timema cristinae (assembly GCA_039000515.1). Classification (NCBI taxonomy): domain Eukaryota; kingdom Metazoa; phylum Arthropoda; class Insecta; order Phasmatodea; family Timematidae; genus Timema; species Timema cristinae. The sequence continues at coordinate 69,924,551 of JBCFYV010000003.1, read as the reverse complement.
CCTTTCTGGAATGTCTTTTATCCTAATACGCCTATATAATAATTATAATAATAATAATATATTTAAGGAGGAAGAGATATAAAAATAATTTGTTTGTTGATTCACAATATGTTATGGTCTTAGTGACTAGTCAAGAATTAGTATTATCAGTTAATAGTAAGAAAACATAAATAGTCAAGGTTTATTAATTAATATTATTGTTAATTATTAATATTGTTAATTAATGTTAGTAATTTTGTTTATTAATAAACCAGTCAATTTGTGAGGGAAAGTATACAAAAAATGTTGTCAAAATTATGTAATATAAATAAGATTTACTTTATAGATTAGAATAATATTTAATTAATTAAATTACTTTAGGTTAAAAGATTATTTAAGAAATTTAATAACTCTATTGTATTTGTTAAGTTGAAATAATTAGAACATGCTGAAAAGTTTATATATATATATATATTATAACTTTAAGAATAAGAAAAATACAATCGTAACTAAAAAAAAAATTAAAGTTTATGATGAAATGTTACATTGTTATTATTTAAATTACATAACAAAGAATATGGTATCTACAATGGCAATGTTAAGTTAGTTAATAAATTTTCACTAAGAAAATATTATATTAAAATGTTCCTAATACTTAACTCATTAGGGTAATTAGTACATATGCTTATAACCTGAGCAGTTAGTAAGACGTGTTGTTAAGAAAAAGAGAGCAGTTAAAAGTTGCGGGTGTTGGTATAACTGTTTATTCTTTTGAAGTGGGACGCCTTGGTTTATTTACTATTCGGCGTGTAAAGTATGTAGTTTTACCGTTGTTTGCAATTCTTTCATTAACAGTTCTTGTTCAATGTTTTTCACAACCACTCTTATAAAATGCTGTTATTCTAAATGGTCTTTATAGCGAGCAGCACTGAAATAAATAAATGGAGTTTCATAATAGGACATTATTTACCACATGACCTATATTAGTTTGCGACATTTCCAAATAAATCAGTCATCACTAAACTACTTTTAAATAAATCTTACTAAAAAAAGTGATATTATTTGTAAACACCTCCCAGATACCCAATTTAAAAACAAAATCGTGTCATTTTTGAACTTTGGTTTTGAATTTTCAAAAATCATTTATCACTAAACTACTCTTAAATAATATTCTCTTCGTAAAACGAGTACATTATTTTATTTATTATATAAAAAAACTCCCTAAATATTCAGTTTGAACACAATTTAAAAAAATTTAGTAATTAAAAAATCAATCAATTAATTTTAGGGCTAGAATTTAAATCACAATTTAGCCAAGAAGCATGTCTATATCTAAATATCACGTATTGGCGAAATTCATTAAATTATTTTGATTGTATCTTAAAGTACAGACATACAAACTAGAGGACAACCAAAATGGTAAAAATTAACTCTTTCCAAGAAGAAACATTTTCACGATCTCACTGTTTTCACTCTATAAGAGAAGGTAAAAAAACGCACTAATAGGCAATTTAAAAAATAAAAAACCTTAAAAATGTAGAGATTGATATTATTCCTTTCCCCACCACTTAATTGTTTTTTAAAAGTATAATCTTCAAAACCGCCTCGGTGGCGTAGTTGGCTAACGTGCTAGTCGTGTTGAGCCCGACTGATAAGGACGGGAGATCGAGGTTCGAATCTCGGTCGGGTGAACTGGGGGTGGTTTTTCCTAAATGGTTTTCCACTCTCCCTCCACGCAAATGCGGGTTCACTTCCTCTAATTCAACCTTCTCAATTCCTAAATCCATAAGTGTAATTAGTACTTAAAACGTATAACCCGAATGGGTAATAAGACGTGGTGCTAATATTAAATATTAAATTATTAAATATAATCTTCAAAACATTGCAGTTTTTGAAATAAAAAAAAAACTCCCTGTTACAACGTTTTAACCGTATCGTTGGATAAACTATCATTTTATCGCTCACTCTATAGGTCGCCGTTTTTATACCACTTTCCCCGTTTCCAGGGAATTGAAAGTGCTCAGTGATGCAGTAAAACCGTTACCCTGTTCCACTCACTCATGCAAACCTGAGGGATGAGCTGGAAAGAACGTGTGCCCAAAATGCCCTTCTCAATTTGTGTTTGTGTGTGTTCATCCATCTGCAGGGTTTTATTACCGACCATTCGAATCCCATGTAGATCCGTTTAGCATCCAACCCCCCCTACCTTCCCCTTTCCATCTCCCCCCCCCCTCTTTTAACAGTTTCTCAACAGTTTAATTTATCTGTCCGATTTGATTTATTTATCTAACTCTTCCTTTCGTATTGGGGTTTGTCAGCTATTCATTTTCAATATTCATTGACTAACTTTGTTATTTGTAATATTATTTAGCACCACGTCTTACTACCCGTTCGGGTTGTACGCTTACGTACTATTTAAGCTAATGGGTTAGGAATAGAAGGTTGAATTTAGAGGAAGTGAACTCGTATTTGCGTGGAGTGAGAGTGTAAAACTGTTAAGGAGAAACTACCCCCAGTTCACCTGATCGAGATTCGAACCTTGATCTCCCAGTCCTCGGCAGTCTAGCTAGACACTATACTAGCGCGTTAGCTAACTACGCAACCGAGGCGGGTGTTTTTTTGTATTAATTGAATACGCATAATTGTTTTTTAATGGTCTTACTGATAATTAATAGGTGATAAAATATAAACGAAAAGCTTTTAAATCTAACTAAAAGACAGATAAACGAGTTTTTTTATAACAACATTTAGATACGTTAATATTTTTTCCCATTAAAAACCTTTAATGAAACGTTTCAACGCCATTTTATAAACTTTTTATTTATGTAATGATGTGACTTGTGAGTGAATTTTCAATATTTGAAATCCGTTTTTATTATTATATTTTAAATAAAATTAGATGTGAAAATTAATCCTAGCCACTGAAGTTCTCCCATAAAATAAGAGTCAATCACATAACTTACTGACCGGGTAGGTAATTTTTCATTTACAAATTAATTCTAACCGAAAATATTGAGATGCTGTTTTCTGCACAATTCATTTGACATTAGTGAAATTACTGCCAGTGAAATAGTTTTTATAATTTAAAAAATAATTTAATTAAAATCGTTGATGAGCTCTTGAAGACGTCTGGTTAGGACTGTTATGTTGTGTTGTATTTATAAAAACACTTTCCTTGTTTTGGTGACCGCATAGTCTAAGGCTTCACTTTCGCAAAGTACTAGACTTGATTGGGATATTGAGGTTCGAATCTCGGTCGGGTGTAATAAGGGTGCTTTTCTCCCAATTGTTTCTCTCTCTACCTTCAGTAATGCGGTCACACTTCTTCTAAATATAACCTTCCTCATTCATTTCGCGTCATCGTAATATATTCGTATAACCTGAACAGGTGTTAAGAAGCTGTGTTTAAAAACACCACTTCGGACAATTTGGATCAGGGTTGGACATTTAAGGTTGGAAAAGAAATGTGTATTCAGATAGCAATTTTGTAGTTTTTATAGAAGAATAATTTTTTAGACTGAAATTGATAAAATATGAATTCAGTAGATCTATTTAATATATTTATATTTTCTACACAAAGTTATCTCAACAGTTAAAAAAAAATTGTATGAGTACAGCGACAAGATGATAAGCCTTTCAAATTAATTGAAAAGATTCTTATCAAATTCCAGGACACCCTTAACAGATGATCAACAACTGTTTAGACCACCAGGTGAAGAAAATTAAACTTTGTGTACTATGAGCATTTTTATGTATTTATCGCAACATTATTTTTTTTTGCTAATAAACTGGCAAATATTGTCCTTCAGTTGCAGTCCCTGCAATATCAATTTAAAGTTTTTGTAATCAATATTTGACCTAAACGCAACATCCGAGTGACATATCGCTTACCTAGGCATCCCTTCAACGGTTTGTCATGTGACGGCTACCCTAACGCCATCAACTTTCCCCGGAACATATTTAAAATATTTATTATCGCCTATCGGGACTTGGTAAAACAGCAGTATAGCGTGGGAACGGTTCTCTCATGTATATGAGCTTTCAGGGACAGTGTTTATTCCGGTGCTGCGGGGGATGGATGTTTTTACGGTTGCAGGCGCACCACCACCCTGTCCCTCGGGCCCGTGAAGACGGTGGCCCAAAAAGCACTCCGTGGCCCCGTTTGAATAATCCATCGAAGGGAACGCTCGGAAGTGCCCCGGCCCGAGGGGTGTGCCCCTGTCAGGGGTACGTGCACATCAAGCTGAGAAGGCACCTTCCCACCACCCTCTAATCACTCCCGCACGCCCTTTCTGACGGACTTGGACCAACTCCCCGGAGACACTCGTTACTTTGTTTGGGCCCGAAGAATGCAGGCCTACTCGTCTAGCCTATTGAGATCCATCATATATACCTATCTTTGTCCTAGTGAAGATGGAAAGATCGGGGTTTAGATCCCGGTTGGGTTTACCTAAGGTGTTTTTCCTAAATGGTTTCCCACTTTACTTCCACGCAAACGCGGGTAGATTACCACTAAAAGCTTCCTTTCTCATTTCTACACCATTAAAGTAATTATATATGCGTATATACTGAAAAGTTTGATAAAAAATAAAAGCTATTCCCATTTGGCCTCTCTTTAACTATTATTATTATTATATTTTATTATTATTATTATTATTATTATTAGCACCGCGTCTTACTACCCGTTCGGCTTATACGCACTTACGCTAATGTGTAATGGTAGGATGATTGTGAGATGAAATGGAGGACCTACAGTTTAACGTGGGATCCGAACCACGGTGGAGGCCTGACATTCCTCACACTCACAAGTTGTGATTAATACACGTCTTGTCAGAGGTGAAGGAAGGGTTTGGTAATCAGATAAATCTGTGCCGTGACCGAGGATTGAACCCCGGACCCCTAAACCACCAGGTCACCCTTTCTTTAATTAATTTAACTAATTTTAGCCAAACTTTAACCATAAAAATGGCTAGAAAATCGGTGTAAGACTCTCTGATGGTGTTTTTTTAATTCATCCGTTCGTCACTCGGTGTACTTTATGCTGTAAAGGGTAGGTTAGCTTGGGATTAAATCTCCGGCTCCTTCTGTCAGTGACGATCAAGTGCAATGTGAATTTAACGCGCGTCATCGGTTTTTTGTTAAGATTGCATCTGCAGAGTCTCAAACCCGGAAACGTTTGTTTACCAGTCAACTGCTCCCCCAACCCTTTCTGTTCTCCCTCTATGCCTCATTGGGTCGACTGACGCATTTGCGGACCAATAAAAGTTATTAAAATAATGTTCAAACATAAAGATACGTAATCTGCAACTTCACTTGTCTAAGACCGGTCTTATGACTCCTAGATAAATATTAATCTGTCAGATAAATATTTTTATTTTGTAGATAAGTTAAAAGTGCGTCTTATGACTGCCAGATAGGATTTATCTGTCAGATAAAATGTATTTATCCATCACATTTTTATCAGGAGATTTAAGTACCTGATAACTTTTATCTGAAAGTTAAAATGGTTGTTGCCATAATGACGCGTTGTTTTTCATAAGATTTCGCCAATAAAATTCTGTTTTTTAGGTTAAAATCTTGGTTCAAGTGTTTAGTAAGCACGGGCCGGGTCTCTAACTATATAAAGTTAGAACATTTAATTCACAATTTTATATAAACTGACAATCTATTTGTAGAGTTATAGTTATATAAGAACTAATAATCAAATTGTGAGTACAATAAATGAAATATTGTAAACGTTGTACTCAAATATTGCCCACATTTTGGCAGACACCAAAATTAGTACTTGCAAGACAACTTAGCTTCTGTGCCCACGTGACGCCATCTATTTCCTTGCACTCGTTTATCCGCTATTATTTAACAAATTTTGAGCGTTCTCGCCACTTGCTAGGTTGTAGCGCTATCAGCAGAGCTTATACGCATGCGCACGGCAGTAAAAACGGAACCAACCTTGCGTGTTCTGAATAAAAATATATTTATCCTTCGGCAGATAAATTCAGTTCATAATAAGCGTAAAGTATTAAAGTAACTGGTAGCTAACTTTATCTTCCTGATATCAATATTTATGCGGTAGTCATAAGACCTGCCCTAAGAACATATAGATAATTATAAAATTACAATAAGAATCTGGTAAAATGTTATCATTGCTGACCAAAAACAATTTTCTAATCTTTTATGATAGCTCCTTCTTGCTAGAATCCTACCGTATCTTCGGGTGTTTTCCAAGCCTTCACTCTCGACTTGTTTGGGTCCGACTTTATACTGCCCTTTAATAGCTGGCTGAAAGGAGTTGGAGGGGAAAACAGAAGGGCTAAGATACGGCGCACTTTGTAGGTCGGACTAAATGGAGCTTACCGGCAAATTTATGCAGTGAAGGGGGAGACACATTCCAGGCCATAAACCAAGAGACCTACCGCTGTGGCTCTGTGGAAAGATGCAGGGATACAATGGTGGCTTCATGGCACGATGCACGAGTGTACAAGGTGTGGCCACATGACACGATGCAGGTGTACAGGTGTGGCCTCATGGCACGATGCAGGTGTACAGGTGCGGCCTCATGGCACGATGCAGGTGTACAGAGTGTGGCCTCATGACACGATGCAGGTGTACAGGTGTGGCCTCATGGCACGATGCAGGTGTACATGGTGTGGCCTCATGGCACGATGCAGGTGTACAGGTGTGGCCTCATGGCACGATGCAGGTGTACAGAGTGTGGCCTCATGGCACGATGCAGGTGTACAGAGTGTGGCCTCATGGCACGATGCAGGTGTACAAGGTGTGGCCACATGGCACGATGCAGGTGTACAGGGTGTGGCCTCATGGCACAATGCAGGTGTACAGAGTGTGGCCTCATGGCACAATGCAGGTGTACAGGGTGTGGCCTCATGGCACGATACAGGTGTACAGTGTGGCCTCATGGCACGATGCAGGTGTACAGGGTGTGGCCACATGGCACGATGCAGGTGTACAGAGTGTGGCCACATGGCACGATGCAGGTGTACAGGGTGTGGCCTCATGGCACGATGCAGGTGTACAGAGTGTGGCCTCATGGCACGATGCAGGTGTACAGAGTGTGGCCTCATGGCACGATGCAGGTGTACAGGGTGTGGCCTCATGGCACGATGCAGGTGTACAGGGTGTGGCCACATGGCACGATGCAGGTGTACAGAGTGTGGCCTCATGGCACGATGCAGGTGTACAGGTGTGGCCTCATGGCACGATACAGGTGTACAGTGTGGCCTCATGGCACGATGCAGGTGTACAGGTGTGGCCTCATGGCCCGATGCAGGTGTACAGAGTGTGGCCTCATGGCACGATGCAGGTGTACAGGTGTGGCCTCATGGCACGATGCAGGTGTACAGGTGTGGCCTCATGGCACGATGCAGGTGTACAGGGTGTGGCCTCATGGCACGATGCAGGTGTACAGGGTGTGGCCACATGGCACGATGCAGGTGTACAGAGTGTGGCCTCATGGCACGATGCAGGTGTACAGGGTGTGGCCTCATGGCACGATACAGGTGTACAGTGTGGCCTCATGGCACGATGCAGGTGTACAGGTGTGGCCTCATGGCACGATGCAGGTGTACAGGTGTGGCCACATGGCACGATACAGGTGTACAGTGTGGCCTCATGGCACGATGCAGGTGTACAGGGTGTGGCCTCATGGCACGATACAGGTGTACAGGTGTGGCCTCATGGCACGATGCAGGTGTACAGGGTGTGGCCTCATGGCACGATGCAGGTGTACAGGGTGTGGCCACACTACAGGCGTGTTTCCTTGAAATACAACCTCATCATACTGTTCCCCAAACCTAGACATAGACAGTCCAACTCACTAATCAGCACACTACCCTTAAATATACAAAATGGGGTTTAAGCTGATCATTCTAGGTTTTTCGACCGACTCGGGTCAGTTCTAATGAAACCTAGGATGCATGACAGGGAAGGAGAATCCTGAAACGAATCCACCCCAACCTTCAAAACACCATGGTACCAGGGTAATCCCTTGTTAGGTTATCAAATATGTAAACCTAATTAAAATTCGAATGTTATATAATCTCATCCTTCTCTTTACCTCCTATCGATGTTGAAATGTTCCATTTATAATTTGTTATTTATGTGTTGTTGTTACTTAAATGACGTACCGGAAATAATAAAATTTCAAAATCTTGTCATTAAAAATTTGTTCGAAGTCCGTAGCTCAGATTATTGGATCGCAGACCAACATTTTGTGTTAGCCGATACATTTGCATTTCAGCTATGTGGGGTCATTTAATTAATATTTATACAAAACTTGCTTTTTAAAAAAAAGTTAGTTTTGGGAAGAGAGGTGGGAGGGTTTTTTAGGCATGAATCCCCTGGAGAGTATGTGTGGGTGGGGGTTCAGGGTTCTAAGATAACGGAGAGGGGCCTGGTAACGATCACCCTCCCCCCCCCCCAGCGCCATGCACCAGAAAGGTGGGCCAACTTTACACATTGTTACTATTTTATATGAATGAGACTTGTACAATTATTATCAAGATGAATTATAAGTTTTCAACATAAAATAAACACTCAAAATAATTGATTATAATTTATAACCTTTAATAAATTATATCTTCACTTAACATAGCAGATACGTAGTTTTAAATTTGTTCGTTCATAAGTGTAGTTTAGACGGTGTTTACATAAATATATATACCGACGTCCTACTAACCTTCTGGGTTATACACATATGTACTAATTATGTGTTAGTGATGAGAGGTTACATTTAGAGAAAATGCACCCACTTAGCATGGAGGAACTGGGGTAAAAACCCTCAATGCACATGATTGGGATTTGAAACCTGATCTCTCCAGTCAGTCAATGTAACTCCCCCTTATATCATTTTAGCACTGACGCGAGTAAAAAAAACAAATTCTATGGGGAAATAATCGATTCTTGAGCTTGAGATAAAAAAAGTGATTTGTTATAAATGCTCTCTAGTTCTGGAAAATACTCGAAGAACAAATTGGAGCTGCCAACCCCTTTTTTTATTTTATATTAGGGCTATATGATTGCAAAGTATATTGGTACGCCTGACGCAGAGATCCGATTGCAGGGGGAATCCCACTGTAATGGCGTTCCGCCGGTGAAATTAGGCTACGGGTCTATGGCAACCCCCTCCCTCCCTCCTCCCTCCTCCCTTCCACCCGTCACTAACAAGAAGTTTAACAACTATTTAAATTGTAATGAAGAGCTCTGTAAAGTTGTGCCGTAATTACGGTTTTACCTTGTTACGGTCTCGAGTACGGGCGAAACGAAACGAGGGAGGAGGGAAAACACGGAAAATTGTTATTGTGGGATGAAGAGGAAAAGAGCAAAAGAGAGAGATATAACAATAGTGCACAGGAAAGAAGATAACAAAATGTATTTCTACGTGCTTTGATGATGGGTGACGTCACAATGACGTATATTAAATTCCGATTAAAATAAATAGCGTCCTACTTTATGAGCCAATCTTTTATTTTATTTATGTGCACGATTTGAGCTGACTGATTATATCAACACACGACTTACAGACTAATTTAATTTTAAACAGATACAACATTTATCACCCTGGTCGTTAATTTATTACTGTGAAAGAGGAGAAACCTATATTTCACTGATGATTAAACTTTTCGGCCTTGTTGGGAATCAAATACGGGGACCCTTAGCTTGTAAGCAGACCACGCTATCGACTGAGTTAAAGTGTCAGATTAAATACCAATTGCTGTTCTGAATTCATGAAATACTGTTTTAACCAGGCATGTCCATTGTCCATCCTTACCCCCCGACTGAGGGACGTGTAGCTCTTGGGGAGTTGGCCCCGGGGGGCTCTTAACCGTATAGGAATTATACCCAAATATATTTTAAAACAAACCTAGGTCACTTTTCAAATGTAAAATCTAAGCGAGGCAAAGTGAAAGTTGAAAATGTTTTTGTTGTCACCCAAATTACTTATTAATTTTTACCTTCTTTTTATCCCTCGAAGAGAGAAATATTTTGATCGTCAAAAAAATTTAGCTCAAAATTCATGACCCCACTAAAAACAAAAAAAGTTTTTTTTTTTTTTTTTTTTTGCAATGTTGTTCTCACTACGTTCTTAGAACCAAACTTCACGTAATGCTGCGAACCCCTGTGTAATTGTTGAACGCAACTTTCTGCAACGAAGTGTTATAGAGAGTAGCCTATATAATCTATCTCACGGCGTTCTTAGAACTAAACTTCTCGTAATGCTGTGAACCCCTGTGTATTTGTTGAACGCAACTTTCTGCAACGAAGTGTTATAGAGAGTAGCCTATATAATCTATCTCACGGCGTTCTTAGAACCAAACTTGTCGTAATGCTGCGAACCCCTGTGTAATTGTTAAACGCAACTTGCTGCTAAGAAGTGTTATAGAGAGTAGCCTATATAATCTATCTCACGGCGTTCTTAGAACCAAACTTCTCGTAATGCTGTGAACCCCTGTGTAATTGTTAAACGCAACTTGCTGCTAAGAAGTGTTATAGAGAGTAGCCTATATAATCTATCTCACGGCGTTCTTAGAACCAAACTTCTCGTAATGCTGTGAACCCCTGTGTAATTGTTAAACGCAACTGGCTGCAACGAGGTGTTATAAAGAGTAGCCTATATAATCTATCTCACGGCGTTCTTAGAACCAAACTTCACTTAATGCTGTGAACCCCTGTGTAATTGTTAAACGCAACTTGCTGCTAAGAAGTGTTATAGAGAGTAGCCTATATAATCTATCTCACGGCGTTCTTAGAACCAAACTTCTCGTAATGCTGTGAACCCCTGTGTAATTGTTAAACGCAACTGGCTGCAACGAGGTGTTATAAAGAGTAGCCTATATAATCTATCTCACGGCGTTCTTAGAACCAAACTTCACTTAATGCTGTGAACCCCTGTGTAATTGTTAAACGCAACTTGCTGCTAAGAAGTGTTATAGAGAGTAGCCTATATAATCTATCTCACGGCGTTCTTAGAACCAAACTTCTCGTAATGCTGTGAACCCCTGTGTAATTGTTAAACGCAACTGGCTGCAACGAGGTGTTATAAAGAGTAGCCTATATAATCTATCTCACGGCGTTCTTAGAACCAAACTTCACTTAATGCTGTGAACCCCTGTGTAATTGTTAAACGCAACTTGCTGCTAAGAAGTGTTATAGAGAGTAGCCTATATAATCTATCTCACGGCGTTCTTAGAACCAAACTTCTCGTAATGCTGTGAACCCCTGTGTAATTGTTAAACGCAACTTGCTGCAATGAAGTGTTGTAGAGAGTAGCCTATATAATCTATCTCACGGCGTTCTTAGAACCAAACTTCACTTAATGCTGTGAACCCCTGTGTAATTGTTAAACGCAACTTGCTGCTAAGAAGTGTTATAGAGAGTAGCCTATATAATCTATCTCACGGTGTTCTTAGAACCAAACTTCTCGTAATGCTGTGAACCCCTGTGTAATTGTTAAACGCAACTTGCTGCTAAGAAGTGTTATAGAGAGTAGCCTATATAATCTATCTCACGGCGTTCTTAGAACCAAACTTCTCGTAATGCTGTGAACCCCTGTGTAATTGTTAAACGCAACTTGCTGCTAAGAAGTGTTATAGAGAGTAGCCTATATAATCTATCTCACGGCGTTCTTAGAACCAAACTTCTCGTAATGCTGTGAACCCCTGTGTAATTGTTAAACGCAACTTGCTGCTAAGAAGTGTTATAGAGAGTAGCCTATATAATCTATCTCACGGCGTTCTTAGAACCAAACTTCTCGTAATGCTGTGAACCCCTGTGTAATTGTTAAACGCAACTTGCTGCTAAGAAGTGTTATAGAGAGTAGCCTATATAATCTATCTCACGGCGTTCTTAGAACCAAACTTCACGTAATGCTGTGAACCCCTGTGTAATTGTTGAACGCAACTTTCTGCAACGATGTGTTATAGAGAGTAGCCTATATAATCTATCTTGTAATGATATGAAATTATACATATCAATATGTTATTATTCAAATCTATATTCAAAATTACTATATTTAATATTCGAGCGGGCTGTAAGATTTATTTGTGTAGAACTGTCGAGTTGTAAGGTGTGGTGAAATCCTTCTACGTCTCTATTTAAAAAGACAACGCACTTTCCGTGGAAAGAGACGCACCTGGATGACCTCACCCCTTTTCTTCTAGGAAGCTTCGAGAAGGAAATGTCGCTTGATATACCCCTTGAAATGCGCACATCTCCTCACTGCTGGTGATCCTTCCTTCTCGACAAGAACACGTATAGCTAAGATTCATTTAACGCAATAGTCGGGCTTTTATCAAAATATAAAATGCGTGTGATATCTAGCTAAAAGTAAACAGTTTATTCATTTAAAATTAAAATAAAAGACTATAAAAAAAAACACCAGAACTTTTAATTTGTAAAATAATATAATTAATTATTAAAATAATATCACCCTTACGATGGTGTAAAGACATTTCTTATCAGGCTAGCGTTTTAATTATTACAATAATGGCTTCCCAACGTGGAGGGCCTGATAAGCTGAGTTAAAAAAATATATATATACATAAATTCAGTTCACAACCGAGAAAGTGAAAGTGAGTGCTCAAAGAACAGTGAAAGTGCCACAAACAGCTTAAGTACTTAAAAAAAAAAAAAAAAAAAAAAAAAAAAAAAACAGGTGACTTAAGAAGAAGAAGTTCCAAAGCAGGCGACGTTGGAAGAAGTTCCAAACCAGGTGACTTCAAAGGGAGAACTTCCAAATCAGGTAGCTTCACAACAAGGTCAGAGCTTCTAGACTTCAGGTGAAGTACGCAGGGAGAATCTTACGTAAGTCATCAACAACAACAAAATTGCATTAAATATGGAAGAAACGGACAGTAGTAGCAGTGAAGATAACCTTCCCTAGCACAATATTCCCAACCAATAGTAAAAGAACATTCTTGTTTAGAAGTATCTGATCAGGAACAAAGTGAACAACAAATTAAGAAGGTAGTTGAACCAATAGCTCATAAAGAAGAAGACTTAAGGGGGGTGGAGAATGTTTCAAAGGTAGAAGGTATAGCTCAACAAACCACCTCAGCAAATGACCTCAATGTAGTATTAATGCAGTTAATGCAGCAAATGAAAGAGAGTAGTGAAAAGTTGAGTCAGAAATAGATGAAATAGTCAGAAATAGATGAAAGGTTTGACAAAAATAGTCAGGAGCTACAAAAAAAATAGTCAGGAGCTACAAAAAACTAGTCAGGAGCTACAAAAAACTAGCCAGGAGCTACAAGAAATAAAAATAAAGGTTAATGAAAGCAATGAAAATAATCAGAAACTAAACATTAAGTTTGATGAAAAATTTAAGAATGTAAATGAACAATTCAACAGGTTGGAACAAGAATTACAGAGTAAATTTCAAGAAGTACAAAACGACTTTGACACAAAATTACAGAAAGTACAACAACAGACTAAAAGTGACCAAATGCAGGTAAGGGACGAACTACAGGCGCTTAGGGAAGACTGTAGTAAGTCAGAAAAGCAGACGAATGAGCAGATAAAAGAACTCAAAAATACAAAGGAAAAATTGAAGTTTAGACAGGATTCTTTAAATTCTAAGGTAAAAACTACTCAGGAAAGTTGCGAAAAGAATAAAAATGAAATTCTAGAACAGGTGCAAAATTTAAAAGAACGGTTTGCGACTGTTGAAAAAGAGCAACAATATATAGTGATAACCTTAAATTCCAAAATGACCTCTTTGATGGACACACTGTACCAGATGTGTACATAAAGGAAATAGTTGACCACCAATTGGACAAATTTAAGGACAACCTGACTGAGACTGTGGACAAGACGTCACAAACAGTCAAACGCGACAACAATTAGAACAGGCTAAGTCAAAATATGACGAGGTAGTAGAAAAAGGGACGCTAATTACCACTGGTGCCTTAGTATTACCCAGTACAGGCATACAGAATCAACTAATGGAATCTGTACCCACCTTCAGTGGAAATAATGATAGGGTGCATGCTGTACAATTTTTGAAAAAGATGGATAGACTTTTTGAAAATAGTAAACTCACTGAAGCACAAAAAAATAGCATTTTTCAATTCAAAGTTAGTAGGTGACGCTGAAGCGTGGCTGAATAATCACGAGGCTGAATATACATCATATGAAGCAATAAAGATACCTTTTCGTAAAAGATTTAGGTCCGTGTATAAGCAGGACAAATTAGTAAATGATATTTTTACAGGCCGGTATGATCCACATCGAGGGCCTTGTGTGACTATTACAATAGATATGCCATGCAGGCAGGGAATTTGGAAATCCCTATTGACGAGGAAAGATTAGTAAATCAGTTATTGCATCACTTCCCACGTGAAATACAAGATGCTCTTATAGCTGCTAGAGTAAAAACTAGCGTTGAAATGAGAGAAATTCTTGAAATATTTGATGAGCGCTCTAGGAGAGAAAGGTCGAAACCACACATGCAAGATAGCTCATTTCAAAATGGAGGAAACCATTTAAATAGGGAGAGTAGATATAACCAGGCACGACCTATCCAGAGATCGAACCAGGAGTCGAGAAATCGAACTTGGGAAAATTCCAATAATCAGGGAAACAATTTTAATCCTAATTACACTAATCCTAATCAAAAGGGAAATTATTCTAATCCTAATTACAAGGGAGATTTTTCTAGACCACCAGGGGATAGAATAAACTTAATCCAAAGAAAAGAACACAAGGGTAACGTTAGTCAACAAAGAAATCAGCTGATAAACACAGACCTTGAAAAAATAGAACAACACCCACTAAAAACCCATGTCATTGTTCATGAAGAACCGGGACAAAACTTACAAAAAAATGGTCAGACAAGTCATTGAGTTGCCCGACAATGACATCCACTCAAGTTAAGAAAGGGCCAATACTTTAGAAAACTGTCAAAAAAATATTTGTGGAAAAAAAAGATGGTGGGTTAGGCTATGTTTAGACGCTAGATGAGAAAATCAATATTAATATATATTATTGTTGTCCAATGATTCCGCAATCGCCTGGCAAATTTCATTGTTATGTCAAAATAAAGAGAGTTTCATATCATATAATTTTAATATGTAATAGGTGTTCAGAATCGAACCCTAGGTCTGTACACAAAGAAGAAATGCATTTACTTTGTAACTAAACGCGACTTAGGTTTGTAGTTACTAGAAATCCTACGCAGATTTGTAGCGTTGAATGTATATCAACGTTAGTAGTTACTAAAAAATACGACGAATATTTCCTAAGAAAATGTATTGTTACAAAGCAGAGAAAGAAAAAAAAGATGGAGAGTGACCCTTGTCCATCATATTCAATTCTCAAAAAAAAAAAAAAAAAAGGATTCCTTTGACAAAGAAATAAGTTTAAAGTAAACAACTATAATGGCCAGTAAGGCAGGTAGCATTTTTCTACATGAAAAAAAAAAAAAAATTTTTTTATTCCTATCTCACACTATCTCTTTCTCTGACTATATTGTAATAGAATATAGTTTTTTCTATGTACATGTCTTAAATTATATCATAAATTTTGTAAAATTTTAAGTATAATTTTAATGAGATAAGGATAATAAATAAATTAGTTCAAGGTTCTATGAATATTAAATTCTATGTGTTCTGTATATTATATTAAGCAAAGATGATTAATATTGAATTATGTGTTGTACTACCAATGTGTTAAGCAAGAATGATTAAAATGGAATTATTTGTGTTGTATTAATAATGTATTAACAAGGAAGCATTTCAATGTTACTATATTAAGTGTGTCATCTTTATTAGACAAGCTGTGTTTAGATAAATAATAATAATTTATCAAGGATTTATCATAGAAAAGTAGTGTATGTAATTCAAGGGCTTATCATAGAAATGTAGTGTATGTAATTCATTAAAAGTGCCTTAAAAGTAATGATATTCAAAAGATCGACTCATCAGTAACAGTCGGGAAATTTTAAAGATAGAATTTAAATGCATTATCAAACAAGGGTCAAGGTATGAACCTATTAAAAAACAATAAAAATGTTAAAATTTGCAAGAAATTTTATAGGCCAAAGAAATGAACGAGTATTAAGAATCTTTGATACAGAGTTAAAAAAAATAAATTGTTTGACCGATCTAAATGATCGATATGAATTAAATATATTTGTTTACGACACCCAGTAATGATCGTTCATGGTAAAGTACCATCATAAATGCAAGGTGTCTAAAGAAAAGGAGGGTATGTTTTAAATTCGCTTGGTATGGATAGGTAGTTATGCAATGATATGAATTATAGTCGTAGGTCTAATATCTAGTCTTCGTGGAAGATACACCAGTTGAAGGTGTAAAAACTCGTCGTTGATCCTAATTGCACCAAATAAGGTGAGCTCCGTCGTTGATCCAATATACTTTAAGGTGAGTTAAGTCGTTAAAAATAAAAATATAGATATATATAGGAGGAATTGCCCATAAAATCTATTTGAGTCTACGTCATTGAAGAAAGGTAAGATAATAGTCGACGTAATTCATTTTGTTTAAACCTATACCAGGGAAGGAATTAAAGTTGTTTGATGGGATTTTCTGGTGTGTTTCGTAAACAAATTAAAACAATATAGTTAATAACAAAACTAGATAAAAGTATTCAACGGTGAAGTAAAGGAGAATGTCAAATATTTTGTCTTGGGCCTATTAAAAAAAAAATAGCGGAGCAAAGACTGATTTAATTAAAGTCCTATTAAAAAAAATAAAGTTAACTTAATTAAAATCAAATTGATTTGATTAAAACATTGTTAAAGAACAATGTATTATAACCATGATGTTAAGGAGGATCGATCAATGAATATTGAGATAGATAATTTAAAACATTGTGTAATAAAACAATTAAATTAAGGGTTTTATCTACATTGTATAACATATTATATTAA
The DNA here is from genome assembly GCA_039000515.1 of Timema cristinae. Taxonomy (NCBI): domain Eukaryota; kingdom Metazoa; phylum Arthropoda; class Insecta; order Phasmatodea; family Timematidae; genus Timema; species Timema cristinae. Next base: position 69,907,666 of record JBCFYV010000003.1, on the reverse strand, counting down.
ATATGTCAAATATATTGTATTAAGTAAATAAAATGTAATTTTGGTTAAATATTTTAGAACTAAGATTTTCTGAATAATGCTATTGGATTAAAAAAAACAACATAATAAACAAAACAAATTATTTTAGTGTGACACTGTTAAAAAAAAAACTTTTCTGTTTTGTTGTATGTAACAAAGGAATTTCAAGAGAGAAAGTATGGTTGAGGACAAACCTTAACTCAACAATTGTACTTAAAAATAATTTTGTTCTGTATATTCAATTTTAAGTGTATTTATAAGAAACTTGTACATTATGTAATTGCTGTTAGATATCACACACGTTCAATCTTTCCAGCAATTAGGGGGGTAACTGTAATGATATGAAATTATACATATCAATATGTTATTATTCAAATCTATATTCAAAATTACTATATTTAATATTCGAGCGGGCTGTAAGATTTATTTGTGTAGAACTGTCGAGTTGTAAGGTGTGGTGAAATCCTTCTACGTCTCTATTTAAAAAGACAACGCACTTTCCGTGGAAAGAGACGCACCTGGATGACCTCACCCCTTTTCTTCTAGGAAGCTTCGAGAAGGAAATGTCGCTTGATATACCCCTTGAAATGCGCACATCTCCTCACTGTTGGTGATCCTTCCTTCTCGACAAGAACACGTATAGCTAAGATTCATTTAACGCAATAGTCGGGCTTTTATCAAAATATAAAATGCGTGTGATATCTAGCTAAAAGTAAACAGTTTATTCATTTAAAATTAAAATAAAAGACTATAAAAAAAACACCAGAACTTTTAATTTGTAAAATAATATAATTAATTATTAAAATAATATCACCCTTACGATGGTGTAAAGACATTTCTTATCAGGCTAGCGTTTAAATTATTACAATCTCACGGCGTTCTTAGAACCAAACTTCTCGTAATGCTGTGAACCCCTGTGTAATTGTTAAACGCAACTTGCTGCTAAGAAGTGTTATAGAGAGTAGCCTATATAATCTATCTCACGGCGTTCTTAGAACCAAACTTCTCGTAATGCTGTGAACCCCTGTGTAATTGTTAAACGCAACTTGCTGCTAAGAAGTGTTATAGAGAGTAGCCTATATAATCTATCTCACGGCGTTCTTAGAACCAAACTTCTCGTAATGCTGTGAACCCTGTGTAATTGTTAAACGCAACTTGCTGCTAAGAAGTGTTATAGAGAGTAGCCTATATAATCTATCTCACGGCGTTCTTAGAACCAAACTTCTCGTAATGCTGTGAACCCCTGTGTAATTGTTAAATGCAACTTGCTGCTAAGAAGTGTTATAGAGAGTAGCCTATATAATCTATCTCACGGCGTTCTTAGAACCAAACTTCTCGTAATGCTGTGAACCCCTGTGTAATTGTTAAACGCAACTTGCTGCTAAGAAGTGTTATAGAGAGTAGCCTATATAATCTATCTCACGGCGTTCTTAGAACCAAACTTCTCGTAATGCTGTGAACCCCTGTGTAATTGTTAAACGCAACTTTCTGTAACGATGTGTTATAGAGAGTAGCCTATATAATCTATCTCACGGCGTTCTTAGAACCAAACTTCTCGTAATGCTGTGAACCCCTGTGTAATTGTTAAACGCAACTTGCTGCTAAGAAGTGTTATAGAGAGTAGCCTATATAATCTATCTCACGGCGTTCTTAGAACCAAACTTCTCGTAATACTGTGAACCCCTGTGTAATTGTTAAACGCAACTTGCTGCTAAGAAGTGTTATAGAGAGTAGCCTATATAATCTATCTCACGGCGTTCTTAGAACCAAACTTCTCGTAATGCTGTGAACCCCTGTGTAATTGTTAAACGCAACTTGCTGCTAAGAAGTGTTATAGAGAGTAGCCTATATAATCTATCTCACGGCGTTCTTAGAACCAAACTTCTCGTAATGCTGTGAACCCCTGTGTAATTGTTAAACGCAACTTGCTGCTAAGAAGTGTTATAGAGAGTAGCCTATATAATCTATCTCACGGCGTTCTTAGAACCAAACTTCACGTAATGCTGCGAACCCCTGTGTAATTGTTAAACGCAACTTGCTGCTAAGAAGTGTTATAGAGAGTAGCCTATATAATCTATCTCACGGCGTTCTTAGAACCAAACTTCTCGTAATGCTGTGAACCCCTGTGTAATTGTTAAACGCAACTTGCTGCAATGAAGTGTTGTAGAGAGTAGCCTATATAATCTATCTCACGGCGTTCTTAGAACCAAACTTCACGTAATGCTGCGAACCCCTGTGTAATTGTTGAACGCAACTTTCTGCAACGATGTGTTATAGAGAGTAGCCTATATAATCTATCTCACGGCGTTCTTAGAACCAAACTTCTCGTAATGCTGTGAACCCCTGTGTAATTGTTAAACGCAACTTGCTGCTAAGAAGCGTTATAGAGAGTAGCCTATATAATCTATCTCACGGCGTTCTTAGAACCAAACTTCTCGTAATGCTGTGAACCCCTGTGTAATTGTTAAACGCAACTTGCTGCTAAGAAGTGTTATAGAGAGTAGCCTATATAATCTATCTCACGGCGTTCTTAGAACCAAACTTCTCGTAATGCTGTGAACCCCTGTGTAATTGTTAAACGCAACTTGCTGCTAAGAAGTGTTATAGAGAGTAGCCTATATAATCTATCTCACGGCGTTCTTAGAACCAAACTTCACGTAATGCTGCGAACCCCTGTGTAATTGTTAAACGCAACTTGCTGCTAAGAAGTGTTATAGAGAGTAGCCTATATAATCTATCTCACGGCGTTCTTAGAACCAAACTTCTCGTAATGCTGTGAACCCCTGTGTAATTGTTAAACGCAACTTGCTGTAATGAAGTGTTGTAGAGAGTAGCCTATATAATCTATCTCACGGCGTTCTTAGAACCAAACTTCACGTAATGCTGCGAACCCCTGTGTAATTGTTGAACGCAACTTTCTGTAACGATGTGTTATAGAGAGTAGCCTATATAATCTATCTCACGGCGTTCTTAGAACCAAACTTCTCGTAATGCTGTGAACCCCTGTGTAATTGTTAAACGCAACTTGCTGCTAAGAAGTGTTATAGAGAGTAGCCTATATAATCTATCTCACGGCGTTCTTAGAACCAAACTTCTCGTAATACTGTGAACCCCTGTGTAATTGTTAAACGCAACTTGCTGCTAAGAAGTGTTATAGAGAGTAGCCTATATAATCTATCTCACGGCGTTCTTAGAACTAAACTTCTCGTAATGCTGTGAACCCCTGTGTAATTGTTAAACGCAACTTGCTGCTAAGAAGTATTACACAGAGTTGCCTATTTGGTATTTGACACGGTGGTATTAACCTTTAGGCCCACTTTGTTTTACGATGTTTAGGGCCTATAACATATTAAATCGTTTACTATTATTTCCACTCAACAACTAGATAAGAATACAAAACAGCAAACATAATAGTAAAACAAGAAGTAACCGGGGAAAAAACATAGTGCCTGGGTTAAAGAATGCAACTACATTTACCAACAGAGGAGGCAAAAAAAAAAAGGTCTGACATGTGGAGGACTATCAAATCAATAAAAACTAAATATAGCGATGAAGAACAGGCTGGGTTTAGAAAAGGTAGTTTCACAATCGACGACATCTTCACCCGATAACTATTATTTCTTCTTCTCATGTTGATAATTAAGGCTTAACGAGTTGGCTACCAAATGCGTTAAAAAACCAAATAAAAAACTACTTTTTGATCAAAAATATTTTGTGACAATGTAAGACAATTTTTAGAATTATTTAAGATTTTTTTTTCGCTGTTATAACATCTCCAAAATTAACCAAATAAAATGTAAACACATCAACATGGGGTAAATAATAATATAATAATATTTAGCACCGCGTCTTACTACCCGTTCGGGTTATACGCTTTAAGTACTAATTACGCTAATGGATTAGGAATTGGGAAGGTTTAATTAGAGGAAGTGAACCCGCATTTGCGTGGAGGGAGAGTGGAAAACCATTTAGGAAAAATCACCCCCAGTTCACCCGACCGAGATTCGAACCTCGATCTCCCCGTCCTCAGCAGTCGAGCTCAACACGACAAGCGCGTTAGCCAACTACGCCACCGAGGCGGGTAATATGGGGTAAACCTACTTCTAGTTAGCTTGACGTCATAGATAGGCAACGTCCTTGATATTTTGTTTTTTGACGTCATAGATAGGCAACGTCCTTGATGTTTTGTTTTTTGACGTCATAGATAGGCAACGTCCTTGATGTTTTGTTTTTTGACGTCATAGATAGGCAACGTCCTTAATGTTTTGTTTTTTTACATTCTTTATTTCAATAATAATGGTTACCAGAATGAAAGCGAAGGGAACTTTCCCGCGTACCTGTATTTGACAGTTCAACTTCGTTTGAAGCGCGGCGGGGAACAAGTTTTATTTCCACTGGAAATAAGATCGGAGAGAAGGCTTAGGTTATTTTTTTTCAATTGTAATGTAACGTTATCAAGGCGTTATTCACACTAGAGCTTAAACCGGCCACCTCATAAGGTATCTGGTTCAAATATTGGTTGAGACGGGCTTACGTTACGTGCTATGGTAAATCGAATAGCTTACGAAGGATTTCTAGTTCATTACACTCAATGTCATTGCTGAGGAAACAGCAAGTCTCGTGGAGAAAATATATATTTTCGCTCTCTTTTTCAGATAACTGTTGCCAAATTTCCTCGACAAACCAGCGTTGTGAAACTTTTTTTATAATTTGAAGGAAGATTGACCACACTAAAACCAGAGAATGACAACGCTGTTTCCTTGAAGTTCTCTTAGAGATATAAAGTATAGTAGTCTGAATAAACCCAATCGTTGTTCACTTTTTGCTAACATAAAACTAATAATTATAATTTTTGTTAAAATTACTATTCTCCCCTGAAAGCTTAGTAAATAAGGCTCAAGTCAAATTTCCCAAGAAGCACCTTACAAACTTTTTTTGGCCAAAAATTTAGTAATATTTTTCAAATAATAACTTGCCTTATAAATTTGGTACCTGAAAGTATATTTAGTAATTTTTTCTAGACCCGTTTAGGTGGCCTCATTGTCTAAGGCGCTACTCTTACATTAGTGTACTCTCTATACTATTATTATTATTTATTAGCACCGCGTCTTACTACCCGTTTGGGTTATACGCACTTACGCTAATGTGTAATGATAGGGTGATTGTGAGATGAAATGGAGGACCTACGGTGATATCAACAGCTCTTGAATATCCGTCATGATCATAGCGGCATTTGACCAGACAAACATTTCAAATGAATACAAAAAGTAATTTCAAATGCCACTACGCACAGTATTCTTTAGTAGGTATGACAATTTTTCCATAACCTATCTTATAAAATAGTTTATTTTTAAGCGACGTGTCTTTCCGCTTGAGTTATACGCTATCTACGTAACTATAATTTTATTTATCAGCCGGTATATATAACGCTATGAAATATTAGCTCTTAACGATATATTGAATTGCATTGGTCTGAGCCCGCCTCGGTGGCGTTGTTAGCTAACGCGCCAGTTGTGTTGAGCTCGACTGCTGAGGACGGGGAGATCGAGGTTCGAATCTCGGTCGGGTGAACAGGGGGGTTTGGGGTTTCCTAAATGGTTTCCACTCTCCCTCCACGTAAATGCGGGTTCATTTCCTCTAAATTCAACCTTCTCAATTCCTAATCCATTAGTGTAATTGGTACTTAAGCGTATAACCCGTTACATAGTAAGACGCGGTGCTAAATAAATAAATAAATAAATAAATAAATAAATAATACATTGGTCTGGGAAAACTTGAACGGCCACACAAGATGGCTGCGGCTCTGTAATATTTTATTATTTTATTTATATGATGAAAATAGCGTACACTTTCATAGTAATAACAGAAAAAAAAATTGATTCATTTAATAGAAATATATAAAAAAAAGTTGAATATATTTTGATTCACAAGCTTCAAATCGTATTCTGGTGTATTAAATATATCGATAAATTGATCAATATATCAGCTACTAAAACATTAATATAAATATATGTTTCTTGCAAATATATCGATATAATAATCGATATGTTGTAATCCCTATTCATGACATAAAAGGGGCACAGTAAAAAGGGGGAGAGTACAATTTTTCTCAAATTGCATTAGTGCTGATATCTGTTAGGCAATCACGCGGCCTTTCTAATCCACTTTTGACTATGGTTAGAAGAAATCTCTGTATTTAAAAAAAAAAACATATTTGTCGGTGTCTTTATGGGGTTTGAGATGAACACATTTTCCAGGTCAATTTTTGTATGGTGCGACTTTCCCCTTTGTATTCAATACATGTTCGAGATTTTTAGAAAATTAAATCAGATGTATCTACTTGAGAAAGGTTTTATTTATGTTGCTCTTGAAATAAAACTATAATAAAAACTTTAAAAAAGATACGGACCTAAGTTCTTGTAACCTCCACACCACCTAAAGTTGTTATTTCTTCCCAGTCGAGAAGAGGTCGATGATAACCTTCTCACCCCCCCCCTCGTCCCCAACCCCCTTTCACAGTTGTTAACATTTCCAACTTCTCCGACAAGGCTCGATGAGAAGAGGAGCTAGCCTCTCTTCTCGGAAATCTCTTACTGACTAGAAACCTTTCTCCGAATAATAGATCACTTCTGGAGCTAGACACTCTCTTCTCCGAAACATAGACTTCATTACTCTAGGAGCTAGGACACTCTCTTCTCCCAGAAATGACCCTCTAACCTAGGAGCAGGACACTCTCTTCTCCATGAGAACATAGACCCTCTATATCGGAGCAGGCACTCTCTTCTCGGAAACATAGACCTTCTCATACTCTAGGGAGCTAGGACACTCTCTTCTACTCGAGAACATAGACTCTCATATTACTCTAGGGAGCTGAGGACTACTCTCTTCTCCGAGAACATAGACCTCTCATTACTTCTAGGGAGCGAGGACACTCTCTTCTCCGAGAACATAGACCTCTCATTACTTCGAGGGAGCTAGGACACTCTCTACTATGAGAACATAGACCTCTCATTACTTCTAGGGAGCTAGGACACTCTCTTCTCCGAGAACATAGACCTCTCATTACTTCTAGGGAGCTAGGACACTCTCTTCTCCGAGAACATAGACCTCTCATTACTTCTAGGAGCGAGGACACTCTCTTCTCCGGAACACCCGCCTCGATGGCGTAGTTGGCTAACGCGCTTGTCGTGTTGAGCTCGACTGCTGAGGACGGGGAGATCGAGGTTCGAATCTCGGTCGGGTGAACTGTTTTTTTCCCCCTAAATGGTTTTCCACTCTCCCTCCACGCAAATGTGGGTTCACTTCCTCTAATTCAACCTTCCCCAACTTCTAATCCATTAGCGTAATTAGTACTTATCGCGTATAACCCGAACGGGTAGTAAGACGTGGTGCTAAATATTATTAATATTATTATTATTGCCTTCTTTTCACCGCTGCTTATCAGCAAATCACTAAAATTCTATGTACCGTCTTTAGGTTTCTGTCTTCCGACTGACATAAATTGAATTCTGAACCAGTGTGTGGACAAAACTCGTTTACGTTCCGTTCCGTTCCGTTCCGGCAAGATGAACACAATTTATGGTAGTTGTGAAAGATTCAACATATATCGAGACAGAAAGAAACGCTTTTGTTGTTTATAAAAGCTATCAACTGTTTTAATATACGGTCAGTTTTCATGGGAAGATTGTCAAATGTTGACCACATAAAATATTTTCTAAAAGTTGCTCCCATTCTAGTGCTATCCCATCTGCGTCTAGGTCTTCCCAATGGTCTCTTCCCCATTGTATTTGTCAGTCACTACCCTAAACACAGTTCTAGATTCTTCTATTAGCGCTGCATGTCCTGCCCACCGTAAACTCGAGAGTGTTGATTACCCTAATAATGGCTTGTAATGAATACAGGGTATGCAACGCATCATTATATGGGCCTAATCTCCTACACTCTACATTATTCTTATCCCTATTTCCCTAAGCACTTTGTTTTCGAACATCCTAAATTAATTTTCGTCATGTAAGGTAAGACACCATGTTTAACAACTATAGAGTACAACCGGTTAAATGATTATGATCGTCATGTTTATTCTGAGTTTTACGTTTCTTTACAGCAGACGAGATGTCAACAACTTACTGACCGGGTATTTCCCGACCATACAAGTTCCCTAACGCCCACTCTAATATCGTTATCACCAGTTACATTTGTTAAGTATTTGAATTCGTTAACTCTACCAAATGATATGTTAATTATAATTGATTTGTGTTTACCATCAGTCCGCAGCTCTTGGAATTATTCTTTACAGTCTTGGTAAATCTTGATTATTTCTAGTGATCCGCCCCTTACCCCCCTTCTGGTTTCCATGGTAACCAAGTCACGTGGCTGCAGGCAAGATACGTCATCAGGGCTGATTTTATTGGTTGGATTGAAGGCCGATTCAAGTTTTGTTCTTAATATAATTGTGTTCTTTATCTTCCCTCTTTTTTTCCTTTTCTGTATCTAGATACATTTGGGATGGACGCCCTTCTATTGGATACTGGCAGATTTAGGGTGGTGGTTATAACTTCTGCCTCTGACCTAATCTTCATCCTCAACACTCTGTCAAATGAGACATCTCCTGAGAAGTCACCACACTTGTTCTAAAAACTTAGCTACCACAACGGCAACTGATGAAGTAATTTGAGTTCAAATACTATTTGGTGGCCGCATGGTCAATGACGTCGCTCTCGCAATACACTATAAAGCCGATTACGAAGCGAGCATAATAGTGGCCTTCAACAATAAAAAAAAAAATTGGCATGAATGTTCCCAATAATTTTCAAATTTCCAAAAAAGATTCAAAGGTGAAGCCTCAATTTCAGAAAACTACTATTTCTTTCAACAACAATATTTTATTTTATACCAGATAATTTTTAATTATTTTTATTAATAAAATAATTTACTTCGAGAGTTTTTATAGCAAAGTTGACATATTTTCAATAGCCGAGCCATAGTATATAACTAAAGATTCCATCCAGCATAGGTCTGGTGGTATCTGACTGTTAGAAGAAGAAACATTGGCTGAAAGTCACTAATGTTAACCTTTGTGGTAATAATTATTTTCTTTCATTCACGTCTAATAATACTTTGTAATGCAATAGATTTGACCCTAAGGAGTATTTGAAAGCATTGACCATTTATCATTCTAATTATTCATATATTCAAAAATATTTTACATATAATTAAACATATTTTACTTTATTTAAATTTCACAACCTATTACGTGGCGCTTAAATCACGTCTTCCTCTAAATTATTTACTAGTTAGTTCGCGCCTCGTGGTACGATGGCAGCATCTACTGGAGCTAAACTTAAGAAATGTTAACGTCTTTTAACGTAATCCAGACAAGTTAAGATCTTTTAAAGTATTTCCTCTTCGAGAAGCTTCCACACGCGATAGGTATTTTTGTTCTGAATTTGTAGGTGTGTAATTTACCGTTAGAAAGGTTCCTTCGAGAAGCTTTTATTGAACTCAGATATATGTGACTTTTTGAAACTTCGTATTTTACTGTGCAATCAGTCGTGGTCTTGAATGGACGTGCTTTAAGCGATCGGTGATTATAAGTTGCTAGGCCCTCGACATGATCGTGTTTCGATTAGAATATTAATACCAATATGTTTTCAATTTAAGGAATAAATAGATATCGAACTTTATGTGATATATTATCATTTATTAAAGTATAATGATAAGGAACGAGGCATTATAAGTAAAGCACATAGTTGCGTAATAGAAACGATGATTTACGGAGTGACTCTTAAATGATTCTGTTATGTAATATAACAAATAGCATTCTAACGTGGGGAGGAGAAATATAACAAATGACGTCCAACGGGGGCTGAAAAGAAGTATAACAAATGACTCCCAATCACGGGGCTATCATACGTCAATAAAAAGAGAAGTATAGCAAATGGCGACACAACGTGGGGGTTAATATGCAACTATTAACACTTGCCGCGAACACGAAACGTAACAACTTCTCTAAGGTTTACTCTACTAATTATAAGGGACCCCTCTATATACCTGTAGGGCGACCTGGTGTTCTTGGGGTAAGGTGTCAAGACTTCTGTGTTGGAGGTCCGGGGCTCAATCCTTGGTCCTGGCACAGATTGCCAAACCCTTCCTTCACCTCTGACAAGACGTGTATTAATCACAGCTTGTGAATGTGGTGAATACCAGGCCTCCACCGTGGTTCGGATCCCACGTTAAACTGTAGGTCCTTCATTTCATCTCACAATCAGCCTACCATTACACATTAGCGTAAGAGCATATATCCCGAACGGATAGTAAGACGTGGTAATAATAATAATAATAATAATAATAATAATAATAATAATAATAATATACATGTACAAACTTTTATTGGCTAAAGGTATACATATAATACAATTTTATAACTGACCCTCCCTCCCACATCCCCTTGAAAAACTATCTTTCTACGCCCTTGGATAAAAAGTTTTGTCATATTTTCAGGATAGCCGGTATCTGCAGGGTATCCTCACGCAGATAGTTAGTCCGACCCGAAACCCAGGAATTCAAGAGGTTCAATTCCTTTCGTATGCATTTATAATAAAGAGCAAAATTGATTTAGAAAATAAGTTTTATTTAGTGGCCTAAGAGTAAACTTTATCCTGTTTCGTCCGGCCTTGGTTGCCCCCAATCCACCCACGCCATACAAATGTTTGAAGTACGCGATATTAAAAGGAGCGTGTGGTTCTTCCCCCCCCCCCCCCCCCAAAGTGAGACGCGTGGTCAACGTGTTGATTGCACCGTAGGCAAGAGCTGACCAGACTCTTTCAATGTTTGCAGACTCTGGCGGCCCGGTTGTTTGCCCTTCATATTGGATAATCCGTGGTGTCTGTGTTTACCGGCAATCGTGACTGAGTGGGTCTCTGCTCTTGTTCCTACCATGTAGGAGGGGGGGGGGGGATTTGGGAAAGTATGAACTGTCAGCGAATTTGACAAGGGAAATAGTTTATTTTACGGTTTAAGTTACATTTTTTGCCATCACCGCGTCTTACTTAATACTTATTCAGGTTATACACGTTTATTATAATTACTATAATGGGTTAGGGATGAAGAAGGAAGTATTTTAGAGGTAATCTACCAGAATTCGCTTGGAAGGAAAATGGAAAACCATTTAGGGAAAACCGCCCTCAGTGGACCCGTCCGAGATTCGAACCCCTGATCTTCCCGTCTTCATCAGTCCAATCTAACACGAGGTTGACGCCTTAGACCGTTCAACCACTGAAGCGGGTATGCTAGTTAATTCATGTATTTATTATTTATTCCAGGTATTTAACGTGCACTTTTTGAACCGACTGATTGTGACAGAACACGACTTATAAATCTAGAACAGACAGACATCCAGCCCCCAGGCCGTTAATTTATCACTGCAAGAAGGAAAACCTAATTTCATCAATTTTTTTTGCCATGCCGGGAATCGAACCCGGGACCCTTAGAACAATGGGTAGACACACTACCGACTGAGTTTAGGATTCGAAAAAAAGTATTTATTGGTCTTATTTATAAAGATGGGATATTTTGATTTTTTAAAAATACCTTTATCTCTTTGCTATGGGTTTAAATCGTAGAGATTTGGATCCTTAGATAAGGGAAAATTCGAGATCCTCATCCCCCCCTCTCCCCCATAAGATTGTGTGGCCACCCTGTGACTTAAGTCTATCTAGTTCTATAATTTCGTACTTACGATCAACTTCACGTGACTTAAAGAAACACCAATATGTGATCAGGATTCACGTAACAGCTCAACTAAAACACAGGCAATGAATTTGAACCGTTTGAAAACCAATTTGTTCGCTAAAATGAAACTCGAACAGGAAATTCTGTCTCTCTTTCGTTTCCTCTGTTGACGTCTCCTAGAATGGATCTGTCAGATAAATAATGGGGGTGAAAATAAACACAAACAACAGGGAAGTTTAAAACTGCGAAGGCTATAAAAGAAGGGGGGAAAAAAAGAGGGTAAATTGTGACAAATTTGTTTTTATAAAAAAATTAAAGTGGATATAAAGAAAGATTCAAATGTAAAAAAAAAAAGTTATACTTAAGAGAATAAAATAAGGGTGGGTGGGAGGGAGTAAAATAAAATGAGACAGTTTTCTCACCCGTTTGTTTGAAGAGTTGTGATGGCGTCGAGTTGGAGGAAATAAAAAAAATAAAAATAGAGGAACAGACGAAGAGACGAAACTATGTGTGAAAGAAACAAAACTATCTGATGTGTTGCACTGGATATAAACTGAGGGGGATGTGGGAAGATTGCTTGAAAGGAAGGAAGAGAGAGAAAGAATACGTGATATTCACCGCAGGGGGTGGGCGAGCATGGAAAGAGGGGAAATGGTGTCGTGAGTGAAAACGTAACTCTTGGGGTGGACAAGGAATGGGTGGGTAGACATCTCGCGACAGTTTCTCTTGGAACTAATTAGGAAGCTCGCCAAAAAGTTCGTCGCTAACAGAGTAGAGTCAGTTTTCGTCTAGAGAACCCCCCCCCCCCTCCCTTCCGTTTCCCTCTGCCCCTTTAGACACATTGCCTGTCCTGGAACTGGAACTAGTTACGGTTTTTGTGTGGAAGGGAAGGGGGTAGTGTTCCTTCTAGTTGCAAGTGCTTTGAAAAACTTTTCCCTTGCCCTTAAAAAAATAGCAGGATGAAGTTTGGAGTACTATGGATACATCGTGCCGCTCTTACGTAATATTTATACCCACTGGTTTGCCACTTTATAGGGCTGCGTGGATATGTGAAAACTTAGACTTTGCTTCGTTCGGGGAGGGGGGAAATGCTTTCGATAACTACCAAGATTCGTCGATAGAAAAATATTGACCGATAAAATTCTCTTACTTGTTCGTTAAAAAAAATCTGTTATGTAAACTTTGTTTACCCTGAAAGGTAAAAAGTACTGATCCCGTCAGTTTGACAACACTGCATCTTGGGTTGTGATCCTCTCAGTTTGACAACACTGCATCTTTAGTTGTGATCCTCTCAGTTTGACAACACTGCATCTTTAGTTGTGATCCTCTCAGTTTGACAACACTGCCTCTTGGGTTGCGATCCCGTCAGTTTGACAACACTGCCTCTTGGGTTGTGATCCTGTCAGTTTGACAACACTGCCTCTTGGGTTGTGATCCTGTCAGTTTTGACAACACTGCCTCTATGGTTGTGATCCCGTCAGTTTGACAACACTGCATCTTTAGTTGTGATCCTCTCAGTTTGACAACACTGCCTCTTGGGTTGCGATCCCGTCAGTTTGACAACACTGCATCTTGGGTTGTGATCCTGTCAGTTTTGACAACACTGCCTCTATGGTTGTGATCCCGTCAGTTTGACAACACTGCATCTTTAGTTGTGATCCTCTCAGTTTGACAACACTGCATCTTTAGTTGTGATCCTCTCAGTTTGACAACACTGCCTCTTGGGTTGTGATCCTGTCAGTTTGACAACACTGCATCTATGGTTGTTATCCCGTCAGTTTGACAACACTGCCTCTTGGGTTGCGATCCCGTCAGTTTGACAACACTGCATCTTGGGTTGTGATCCTGTCAGTTTTGACAACACTGCCTCTTGGGTTGTGATCCTGTCAGTTTGACAACACTGCCTCTTGGTTGTGATCCTGTCAGTTTGACAACACTGCCTCTTGGTTGTTATCCCGTCAGTTTTGACAACACTGCCTCTATGGTTGTTATCCCGTCAGTTTGACAACACTGCCTCTTGGGTTGCGATCCCGTCAGTTTGACAACACTGCATCTTGGGTTGTGATCCTGTCAGTTTTGACAACACTGCCTCTTGGGTTGTGATCCTGTCAGTTTGACAACACTGCCTCTTGGGTTGTGATCCTGTCAGTTTGACAACACTGCCTCTTGGTTGTGATCCTGTCAGTTTGACAACACTGCCTCTATGGTTGTTATCCCGTCAGTTTGACAACACTGCCTCTATGGTTGTGATCCCGTCAGTTTGACAACACTGCATCTTTAGTTGTGATCCTCTCAGTTTGACAACACTGCCTCTTGGGTTGCGATCCCGTCAGTTTGACAACACTGCCTCTATGGTTGTTATCCCGTCAGTTTGACAACACTGCCTCTTGGGTTGCGATCCGTCAGTTTGACAACACTGCATCTTTAGTTGTGATCCTCTCTGTTTGACAACACTGCCTCTAAAGGTAAGATGTTTCCCAAGAGGAAATCCACGCCGGGAAATGTTTCCATGCACGGGAAGATTGAAAGGGGGATGGGGGAGAGAGGGTCATTATTCCTGTCCAGGGTAATTTGCTACCCCTCTGGGGGATGGGGGAGGAAAACCTTCTTCATCCCTTGATGCTCGTTAAGGGGCCCACTCACTGACTGGAGGATTCTCCCCTTCCCATTTCTTCCACAACATCAATCTCTCCCTTCCTTAACAATGTTGCCAATCCACTTTCTTCACTGCAGCTTTATAAATAAAGGATTTTCATTAAGAACAAAATTATCTAATGTTGGTAAATGTGGCTTTTTTTTTTCAACAGCTAAACAAGTTCGAAACCAATTATTTTAATTGATACTCACTAACTAACGCAATGAAAAACGATTTTCATGATTAAAGTTCGACACCTTAGCTGAGCCGGTACCGTGTCTGCTTGCTGATATGTGTCCCACGGTTTGATTCCAGGCATGGGCCAAAGATTTGATTTATTGTTAGTTAAATTAAGGGTTTCCTCTTTCAAAATGATAAGTTAACAGCCTGGGAGCTGGATGTTGTGTGTATGTTCTAGAATCAAGTCAGTTTGTTAGTTGTGTGCTGATATAGTCGGTCATTTCATAAAGTGCACCGTCAAATTAGACTAGATGAACCTGACATTTAGTCTGCGTACCCACCGATACGGGTATAAAAAAAGATGATTAACTAATATTAATATTCACACAGGAAATTATTATACTGCTATAATGCCACACGGCTAACTCACTCACTGACATTAATGTTTACCCACTTCCAGATGAGCTAGAAACTTGAAATTTGATAAACTTATGGCCTATAACTGACGGGAACATTCAAAAAAGTAAAAAAAAAAAAAAATTAACCCCCGAAAAAAATATTCAAAATGTCGGAGCAACTTTAAAGTCAATGCGGACCATTCTTTGGAGGTCTCTTGTGGTTAAACGGTAATACCTATCAAAAAACGGCCCTGGAATGACATTAGTTTACATCCCCATTGGGGATTTGGGGGCGGAGCCCCCAACGAACAAAGCGAGTTCTCTTATAACGCGGTAGTTGTGTTCCGGAAAAACAACGCGTTATCGAAACCATTAGTTAAATGGGAAAATATAGGTTAAAGGGTTGTAGATACTGACCAGACATGGGGAAAATAACTTTTTATTTATATTTTTAACAAATTTTTTGGTTAATTTGTATAAATTTATATATCATCTACATTGTGTTGTTTTAATAAAACAAATGTTAAAAAACAAATAATGAGCATTAAAATACCGAAATAATACCTTGATTACATGAAGCAGAAGAGGAAAACAATTGAAGGATACAAGGGAAAAAAGAGGAGAGTCACATCATATTTTCCGAGACAACTCATACCTACTTCGATGTGTGCATGGTCTAACGCGCTACTCTCATTTTGGACTAAACTGTCGAAGACTGGTGGATCGTGGTTCGATCCCGGTCGGGTGTACTAGAGTCTTTTTTCCTAAATAATTTTCCGCGCAAAAACGGGTGCACTTCATCTAAATTAAAACCTTGCTAATCCCCATCACATTAGTGTAGTTAGTACATAGGTGTATGAACTGCGCAGGTCTAGGTGCTAAAAAAAAAATTCTCGAACTTCATAAGAACCTTAGAAACTTTTTAAAATTAATATAAATATGATAATAAAATAAACAGTAACTATTATCAAAATTGCATTATGAAGGTATAATGATCTCCAACAGAAGGCAGCACTAGCGCAATTTGAGTAAAAACTGGACATTCCGGCTGTAAGTTATTCTTTAACTGTGTAGTTAATTCGCCCCCGCCCCCCTTTACATGAAAGGTTAAGTTAAGCTCGGTTTGTTTTGTTTAAAAAATTATAAATATTGTGCAAAGAAAAAACTGTTTTGTTATAATCGGTAATTTGCTCATTTTGTTGTGTGTATATATTTAAGAAAACATTACATTTCTAATAATTTGATAGAAAATAGTAAACAAGAAAGAAACTTGCCCTCGTTGCGCGCCCTCTCGGTAGCTGTGTGGAACGGTACTTCCTGTGTGTGATTGCTGGCCTGTAGACTACAAGGGGTGGGAGGGAGGGTTAGTGTGTGGCACGGTACTCCCTGTGTGTGATTGCTGGCCTGTAGACAAGGGGGTGGGAGGGTTAGTTGTGTGGCACGGTACTCCCTATGTGTGATTGCTGGCCTGTAGACTACAAGGGGGTGGTAGGGGAGGGTTAGTTGTGTGGCACGGTACTCCCTGTGTGTGATTGCTGGCCTGTAGACTACAAGGGGGGGGAGGGGAGGCTAGCTGTGTGGCACGGTACTCCCTATGTGTGATTGCTGGCCTGTAGACTACAAGGGGGTGGGAGGGGAGGGTTAGTTGTGTGGCACGGTACTCCCTATGTGTGATTGCTGGCCTGTAGACTACAAGGGGGTGGGAAGGGAGGGTTGCTGTGTGGCACGGTACTCCCTTGTGTGATTGCTGGCCTGTAGACTACAAGGGGGTGGGAGGGGAGGGTTTGCTGTGTGGCACGGTACTCCCTGTGTGTGATTGCTGGCCTGTAGACTACAAGGGGTGGGAGGGAGGGTTTGCTGTGTGGCACGGTACTCCCTGTGTGTGATTGCTGGCCTGTAGACTACAAGGGGGTGGGAGGGGAGGGTTAGTTGTGTGCACGGTACTCCCTGTGTGTGATTGCTGGCCTGTAGACTACAAGGGGGTGGGAGGGGAGGGTTAGCTGTGTGGCACGGTACTCCCTTGTGTGATTGCTGGCCTGTAGACTACAAGGGGTGGGAGGGGAGGGTTAGCTGTGTGGCACGGTACTCCCTATGTGTGATTGCTGGCCTGTAGACTACAAGGGGGTGGGAGGGTAGTTTGTGTGGCACGGTACTCCCTATGTGTGATTGCTGGCCTGTAGACTACAAGGGGGTGGGAGGGGAGGGTTAGCTGTGTGGCACGGTACTCCCTATGTGTGATTGCTGGCCTGTAGACTACAAGGGGTGGAGGGAGGGTTAGCTGTGTGGCACGGTACTCCCTATGTGTGATTGCTGGCCTGTAGACTACAAGGGGGTGGGAGGGTTAGTGTGTGGCACGGTACTCCCTATGTGTGATTGCTGGCCTGTAGACTACAAGGGGGTGGTAGGGAGGGTTTGCTGTGTGGCACGGTACTCCCTGTGTGTGATTGCTGGCCTGTAGACTACAAGGGGGTGGTAGGGAGGGTTAGCTGTGTGGCACGGTACTCCCTATGTGTGATTGCTGGCCTGTATACTACAAGGGGGTGGGGGAGGGTTAGTTGTGTGGCACGGTATTCCCTGTGATGTGATTGCTGGCCTGTAGACTACAAGGGGTGGAGGGGAGGGTTAGTTGTGTGGCACGGTACTCCCTGTGTGTGATTGCTGGCCTGTAGACTACAAGGGGGTGGGAGGGTTAGTTGTGTGGCACGGTACTCCCTGATGTGTGATTGCTGGCCTGTAGACTACAAGGGGTGGGAGGGTTAGCTGTGTGGCACGGTACTCCCTATGTGTGATTGCTGGCCTGTAGACTACAAGGGGGTGGGAGGGTTAGCTGTGTGGCACGGTACTCCCTATGTGTGATTGCTGGCCTGTAGACTACAAGGGGGTGGGGAGGGTTAGCTGTGTGGCACGGTACTCCCTAGTGTGTTATTGCTGGCCTGTAGACTACAAGGGGTGGGAGGGGAGGTTAGTTGTGTGGCACGGTACTCCCTGTGTGTGATTGCTGGCCTGTAGACTACAAGGGGGTGGGAGGGGAGGGTTAGTTGTGTGGCACGGTACTCCCTATGTGTGATTGCTGGCCTGTAGACTACAAGGGGGTGGGGAGGGTTAGCTGTGTGGCACGGTACTCCCTATGTGTGATTGCTGGCCTGTAGACTACAAGGGGGTGGGAGGGTTAGCTGTGTGGCACGGTACTCCCTATGTGTTGATTGCTGGCCTGTAGACTACAAGGGTGGTAGGGGAGGGTAGCTGTGTGGCACGGTACTCCCTGTGTGATATTGCTGGCCTGTTAGACTACAAGGGGGTGGTAGGGGAGGGTTAGCTGTGTGTCACGGTACTTCCTAGTGTGGATTGCTGGCCTGTAGACTACAAGGGGGTGGTAGGGGAGGTTAGTTGTGTGGCACGGTACTCCTATGTGTGATTGCTGGCCTGTAGACTACAAGGGGTGGGAGGGGAGGGTTTGTTGTGTGCACGGTACTCCCATGTGTGATTGCTGGCCTGTAGACTACAAGGGGGTGGGAGGGGAGGGCTAGCTGTGTGTCACGGTTTCTCCCTGTGTGTGATTGCTGGCCTGTAGACTACAAGGGGGTGGAGGAGGAGGGTTTATGCTGTGTTGCCACGGTAACTTCCTATGTGTGATTGCTGGCCTGTAGACTACAAGGGGGTGGGAGGGGAGGGTTAGCTGTGTGGCACGGTACTCCCTATGTGTGATTGCTGGCCTGTAGACTACAAGGGGGTGGGAGGGTTAGCTGTGTGGCACGGTACTCCCTGTGTGTGATTGCTGGCCTGTAGACTACAAGGGGGTGGGAGAGGAGGGTTAGTTCTACACATAACACTCTCGGCTCAACAAAGGGAAGCCCTTGCATGTTTTATGGTCTAAACGTCACGAGGAAGCCTTTCAACTAATTCCAACTTTGCAGCTAGGGTTAATCACTTCCCTCTATTCTCGGGCGGTGTTAACACGCTATAAATACTGTGTCGTAATGAATTCCAGGGTTAAATGGGGGAGCCTTGGTATGTTATGAGCTTTATGGGGAGATTGAGGGGGTACATGGGTGTTCTATATGCGGGTGTCTGTATTCTTGACGGTGGACACGCCATTGTGAAGTTCGCTGATTTTCACAGAGCGTTAACGTTATGCTAAGCTGATAATTTGTCCTTTAAATTATGAAACGAGACATACGTCATGGATTGATTTTGTCCACCGATTTGTTAAGTAAATTTTAAAAAAAAACTCGTGGCGTTAGCCCGTATTTCAAGCGGCCGCCGTCTGTTGGTGAAGATTGTGCCAACTTCTGCGGATGAAGGGTGTCATGTGGTCACCACAACGAAACCCTCCGGCCTTTAATCAATCTCAGTATTTTAGACCGGAGCTGCTCCTTATTTATTCCAGTAGATCTTCATTTGTCCTCACGAGGCCGAGTTGACCTCGTTCCAGACCCACTGCTTCACAGATAGATGTGGAAGCGTCGGGGATCGAACAAGGGACCTCTGGATCTATAGTCAGGAACTCTGACCACTGGACCACATAGACGGTGTTTTATAATATAACGGATCTTAATATTGAGTTATTTTAATTAAGATGATGGCAACGATCAATGTTCTGCAATGTGTCCCTGATGATCCCATGGTTTCGACACGCCCGCCTTAGACCATCTGACCATTGAAGCGGTTCACACAATGTTATTGGAACAATTGCGAACCTCTCAGGGTGAACTAAATACAGAATGTTTGCGTTGATAGGGGAGTCGACACTTTGGGTGTTGTGTGCCTTGGGACTAACCGGGAACCTTAGCGGAGGAAGGCAAGAACAATACGAACAGTAATATAGAGCACCGGGTGGTGTACCCTTCGTTTACCCTGAAAGATAGCATAGCTAACCTCACATGGTTTCAGATTGGCATGGCTTATAACGTAGTGTACACCTAATCACGCCGTTCCCTTACAGGGTAGGCAAGAAACTGTGCAGAGAGCTAAAAAAAAAAAACTTTGAACTTAATCCATCATCACTGACTTTTCACACTCCCTTATCATGCATACCCCTTCGGTTCAACAACATCCATACACCGAGTCATACATGATGCTCTCTTCATACATTTGTCTACAACATTTAGCACGTCTTACATGGCCTACCCCTTCCTTTCCATCCACACACTCTACCTTCATATATTTGCTTCGTCCCTAGACCTACACTCATCCTCTCAACATCCCCAAACCAACGTAAGACGCTTATTTCACTTTACCTAATGGATTCACACTCTATTATTATTATTATTATTATTTATTATTATTATTTATTATTATTATTATATCATCATCATCACTATCATCATTATTATCATCACTATCATCATTATTATCATTAATACTATTACGATTATTACTATCATTATTAGTATGATTACTATTATAATTAGGTGTTCTGTCTTACGACAGGTCCATTCCTTTTGTCAGTGAACCTAGACCGCCAATGCTCCCTGTCCTCTGTCCTCTCCTCCATCTCCCAGAATTTTCTTCTTTCATTCAAGTCATCCAATATTTGAATCCTCCTTCTTCCTAAGCTCCTCTTTCCCTCACCCAATTCTTCTATGACGTCTTACAGAAGACAATAATGCATCACATTAAAGGTTGTCTTTGTTGTTCCAGGTGATTGCGTTCATCTGCGGACTGATCGTGATCATCCTGATGATCATGGCCCTGGCGTCCACCGACTGGTTGATGGCGACCGGCTGGAGGCAGGGTCTGTTCATCCACTGCATCGCGGAGGGCGCTCCCACGCCTCTGCCCTTCAACATGCAGGATCCCCCGGGGTGCTACAGGCTAGGGATGTCTGTAAGTATGCCGCATTTACAAACTTTCAAACATTCTTTTTCCTATAATAGGCAGAGAAAACATGGAGAGGTTAAGAAATAGTTTGAAATTGGGTAAAACTTAGAATTGTCAGAGAAATTAAATACAAAAGGGAAAAATCAAGGAATTTTAATATTGGGTTTAAAAAAACCCGTTAACTTTGCACTAAAACCAAAAACTAAGAGATTTTGTTTTTTGCATGTTAACAAAATTCATTGTCTGGATTTATATTATTAATAAAATGAAGAGATTGTATGTTAGGGTCATGGCGAGATGTTTACCGCATGCAGAGGTCGGAAATTTAATTATTGGTAACCCCTATGCACAAGGATTTCTCTGTTAGTTTGAAGCAAAGCATTGCCCGACACACAATATATTGCATGGTTACCCTGGGTCACCCAGGTACCTCTACTAGTAATACATGAAACTGATGTTGTGTGATTGTGGAAAAATAACTAATACAAATTTTGAAGTTTAGAAGCTTTGAGAATTAAAAAAAAAAGTTATTATTTAATAAAAGAAAATCTGCTTCAGTGGCCATATGGTCTAAGGCGTCACTCTCGTGTTAGATTAGACTTTCAATGACATAGAGATCGAGGTTCGAATTCTGGTTGGGGTACTGAGGGAATTTTTTCTACAATTGTTTTCCGCTCTTTGTCCACGTGAGTGCAGTTATACTTCCTCTAAATTCAACTTTCCACATCCCTAACTCATTAACTAACATATGCTTGTCACCTAAAGAGATAATCAAACAGGGTGTTTAAAAAAAATTCAATTTTCTGAAGTAAACTGTAAAAGGGTTAGCCAAGGAAAATTAGACATGCTACCAGCTGAGTTAAAGTGTTCAATGATTAAAAATTGAAGTGAACCAAACCATTGATGTGTTTCAGCATACATCCAAGCAGCGGCCGCCCTTTGCATTATTACTCTGATCACCGACATAGTGGCGACACTGCTCACGGGCCTTGGACTGCGGAGCAAGGACCACATGAAGAAATACAAGTACTACAAGATCGCCGTTTACGTGATGGTCTTGTCACGTGAGTTTGGTTGAGATTCATAACTTAAGTTGGGATGGGAGAGGACCAGTGTTATTCCAGTTTTTATGGCAAAACCTTTGGTCAAAATAAATAAAATATTTCCCTAGTAGAAACATATAGTTTAATTTTCTTCACATTGTGATATCAACATTTGTTGAATATTTGTCATTAAATGAGAAACTTTTTAAATTAAGAGAAAAAGTTTTCATTAAATATAAGTACACCCTTGACAGATATTCAACAACTGTTGATACCATCTCGTAAAGAAAATTAAACTCTATGTTTGTACTGGAGCAATATTTTATTTATTATGGTAAAAAAAAAAGTCTTGCTTTAAAAACTGCAAAAAGACTGGCATTTTCTCGCATCTTTTTCCACCCTTGCTACATATTAGTAAATTTGAAAAATGACATCTGAACATAGGAATTGAACTCGGGACTCTTGCTTAGCACACTTGATTCTTTACCATTGAGATGTACAGGAATTGTCCCAGGCTCATATTTAAGGCAGAGTTTGTGATGGACATGTCAAAATCATCACTTACCATGGACTACCATTGACACCACAGCCGGTGGCTTTAGGCTGCTATTATTACAATAATTATTCTACATTTAATTTATTATTACATTGTACATTAAAGTGAATAAATAACATGGAGGTAAGCCACAGCTTGTACTGTAATTAATTATACATGACAATCGAAGCTTAGATTATTGGGTCCAGGCGTCATTTCACAATTCCCGGATATGACGTTTGATGCGGCTTTATCCGTAACCATGGATCGTTTACATCTTCTAAGCTTCGGTAGTCATCTATCATTAACTGTATGAATGATGGCTTACCTTCATGTTAGCTGCTATATAGTCCAATTTTCATAGGAAGAACTTTAGCCAACGTACAAATACATGAAAGTAGATCTACTAATTTTTCTGTCATCAAGTCGTGTGATATGCAGATGTTACTTTTGATGTATATTACCAATACTTATAAAATAACACTGGTATATATACAAATGTTATCAATCTTGACTGCAAGACAATATGTTTGTATTTTTTTAAAGGATTTTTATATGAAAATTGGATTGTTGCGTTAATTTTGTTATATGCTATAATATATGGCCTTTACATACTAATCATATCGGATGAAATTAATTAATTGAGAATTTCACTGTGTTGATTTGATTTTATCTGATAATTAATATTGTGTATAATCATATTACTTTTAATTATAATCTTATTACAAAACACAAGTACAAAATCTAACTAAAGTAACACCGACCAACTAAAATTGGACCGGTGTGTCCTAAGTTTTTAAACGGGGTGTACATTTTTCATCCGTGTCCAGCTACAATTTAACTACTGTGTTTTATTTGGTTTACTCAGCCCAATTCTACCTAATACATCGGTTAGACCACATATTATTGGTATTTATTTCCTGCCCATTTTCGCCTTTTTCGAATCCGCCTCAAACAATTAAATTAACTTATTAAGGTGTGAGATTATTTTAAAGATAGTGAATTAAATTTAGGAGTAATAGAAATTAGACAAATTCAAACTGTAAAGAATGTTCTCGAAACTTCTTTGTTTCATATTTCTGTCACTTTGTCCGAGGACTCTTGATTTTTCATATTGGCGACTTCCCCTGGCCCCCACTTCTCCACTACAGACCTAAAGCTGTTTCACACTTGGTAAAAGATAGTGTAAATATGTTTCTAGGCTTTTATATGTCCTGACAAGCAAATAAAATGGCTGCAATTCACTTTGAGGCAATATTCGCTTTACGACGGTAATCTAGAACCCAAGTGAGGTAGATTATTTTTTCATAAATTTAGTTTATTTATGTCACATGTACCCCTTTTACGCGCCCTATTTTTTCTATCTCTATCAACCTGTTTTTTTTTTTTTTTTTATCTTGGCTTTGCTCTATTGTGTTGGTACGATTGTACCTGCATAATATCCTCCATCTCTGAAAGCAAAGCACTGTTACCATGAGCTGTGCTTCTTCTGCGATATCAATCCTTCGTATAATAGCTTTTCCCTCTTATCCTTGTCGGGGAAACGCAAGAGAACAAGGCACGGAAATTAAATGAAGATGGTATCAGCCCGGGAACAATGTGTGACTCGGAACTTTCTCTCTCGTGTTTACATACAGTTTTAATTTGATTTTTATGTGTTATGTTTTGTTTTTGTTTAACTAAGTAGGACATTTTTCCCATAACTGTGTGGATTAAGCTTAGCCTGATGTAAACATGAGTATATTTGGGACATTACAATAATTTAATTGGTTAGTGTAGGAAGGAGGTAAATCAATTTTTGTAGCTTTTCAGGAGAAATAAATAAAACAATAAAAACTTCATGGCTTCAGCCTGTAATCGAGCAATACCAACCAAGCGGCCACCGCTGTTAGGTCCTTCCACGTGAAATCAACACCCCCACAACCTGACCCTGCTCTTATTAAATAAGTAACAATAGTATTTTTAAAAATATTTTATGGTTTGAGATTTCAAAATATTGGTGAATTTGGCAACTCGGCACTTTGCAAAATAGGCTCTTACTCCAATATTATTGAGCATAGAAGTTTCCTTAGGTCTGTTGACCTTTATACCAGACACATGCATATAATTATTTAAATGTTTTCAAGGTCATCAAATTTAATATTTAAACTTAAATTTCATAGAAAAAGTAATTTAAAACAAACGTGAGTCCAAACACACATTAGTAGGGAACATGTGTACCAAATATTAACTAGGGAAAAGCATGGGTTCAAGAGTCATACATGTTTTATTTAAGGCAGATGTAAGGAATTTTGTGGTGGAGGCTTTCATGTGTAGGTTATAGATAATATATTATTCTTACCAGTTTGGCACCATTCTCTCTTCCCCCCCCCCCCCCCACCCCTCACTGAGAAGCCGGGCGCTGTGGTGTCAATAATAGCTCATTACTAGCTGATGATTTCCAAACATCTTTCAAATAAAATAAACTAAAGTAAGATGGACACTGAGTACGGGATGAATCTCGGATAGCCCATTAGTACAGAATTGCCAATCCAAGCCAAGTTTTCCCAGTTCAATTCTTGGGTCCAATTGTAATTTTTTTCGATTTACAAATTAAAATATTTTGAGTTTGATTTAGTATTGATAATACGATAGATTTGACTCGATTTCACTTCACATTGAAAAAGTTGACTTCTCACTATCATCATATTTACTGCCATTCACATGACATTGCTCTGTTGATAATCATTGATTTTTTTTTTCCAGTGATCTCCATCCTGATTGCATTGGTCATCTACCCCGTGTGCTTTGTGGCAGAATATACTGGAAGTAAGATCATTAGGACTCAAATAGTCACACATATACAGGCTGGTCCAATTTAAGTGAACTATTTTGAAAATGAAATAAACTATACCTTGGACAAAATCTTAATTGTAACAGTTTGAAGGTTTCTCAAAATCTTTGGGAACAAAAGCTATTATTTACTCTTTAAAGCTATGGTGACCTGGCGGTCTAGGGGTAAGGTGTCAGATTTCTGTGCTGGTGGTCCGGGGTTCAATCCTCGGTCCCGGCACAGATATATCTGATTGCCAAACCATGCATTCACTTCTGATAATACGTGTATTAATCCCAACTTGTGAATGTGTGGAATGCCAGGCCTCTACCATGGTTCGGATCCCACGTTAAACTGCAGGTCCTCCATTTCATCTCACAATCACCCTACAACTACTCACTAGCGTAAGTGCTATAACCGAATGGGTAGTAAGACGTGGTGCTAATAATAATAATAATAATGATAATAATGTTCTTTAAAAATGTCACCCAATTGTGCATTGTTATTTACAGTGCATTGCTTCAATCCCTGGATAAAGCTGTACATGACCATACAAACACACATAGTCCTAATAATAGTGGACTGCTTTATAACCTCTTGACAGATTATTGTAAATCCGGTGACCGCAAACCACATGGAACATCACCAAACCGGGAAATGATGCATCCTGGGAAGATTCTGCACAGTGTTTTTATGACATGATACTGTATTTAACACCCCATGATTTCTTCATCAGGAGGTATTTGAATTAGAAAGTGTTTCTTCGTCAACTAAAGAATTTTAAAGACTTAAAAGGCTAGAATTCACCAAGAGATTGTTTTTATTTTACCACACTGCTTCTTGGGATCATTTACAGCTTTAGCCAGCAATTGCAGCAGTGCATTACGAATAACAGTGCACATATGGATGACATTATTTTTAAACAGTAATTAATAACTTTTGATTCCAAAGGTTTTAAGAAACCTGTGAACTGATTCACTAAAGATTTTGTCCATCCTATGGCTTTCTATTTAATTTTGGAAATTAACGGTTCGCTTTAATTGGACCACATTGTATTTAAACAATTTTTTTTTCCCTATTCCCCTTTAGAGAAAGTATTGTGATTGTGAAAATTCCCAACTTAGAGATCATGCCTTGAACTAAAAACAAATTTGATGGTGTACAAGTGGTTTAATGAATTTAATTTAAACTTGATATTTATGGGTTATATGGTCACATGGATTTTTAAAACATTACCACAAACTATTGTTATTATTTCTATATGAGAAAGTATGTATGATTGTGTTGTACAATTATTTTTTTAAAGTTGATTCAGACTTCTTAGCTTAGATATTAATTATGATGATGAAATTGAGATGAGGAATCTAGAATTTTTAGACCAGTGTTTGCTGGGAAAGAAAGTAGGGAAACAATTTTTTTCACTTTACCTGACAAGGATACAAACCCCTCGTCACCAGCACCCTAGTCTTAAGTGAGGCCACACACTTGTCTAGCACTTGCAGTTTGCAAATGCCAATCGGGCCTCTCGCATGTTAGATCGATGTCTATCAAGGTAACGTATAGTACTGCAATACACGTGTGTTGTAATGCCAGCCACTCAACCTTGCAGGTATGACCTGCGAGACAAGACCGCAAACATTCTAGCTTTAGGTGAGTGCGAAATACTTGTGCATTCTACTGCACATGTGTCTTTGTAAAGATTCAGAACTGCCATTTACATAAGATAAACAGCAGCGTGAAGAATTTTCTCTTCTGTCTCTCGTTTCTGAAAGCTGTACTGAGTTAGTGCAAGCAGTTCATCAAGACACTTCCTTGACATACGATAAACTGTTGGTACTTTGTTAGGATCATCTAAGTCACTGACAATATTGTCCAGACTATTCGGTAAGTTTGACAAATTGTAGGGAAGAACCGACCACTGCGAGGTCATCTTCTTTCTTCGCCGATGAACCGCAACCAACCAACACTACATCTTCTCTTGAGAACATTTCCACAACTGGTATATGAAGGTAAGTATGAGGTTGTTGCTCCAGTTTGCGGCTAACAAATGTCATCTGGAATCTTCTAGAAGTGATCATCTCGCAAATGCTAGACAAGTTTTGTGCGCTGTCCACCTAACACGAGAAATGTGTTAGATTGTTTGACCACTGATGATAATTGTTTTATTGAGTAGAAAAAAAAAAGTTCTCCCCCCTCTTATTGGTATATATCTTTAATTATGCTTGACAAGACTAGTTAATCCAAAATAGCCTGGTTAAAATATGCTGTTCCTTCATATTATCATCATCATCATGAACAGTTTACAGCCACTGGCCAGGTCTGTCTGGAACATGAGCTTCTCCTACATATTTTTTTTATCCTCCCAGTTAGCCAGTCCTCTCCTTTCTCCTCCAAACTTCTCTACACTCCATTCAGCCACCTGTCCTTTGGTCTCCTTGGCATCCTGTTCCCCACTTCACTATCCATCACCTTTATTTTCTTCTCCTCCGCTACCCTCACATGACCATACCTACCACCTTAGTCGTGACTTTGCTATTCTGTCCTGCACCGGCTCCTCCTTAACGCCCTCGCCTTCATGTGACGCCGATAACTTCTGCGCAGGTAACCGCACGTCTGGGAATTCGGCTGGGCGTACGGTGTGGGCTGGGGGACGGCCATCTTCTTGTTCGGCGGCGTGGTCTTGCTTCTGTGTGACAAGGAGAGCGAAGAGATCTATTACAAGGAGAGGAAGATTGTGCACGACTCGGACTCGCGCGCCTAGTGTCCACCACCCCTGCCCGACGTTGTGCTCTGAGACGCTCGCTGACAAGCGGCCGGACGTTTGCTCGCACCCTCGCACGAGGTAGCTCCCTCACGTTTTACAGACGACTTAGTCCCGCTGCACCAAGTCGTGAAGACCAGTATTGTAACTAAATCTTAGGGTCTGATGCCGATACCAATTCAGCGTTTTATCTTTCCTACTCAAATAAATAAGTAGCAGCTCCGGTCTAGAAAACTGAGATTAATGGCTGGAGGGTTCTAGTGTTGAACTTATGACATCCTCTATCCGGAAATGTTAGCATCAACATTGCTAATGGTGGCAGTCTCTTGGTTGGTACAGCTCTTGCGAGCTCAAGCTATAGCATGAATTTCATGAATTGGTATCTTGCATCAGAATATTATTTTGCTGCACAATATTTACTAATTTATTATAACTATTATTATTTGGGGCTCAACGGCAAAAGATTATTGATGATAACTTATCATGAGAAAATTGATTCATTTTTATATTTAGAAAACTACTTTCATGAGAGAGTTTATTTTTGAGTTAAGGTTTTTTTTAGCTTTCTGTCAGAACAAAGAAATCAATTTCAACCTTTAGTGGCAAATGTGGTATTTACTTTTTGTAGGTGTCAGAGCGATTTAAAGAATCTATATGCTTTTGATTTTGGCAACATATTAAAAGTGATTTTGTAGTAAGAACAATTTCTTAATAGGCCTACAAATTAATATTTTGTTTCTAATTAAATAAAACCTTTTGGTTAGCTAAGCAATTTTATGAACATGGTTTACGCTGAAACTTTTCTTTTTTTTAATTTTTACAATACTGTAATTATTTTGTATTAAAATTTCTGTCGAGCTGTTATAAGAACTTGAATTGTTGGAAGAGAAACCATTTTCTTAGTATTGTCGGAGATTATTTGAATTCGTTCGTAAAGTATATTCGAAAGTTCAATCTTGCTACTATCGGAAGAGTGCCATTAATATTATGTTTTATAAGTTAAGTCGTTTCTTTCCAGCAAAGTTTGATTTCTACTGTATTTTACAAATTCAGTTATCCTAAACATCTACATATCGTATATTATGAAATAATAATTAAATTTTCAATTACTATACCTTTTATTGTTTTCTAGTTACCAGAACGTAATTTTTTTTCTATTTATGAGGGGATAATGTAGAACTGAGGGATATATGATTTGAATCACTAATTCAGCTGTAAACATTATACATTTTCGGGAGATTTTTTTTTTTTAAGAAACATTACTTTATACTTATGTCTACTCTAATGGGAGATAAGTGTTTTCATTTGGATTTAATTTATAACTGGGCGAATCTGTTCAGTTACAATATTTTAAATGAAAGGTGTTCAAGTAATTCAACTTTCATGTTTCATTGTAATCATTATTTATAATTTAAAACGTGAGAAAGGGAATAAGCCAAAGAGCTATTATTGACATTTTCTTGGGCTGCGAGCTAAAGACTGAAACGACGAAACCCCAGCTGTGTGCGTCATGAGGAGGCTTCAGGAGTGATATCAGCGAGTGGATTGGTTCTGGTAGGAGAGGAGAAATACAAAATAAATACGAAATATATGACTAAAAAAAGAAGAAAAAAAAAGAAAAATAGTGATCATCTATGACTGGTCAATTTTGGTTTCTATTTTGGACATACAATATTTTTGGACAAGTGTGCGTGTGTTAATTTTTCTAAAAAGTTTTTCCTACAATATTATCTGGGGGGTTGCTGTGTGTTTGCACTAACAATTTGTTGGTGTTTTGAGAATGGCATGGTGGCTTTTAATGTCAGAACAAATTCTTGAAATTTTAAAATATCTTCATATCCACCCATAAATGTGTCTTTTTCTAAAGGATATCTATTTTTAACAATGGTTTCATTATTTATTGTACCTACAAAGTTTTGTAATTCAAACTCATACATTACATTTGTTTACTAATATAACATATCTTAAGATATGTGATTTTCGTCTTAACATTGTCACCACACGTCGTTGACCTTTTAGGGTCTCACCCTGGCGATAGTGCCTAACTTAAGTACAGCTCCAATCAGGCATTCTATATTGAGGTAACCTGGAGTCTTTGTTAGAAAACCGTGCAATTGGGACCAGTGAAATCATTTTATCACATAAAAAAATATATTTAATTCCCACTTCCTCCTGATACCACCAGTGTTTTTGTCTTTGAGACATTTCTGGAATTCTACTGGCGGATATTTAACCGATGTCTGAGGTTTAGGCATCATGCAGGTGTCGTCACATTGACCCAATGTGATGATATGATGATAATTACCTGTCACCATTATAAGTCTTAAATCTAACTTAAACCTAATTAACCAGACCATGGCCACCATAGGAACAATTTCCTATCGGGAAAAATACCTATGATACCGCTGGGAATCGAAGTCTGGACCTCTAGATTAGAAGCCAGTGACACTGACCACTAGCCTGAGAGGTCGGCTGAATTATATGAATCCCATATTTCTTGAATATGAATATTGAATTTTCTTTCAAACCTCAAATCCAAATTGGACTCCCCGAACCTTTAAAAATGTATAATTTTGTTTAAGGTTTGGTGCCATTAACAAATGATATTTTGTTTGTCAAGTCTATTACTTCATAAAAACAAAAAAAACACTTATTTTTAGTAAATTAATTATATTAATACAATTTTTTTTTTTTTTTATGATTTCACTACTCTCTCAACTACAAAAAATACATATAATTCCTTTTACCAATCGTTTAAAATTATTTTATCCATTCATGTTCATTTTTTTTTTTAGAATTTTATGAATCTTGTATCTCTCGAATGCCGTAGAATACAAGTATCCCATCTCTCTCTCTCTCTCTCTCTCTCTCTCTATATATATATATATAATATATATATAAAAAATAATTTACTGATCCAAATTTTGTTTCTGTCTAGTGTAGAAAGCAGAAAACTGCTCTCTTATGCGATCCCTGATTCAAACATGATTATTTATCAAATAGCCTGTGAGATGGGTTCTTAAGAACCAACAAATTATTTGTACTCAAAACTTAGCAACCTACCAGATTCCATGTGTATTTAAGTTTTTGATTTTGATGTGTTGTGAGGATGTATTTAACCATCACCTAAGTTTTTTTATTTTTATTAAATCATTAATAATTTGCTGTGTTCGTAATTAACACTTTGGAAACTTTACTCTTTTGATACGATAGTAGATGTAATGTTTATTCCCCCAATCACTTGGTATGAAGATTCATTTAAACTATGCTTAAATACTTTCTCACAATAGAGTGCACTTCAGTTTTCCTCACTCAAAGTGTTTGATATATTTGTCGTGTCTCTATCATTCAGTGAATACGTTTTTTGTTCATTTATTTCACCCTTATATTATATATATATATTAACTAATTACCTAGACCGATACAATTATGGATAATAGAGTTATAATACTCATTTGTAGGTGCCATTTTAAATTCGGTGTAACTTCCTTTGTACCGATTTATTTTAAAAATAAGGTTCTGGGAGATTACATTATTTTATTTTTTTCAGAATTTTTTTATTTATTCCATTAAGAATTATTATTATTATTATTATTTTATATACATATATAAGTTATATTGTTTACTCTTTCAATACATATCTCAAGAAGTCAATAAGGCACAGGGAGGAGTTCCCAGTGGCAGCAGTGTAAAGTTTTATCCGTTAACTCCTTTTCACTATGAGAGTCAAAATGAGTGTGTCCTATTTGTTACAATAAGTCAATTTATGAAATATCAAGTCAAGTAAACAAATATTAAATACTCTCCTCTTAGTATTAGTTAAAATCTTTAATTTATTTGAGGTATTTAGTGTGCACTTTATAACCAACTGATTATATCAGCGCACGGCTCATGAACTAACTTAAATCTAGAACAAACACAACATCCAGCTCCTGGCCGTTAATTTATTATTGGTAAAGGGGAATCCCATATTTCACCAAAGCTTAAATTTTCGGGCATGCCGAACCTTAAGCTATGTTAATTTAAAAATTAATAATTAAATAATAATAAAAAAAAAACAAGTGAAGAATTTATTAGAAAACGGTGAAAATTACATATTCTTTTTATTTTCCCCCTCTCTTATAAAATACTGTAAAAAACTCTTTTTTTAAGACCTGTGAAAATTGAGAATAATTGGGGAATTTAAAAACTTTTGAAAGTCTACTAACCCTTGTCTGCTTTTACTCTATGATATTGCAACTAAAATTTAATTTTAATTGTTGTTAAAACCAACCCAATTAGCACAGTATTTAATCTGTAAATTAGTTTAAGTTACTGTTTATATAAACATATCTCTTTAGGGAAAACCTCTTTCTGCTTTTTGAAGTATATTTTGTCATTTTTTAAAGATAAACGCAAACTTTGTCTAATCTAGGTATATAGGTGTTGGAAAAAAAGGTAATTGTTTTTACAGTTTTTATGGGAAAACATTTTCTTCTGTCAAAATTAATCAAATATTGCTCCAGTACAAACATAGAGTTTAATTTTCTTTACGAGGTGGTATCAACAATTGTATAATATCTGTCAAGGGTGTCCTGGAATTTAATGACAACTTATTATCTTTATTTAACAAATTTCTCATCTATGTGAATGTGTGGAATGCCCAGGCCTCCGCCGTGGTTCGGATTCCACGTTAAACTGTAGATCCTTCATTTCATCTCACAATCACCCTACCATCACACATTAGCGTAATGCCACTCTTCCTGTGACAGATATTCAACAGCTGTTGATATCACAGTGCGAAGAAAATTAAACTCTTATGCTTCTACTACAGCAATGATTTATTTTGGTCAAATAAAGTTTTGCTATAAAAACTTCAAAAACACTAAACTTCTTTCGCTTCCCTTACACTTCCATCTTAAGCTTAAAGAGAGTTTAAGTACCCGCAAAGCCTTATAAATATTAGTTCTTTATTAAGTGATATCATTGGTTAATTTATAATGTAGAATTTACAAAATTAGAGTTGTGCTTTTTGTCCCTTCGGCATCTTTTTGGGCAGCTATTAGGAAAGAGGATTGGAGGGGAGGGGGCCAATAATATGCATGAATCTATCAAAGGTCTGCAGGTGAAATATATTTTCTTTGGGTTGCACTGTTTGCTGAATGGTAGAGGAGACAGATGTGTAACACTTGTTTCTCTAAGTGCTTGCTAGTGCTAGTGTGACGTTAGTGTGATTGTATGTACATGTGTGAAGTGTTGGAACAGAGAGGCAACGCGGGCAGGATTAGGTGTGTGTTCAAATAAACAAAACAATTTCATACACAACAAACTCAACGAAACAAATAGAGTAGATTATATGGACTTCTCTCACAATGAAGATATAGAAATATAGAATTGTATATTGAAAATATTTAGTGAAAATGTATATCATAACAGTAAAAAAAAAAAAAACCTACCAAGGCCTGTGGACGTGTTTTCATAGTTAAATCAATATGGTATTAAATCTGCAATGTTCAAATGTTACTTTTTTTTGTTATGTGTACAAGAATAAGATAGTTTGATTGTGATTCTTCCAATAATTTTTGAAAACTATGAACAACTCAATTTTATATATACAAAAAAGGTTCCATTTCTATGAACAAGAATTTGACTCCAAATCACCACAATGAACACTAACTTTTGGTTGTTTAAAGTGATCATGGATCGTTAGTTTTATATACTTAAAAAAAATAGATATACCTATACACTATCATTTTGGGAGTACCTTGTTCTTGTACCAAATCAAATTTTAATTGACCTACATAATTTTTGTAATCTTGTTCTATATAAATATGTATCAGTTCTTATAAAACAAATTATTCCTTCCAATATGGAAGAAAATCTTTTCAAAATGTTCAAATGAATTACCATATCAATATCAAATCTCAACTTCCAGATTTTCTATAATATATATACATACATTTTGTTCCTCTTTCATGTTTATTTGTAAACACATTAAGTTTTTAAATAGTTGGTGAATTTGTTGGCAGCTAGACTAACGTTATGAAAAGTTGCAATGGCAAGCTATCTGACCACTTAGATTTATTTGATGATTAGAAAGTTGACCTTGGACTTAGGAAATATATTGAAAGTAAGGCAGCTTGGAGCATAGTTTATGGCACTCACATTTTTGTATATTTTTCAAGTTACTTTGATCATAAAAAATTATTAATTTGCATAATAACTTAGGAATTTATCAAATAAGTGCAGAAACACTTTAAATTAATGTAATCTAAGGAAGCTGACTTTAAAAGAGAGTTAGGTTATGCCTCTATGGAAACAATTAAAAATCTCATTTTTTTTAATACACTCTTCGGTAATATTGCATCTTCATATTAAGAATAAATGATACAATTTACCATACAGACTTCTTTCCCTCCCGCTTATTTTAAGATATACATTTACTAAACTCCTCAAGATTTGTGAAACGGAATAATAGGTTTATACATTGTTGTACCAAAGATCATAAATGAAATAATATACACTGTTAATTACTTTATGGCATTAGAAACTAGGAACATTATTAAAGAAAAATTGAGGGAAGAGAAATATCTTTGACCATCAAAGAGCATAAGACTCAAATTCAGTTTCAAAGACCTAAATAAAAAAGTATATATATATATATTTTATTATAGCTCAGAAACAAAAGGTTATAAAAATATATAATATATAATAGTTTTGCGTTCATTCATTTAACACCAAATTTGTGTAGGTACTATTAAAAGTTTTATCAACATTTAACCTACACCCAACATCTGATCGATATCTCATCTACCTAGGTAGCCCCCACCCCCGCTCCTCCTTAGAAAGTTAGAAAAAAAAAAAACACGACTAACAAATTTTTTAGCTACTATTTGACCATGTTTGTGTTTTTATATATCTTTATCATTAAATAGGAATATTTCTGAAAATTAAAAATTATGTGTAACTGGGAAAGTGATCATAATATGGAAGTATAAAGAAATAGAGGTACATTTATTTTTTATCAAGCCCTAACCTAATTATCCTTTCAGGTTGTCTTCCTTTCATATCACATTACATTATTTTTACATTGATTCTGCACTGCCTTCATAAATATAAATACATTATTTTGTAAGCTCTGTTATTAATATTTTTGTTGATGAATAATGAATTGAGAGTAAAATGTTAAATGTATAATAAATGTTTTATTTTTATAATGTGACATACTCAACATTTTATTGCTTTGCATACAGTTTCTTTTTCAGATTAGTTCTATTTAATGAAACTGTAGGAGTTAAGGAATTTTACATGTGTAATATGTAAATGTTTTATTAGTTTTAATTATATATTCACTCATGTAAAAATATTCACAAATTATGAACAAATTAGTTTTTTAAATATTTGATTTTCTGTAGTTTGTAGTTACTATAGTTATTATATCATGAAGTTTTTTTTAATGTGTGAAAGTACAAGGTCCAACATTACAATGTCTTGTCAAAGTCCTTGTAATTAAACTGTTTGTAAAGTCTATGCATTGGTAAAACGTGTTGTGTTTTACGATACTATTTTCATGTGCGTATCTAATTACGATAAGGGGCCTTCCATTAGTTTTAATCGTTAACCTTCTCAGAACCCTAGATTTGTTTCAAAGGTTTTGATTGACTTGATTTGACAATAGAGAATATAAGGAAGATATTACAACTTCTAGGGGGATGTTCTGAAAACAAATCGAGACAAACCTAAGCATCACGTCTTTATAATGCTATCCGCTACTTTTTTTTTGTTTCTTCTAAAATGTCTCTTGAAAATAATAAGATATTGAAGTGTAAATTAAAACAAATAAAAAATGTTTCCAGTAGAATTAAAAGGAAAATACAAACCATTGAAAATAAACAAGCTGATGCAGTAACTTGAAATCGGCATCATCATAAATTATTAATTTCAGAAGATAAATAAATGTAACCTCACTTTAATAACAATCACCTAGAAAAAAAATAAGGCAGAATGTTTGATGTTGTTAATATGGGCATTATGTCAACTAACTGGAAGGTGGGCCTCGCGTTAACTTTACAAGCACTTTTATGTGTTCATTAGCGCTAACAGATCATTGGAAAATCCAAAGTAGAGGCTGTTATCACTCTGCCTTAAGGCCCTTAGCCCTGTCGAGTAAAAGTCTAAAACCTCTTTTGAGGATGGTGGTGGGAGGTGAAAGGCGTGGCATGGCTTCACAACTGATCAAAGTATCCTTCCGCGCCAACAAGAACAGATGGATCACGGAAACCATAGATGGTGCTAGCTACCGGACAGGTCTTGCGGAAAAATCGTACGTTTCAAAATTTCCATTTTCTTGAGAACCAGTGGAATTTTTATGTTAATATTTTTAACACCCCTTCTAAGATAATGTATTGGTCTTTATTAATTCTTACATTTTCTTATTTTTTGTTATGAAGCTGGCAATTTTAAATGGATAAATGTCAATTTTATCGATATTTGATCACCGTTAAAATAATAGAGCAGGTGTGTATATAAAAAGTATAACTTAATCAACATGCTTCTATTCTTGAACAAACCATTTCCGAAAATAAAATTACAAAACATTAAAAATTCTTAAAGATAACCTTTGTTCCCTTGGCCCTGCATTTCCACGCCAAATGAAAAGGGCCAATCACCTTATGTGGAACCCCAATGAAATGACTAACGTGGCATTGTAAGTATGAACCTGAGTATATTTTTACAAGAAACACATTCTGTGCATATCAAACTTAATACTTTATTTAACGTGTGTAATAACATTATATTAGTTGCTTCCTAGACAATATTATTTACCCAATTTTAAGGAGCAGTTATATTTCTAGTCAGTATATAATATGTATTTGTATAAATTTACTGTAGTTGAATAAAAATCACAAATTAACTTTTGTTAAAATATTTTCATCTTACAGGACATGTTTGTTTTTTGTCCAAACTAATCTCGATATCTTTTTTGTAAGAATCATATTAATACATAAAATTGAATTTTAAACAAATATATATATATATATATATATACTTTATTTTTGTGGTTTAGTGATTAATTTTTAAATAGAGACGTCATAAATAAGGTGTGGTTATTCATAAAATAATGAATGTAAGAGTTACTCTTGGTTAAATGAATACATTTATTTGTTGGAGAAAATATTTATATTAACATAATTTATGTACCTATATTTTTGTTCTTATTTATGTAACATATAGTTAGTTATATTTAAGTGAGAAAACACTAGCGATATTTAAAATATTTTATTTTTGTACTATTTTAACTAAACATATTAATTTTATTGGATTTGAAATTTTTGAAACAAATTGAGTGACATTATTATGAAATAGATTTGCTTTTGAAATATCAATTTTATAAGTGAGGCCAAATATGTACATAGCACAGGAGTAGATATTGTAAATGAAGATGTGCATTTTTAAACTGTATATAGATTTTATTTTGTTTTTTTTAAAATTTTTTTTCTCCTCCCCTTAATTTCCACAACTCCTAAAATGTTGTTACACCACTACCTATGTATCAATTAACAATAAATAGAAATGTCCAATATATCTTAATATAATTAAAAAGTTTTTTGTCCATCTGTCATGAGCATTGCAGGAAATTTATTGCATACAGACGGCTGAAATTCTAAAATTAGTTGCCCCTTTGCATAAACATGTGCTTCTTGAAGCTAGAATTTTATATTTTTTTCTAGTTTTCTTTACATCTATTAAAAACTGGGCCGGAAGAAATACAATGAAGATTAATTTTTCGTTTGTTTAAAGCAAAGACAAGCGTTTCCCAGGGTATCCACAGATTACAGTGCGTTATCACTCGGAGCAACGCTGGGCACTTCTGTATTGTTATCAATATTATAAAGAATTTATTTGTTAATCTATAAGGAAAAGTGTCCTTTCATTCTTTACAAATGTCTTCTCTCCCTTTTGTGTTTTTTTTTGTTTTATTATTATTTAGCACTGCATCTTACTACCCGTTCGGGTTATACGCTTAAGTACTAATTACGCTAATGGATTAGGAATTGGGAAGGTTGAATTAAAGGAAGTGAACCCGCATTTGCGTGGAGGGAGAGTGGAAAACCATTTAGGAAAAACCACCCCAGTTACCCGACGAAATTCAAACCTCGATCTCCTCGTCCTCAGCAGCTGGGCTCAACACGACTAGTGCGTTAGCCAACTACGCCACCGAGGCGGGTGTGGTTTTTTGGTTTCCTCTTTTATAAAGTTGTATTGAACATTTCACACCCCCTCCTGACAGTTCCGAATGAAATTAGGCCAGCGGATTGGTGGTAACGATTGATTCTCGTCAAGAGGCAGCCATTACCTCTTTGTCCTAGGCAACAACGTAAAGTGTGAACTGTGTTTTTATTTTCATTATGAAGCTAAATTGTGCTCCCTTTTATATGTTTCTATCGACTATTCGTGTACCTTCTTCGAAAATAAAACAATTTATTTGGTAAATGTAAATCATATTTACAGTTCCTAATGTTTTACAAATATAATGAATACTTTTAAAGAAGATTTTTTTTTCCTATGATCTACATGTTCAGGTTCAACACAAAATATAACGATTGAAACAAAAAATTAATTTACTCGGCAAAACAAGTGTTGATTTTATTCTCGTTGAAAATGCAGCCATCTTAATATACAAGTGTCAGAAACATACTTACTATTTATACAAAAGCTTTTATTTAAATTTTGTATAAAATAAAATATTTAAAAAAAATGTCTTCATGCTGTATTTATATTTTTCAAACATTTTACTGTGTTAAAATTATTACATGTTTGATTGTGAATGGCCTATTCTGGTATTCATTTAGGCTTGTATAGAAGTAAAATGAGTTAAAAATAAAAAGTTTTGTTTTTAAGATCTACCTGGGTACTGGTTTTGTTACATTTTACAGAAGAATATTATTATAATTCATACTCGAACAATCATTTGGCATAATTTCACAGCAATAAAAAGAAGGAAAAAAAAAAGACTTTCAAACTTTTGGAATTACTTTTAGATATACATTAAAAATAGATGCAGTATTGTTTTCTACAAACTTATTTAATTGATTCTTATTGCACAAACAAATTATATAAAAATGGTTGGACATCTCTAATTGGATTTAAAAACATCTCTTTAGCATAATTTG
The DNA here is from genome assembly GCA_039000515.1 of Timema cristinae. Taxonomy (NCBI): domain Eukaryota; kingdom Metazoa; phylum Arthropoda; class Insecta; order Phasmatodea; family Timematidae; genus Timema; species Timema cristinae. The sequence goes on along the minus strand of JBCFYV010000003.1, from coordinate 69,868,581 downwards.
TTGTATTTTTACTTCCCAAAATTAGCATTTGCTGTTTTTTTTTTTATCATATCACATCGCAATAAACCTAATCAACAGAACAGGAGGGGTGCTTTAAGTAGAGGGAGGGGAGTTATGACATGTTTCTGTTTAACTTAACAGCAGTAACATGACTTAGCAAGCATGAGTTACATGAACATCTTTCCCACCAGATGAAACTGACACTTAACCGCATGAAGGATACAAAACATTTTTTAGCACGTCTTACTACCTGTTCGGGTTATACGACAATGGTTTTAGGATTAGGAAGGTTATATTTAGAAGAAATGTACTCACATTTGTGTATAGAAAGAGTGAAACCTTTAGAAAAAAAACCACTCGACTGAGATTCAAACCTAAGTCTCCTTATCATTGATAGTCTAGTCTAGTATCAGAATAGAGCATTAGACCATGTGGCCATCGGAGTGTGTTATGCGATATGACACATGCTCCATGTGTGATTGAACACTTAGCAAGTGATACACTTCAGACCGGGAGGAGCATGTGCCATGTGCAGTGTCGTGGGTAGACTGGTTCACTGTTCCATGATCGATGTGCGGCCGATTCGGTCAATATGTGCGGAAATGTCCGGCAACTCGTTACACCGTGCACAGGATGACCAACAGTTAGACATTGATTTTGTATGTCTTGTTGATCGATATTGTGCAAGTTATGTTTACACGCGGGAAGTATTATTTCAAGACGCAAGTAAGAGGAGGAGAGGGAGAGATTAGCAAGAATGTGTCGGGATGTTTTGTTAACTTGGAGGATAAAACTTTATAAGCACCAAGCGTTAATACATTTTATATAACTGGGTGAACCCAAAAACATTTTTTCTTCTTTCCTCTTCTGATAATTGCTGATATTAGATTCTTTTCTTCAGATGACTCGATTACAACAGGATTCTCCCATGTGACGTTCTATCGGCTCATTCGTGTTGCATAATGCATGCACCATCCCATGTGAAAGTTGCCTTATGGCTATCATTAAAAAGGTGTAAAGTCTACTTTTTCGATCCATTCAATAAAATTCATCATAAATTTAAAGTTTTAATAATAATAATCATCATAAGCATCAACTGTTTCCAGCCTGTGGCCGAACCAAACCAAAGTACTCGGAAAAAACAAAATAAAATTCCAGAATGACAAAATCGACCCATTTGAAGTTTAAATATTAATTGTTAATATTTCATGCTGGAGAGAAAAATATTTTGCTTATTTATTTAACTGTATAATACATTTATTTAAAATAAAATTAATTCCCTAGTGTTTGTATGAAATATTTAATTCCAGGCTGATAAATCAAGTTATTATCTCAATATGAGAGTCGGTTACTTCATATTTGTTCATATAAAATTAATTTGTAATTTGCATAACAAATGATTTTACTAACAAAGGAAATATGGCTATGTTATTCCCTATCCTCCTTTCAATTTTTAAAATTTAAATTGATATATTATCTATAAATATTTTTATTGGGAAAGCTTTGTAGTAATTGTCTTAAGCCAGTGGTTCCCAACTTTTTTTTTTTTGCTTCCATATCCCTTGGCAGCCCATTTCCATACTTTGTGCCCCTAATATTAGCAAAATGTTTAGTTAACACATTGGTAGTACTTTCGGATTTATTTGTTTCAACTGAAAGTAAATGGGCTAATATATAATGGGATTAAAAACACTGTAATAATAAGGTGAATAAACAGTGCACATATATTTACATTCAAAAAGAAAAGTTACAATAAAAACTAACACATTTAATTAATTTAATAGTTTATTAATGATTATAAAAACTATTTTATGTTTGAAATTCAAATAATTTTCTCAAGATCTAATATAGAAGAAAACCGCATCGCCCCCCCTTATGCGTTGAGTTAATTTCACATGAAAAACATTTTAACGTACCCTCAAAAGTTCTAGCATGTACCACTTGAGGTATGCGCACCCCATGTTGGGAACTGCTGATCTAACCTGATATTTTTTTTTAAAGGTGATTAGTCATTTTCATGGATTTTCCTATCTCTTAGGTATCATATTTTTATATTTATTACATATATATCATTTACATCTATTTATTAGGAGTTTTGGAAGGCATTTTTAAGTTCAAGTTGAGTTTAAATGACAGCAAGTTTTTTTTAGTTGGAGTAATATAACTTAGAGAGCTGTATTAACAATAGAAATATTTCAAGTTGCATTTTTTTAATAGATTCATACTTAAATCATTATTTTTCCTGAAAATTTAATTTTTTTAGTAAAAAAAATTGTATGATCACACCAATTTGAATTTTTAGATAAGTTTAATATAATTTTGTACGAGATATATATTTTAAAATCAGACAAAAGCAAATATTAAGGGAGTATATTTGCAGTTAAATAATGTCTTGAAATTTAGTCATATTAATTAAACTCCAAATTTTCACAATAAAATTCAAAATTCAGGGCACTTAAATTTGTCGAACTTTGTGAAAATCGGCAAGTTTGAACAACTACTAAAATTCGTCCTGAAACTTTTGAGGACTCGCACATTGGTAATATTTATATGATAACATTAGTAAGGGTGTGCAGAGTTTCAAATTTTTTTATAACTTTGCTTAAAATATTTGTTTGCTTAAACTTCAATTCGAAAGTGAAATTCTGTATTTGAAAATGGCAAAGCATCGCCAAATAAAAATATTTTATTTTCTGCTGTTATTTCTATCACTTTGTATGGAAAAAATTAATTTTCATTTTGTGATGGGAACTTAATTTATCATTCTAAAACAAAAATATTATGTTTGAAATAAAGAATTTTTTAAATAAAATTTAATACCTAAATATACATAATTATTAAAAACATATTAGTTTTATTCAACATTAAACATTTTTTAAATAATCAAACTTTGGTTCGATTTTGAGAATATCATTTTATTCGATTCAACTTTACTTTGATTTAAAAAAGTGAACTTCACACGTATCTCTAAACGCTTGAATTACACATACAAGATAATACAATTCTGGACTATGACCTACTGTTTAATATAAACCTGCTTACTAAGTGCTATCATGCTATGCTTATATTTTACATCCATTAATGTTTCCAACCTGTGGCCTGGGTCAGGTTTTTATTCAAGCCATATTTTTTCCACTACCAGGTTTCTAGGTCTGTTGTAACTTCAAATACATTATAAAATATTTGATCTTAAGACTAGGACAGGCACAACATACAGTCCCCGGCCGTTAATGTTTCATTGTTGTAAACCCACATTTCACCTATGATACATTTTTCGGCCATGACAGAAATCGAGCCCGGGACGCTTAGCTCAGTAGACAGACACACTGCTGAATGAGCTGAGGTTTCGAATTATACTATGCTTATATACAAGTTATATAGGAACCATTATGATAAGGATTTTGATGTTTTAAGTTGATATGGGGCATCCCCATTGTATGTTTCTTTGTGGACTACCAATCTGGTCTCTAATTATCTTTATCGGGTGTAAGTGCGGGTCTTGGCGCAAAAAGCTGCCCTTGCAATAAATGGGTGCATAATCAACTTTTCAAAGTACAGAAACTCAACCGATTGTGCTTGGCTCTGACCCCGAGAGTTTGTCCTTTTACCAGATGAATTTGGGTGCAAATGTTTTAAAAAATTCAAGGATATCCCATATCAACCTCGTTAATCTTAGGGTAAAATGCTCCCCTCACGACCCAATGCCCATGGGTTTAAGCCCAGCTGAGGTGACTGGGTTTTCTTTAGTGATAAAAATCCATATCACAACTTCCTTCGAAGGGTAAGTAAAACCTTCTGTCCCATGTTGATTGTGGCCTGTAAAAGAACCCTGGAAGGAATGTGAAAATACCTTTCCCGGAAAAATTAGGCTTTTATGCATTCACTCATATACATTCACTGTGGAAAGCAACAAGGAACCCTCACATTTCTGAACTCCCCTAGTACATTGGTATTTCTACCAGATGGTGCAGATGGCACTAACCAGCCGAAGGTCTGAGTGCATGCCCAGCTCAAGATGCAAAGAAATCACATCAAACCAACCCTCAGGTTGTAGAAATAAGAAGAGAGGGTAGACCAAATGGGCAGTAAGACGTTCATCACTAAGTAAAAGTGCCAAGCAAAATCCTCGTTGAATATAAAGCTTTAGCCTCTCTTCTGATGGGTGAGTACCTTAGGAAATGCCTTCGGCACCGCGATCTCTCGAGATTTAAATGGTTACTTAGGCCTAATTGGTGTAGTTGACGGATACTCTCTAACCTGGGGGCACTTCTCCTGTCCTAAAGACAAACATGTCAAAATATTGCAGTGTAAGTTGCTCCGTAAAGTAAACTATTGGCACAGAAAGTTGGGGGTGACTTATAATTTAAATTGCTTTTGAATAAGTAATGGAATATATGTGTGTGTATGTATATATATATATATATAATGTATGTATTTTATAATTTTTATAACCAAGTTTTTTGACCAAAGCAATTAAAATAATTTCAGTATATAATAAATTAAATACCCATGCTAATATACCTAAGTACTGTTATAGCCAAATCTAAATATATAAAACTCTTTTTTAAATCAAAATATAACTCCTGGACACAGGAATCAAACCAGGAATCTTTGGCTTAGTATGTCAACGCTCTTACCACTGAGATATCCAAGGGTTTTGCCCAGGGTAATTCTTCACACACATTTTAAATACAAATCTGTGATGGAGGTGCAGAAATCGTCGGCTCACAATCTTAATTGATCGCTCATATGTGACTGACGATTTTCACACGTCCATTACATACTCTGCCTTAAGATATGAATGAAGAATGACCCCAAGGATGGGGCTACTCAATGGTAAAAGCATTGGGGTATTAACCCAAAGATGTCTGTTTAAATTTTCGTGCCCAAGTGTCAGTTTCTAATTTAAATGGATATTCAGCAGAAAAGTTTAGTTTGATTTTGTACACCTATTAATCTCAAACTTTGTTTAGTATTAGTCATGGTACATTGCAGAATTTGACCATGACTTTTCCCCTTTATTTAAAAGATAATTTGTTCAAATGCCGTTATACTCGTTACAAAATATTGGAGAAATGTTGAGATAATTCCTGCATCAGTGTTTTATTTATTTTGTTGCAAGAATTTTTTTTGCTATAGAAATTGCAAAAGTACCGACCTTTACTTGCGTCTCCTTACATCTAAACTCAAGTTTGCTACCCCTTAAGGCAACCAGTTGAATATATGCACACTAAAGTTGCGTATATACACTAGGCAAACAAGAGCGAACTAAGGGTAGCTAATGGATTTGGTCGAATTTGTTGGGCGTTTGATTCAAAATTCATCTTTCCGTTCACATTAAGCGAATAAAATGTTTTCACAGATGTTTGCTCACTTTCGCTGGTTGTCGAGTTGAAGCTTTGGCGTTGCTCTACTTTTCATTATGTCTGATGAAGATTTAATTATAACCATTAATGCATCATATATAATAATCAATGTAGAATCTCTCCACTAGTAGAAAAAAAGAACTGTGTAGGTGGTACTTCACTTTTAAAAAATACAGAATGATATATATTTTTTAATATATTATAATCACTGTGTCGGATTCCAGATACACTCATGTTCACTGTATAATTCAATTATTTGTAATACAAGAGTATTACTCCACTTCGTAGAGACACATAAAAACAATATTCCATTCAGTTTGCTGTCAATGTTCCCTACAACCTACACACTATCAACAGTCTACTAGCGAACATCCTTTTATGTACCGACCAGTGAGCGAACCTTGGCAAAGGCAAACAAATGCATCGGTGATGTTTGTTCCTACATACAAAGTAAGCGAATAAATTCGTTCACTACCCTTCGTTCGCCTAATGTATACGCGACTTGGACACACAGACTTAAATGATCACATAGTCATGTCCATCAGATTAAAGAGCTTGATCTTATATCACGTCTCCTCGGGTTTAAGTTGCCTCAAGTGTCTGCACCTCTAGTTACCCAGGAATAAGTTTGTTAATGTGAAATGTGCGCTAGGTTTCATAAAATCAATGAAAATGTATTTTCTACAAATATAGTAGATGTAAATGAATTTACAAAACCTATGTAATTTGTAGCACTTTTCTCAAACCAGTTTTTTTTTTTACTTCCCCTCAACCATCCTTTTGATATCAAATCTTCCTGGCGGAACTTTGAGCACAATTCCTTCCGTGTTAGCACTTTCTCTTTAGGGGCCAACTTGTATAATTTTTTTATCACCTGTCTGTATTTTGGTCAATGGATTGTTACTCGTATATAATTTAATTTATTAGACCAAAATGTTCAATTTTTTTTTATTTTGAAATATATTACATTAACTTTAAAATTGTTTTATTTTGTATTTCTCATATTTCTTCCTCCTTACCCAGAATGACAAGCAGCGTTTCATGTCTAGTATCGAGGTAAGTTACAACAATTCTGTTTCACGTTTATAAACCGAGCCATCATTTCATATCAGGGCCATAAGACCTATGTGCAATTCTTCAATATTAGTTTAGTGACTTTTGTTGAAGCTACAAACTAAAATTAGTGTATTGGTTCTTGACTAGACAAGTGCAAATATTTAAAAACCTTGACTTTGTTTTAATTCATAGGTAAAATTCCCGACTCTACCCTTATGAAGCTTCACAAATAAATATATTTAATGTAAGTGTATATATTTTTATTTAGTTTTATTAATTTGCGCTGCTATTTACATCACCAGTAAATGTTAGCATGACAAAAATCTAAAAAATAATGTTAGCAGCGCATCTTACCACCTGTTCAGGTTATATGCATAGGCCTACTAATTACACTAAACGGGTTAACAATAAGGAAAGCTTGATTTTAGGAAGTGCACCCGCATTTGCATGGATATAATGTTGAAAACCATTTAGGAAAAACCACCCTCAGTGCACTCAACCAGGATCGAGCCCCAATTTCCCCGTCTTCGGCAGTCTAGTCCAACACGAGATTAGCGGCGTTACACCACACGACCACCGAAGCAGGTCTAAAATAGTTAATTTAAATGTTGTGATAGTAACTTTATCATAAAAACAAATAAGGAAGGGCAAGAATACGCGCATTGCATTTGTGAATATTTGAAAAGCATTTGATTATGCAGAATGGAATAAAACGTTTGAAATTTGAGAAAACTTGGGATCAAATACAATGAATGAAGAATAATGTACGACCGGTCCATTCCTTTTGTCAGTGAAACTTAGACCTCCAATGTATCCTGTCCTCTGCCTCCTTAAGCTCCTATCATTTTCTTCTTTCCTTCAAGTGATCCAATATTTGAATCCTCCTCCTCCTAAGCTCCTCTTTCCCTCTATGACGTCGTGCAAAAGACAATTACTCCTAAGTATGTGTCCGATCCAGTTCGCTTCACGCCGAAGATCACATCCAAAATGGATCTCTTCTCATCCATCTTCTTTGGACTTCATTTGTCACCCTGTCTGTCTGTCCACCTGATATTCTCAAGTGCTCTTATACATAAATCAGACATCAATAGTTATATTTAATGAGTATGAAGAATAAGCTAAAGTTTAAAAAAGGTAACATACAAGGATGCCACTCACCTTCCAAGCTAATTTAATGCTTATGTAGAAGAAGCGCCAACAAGGTAAAAGAAGAAATTAAACGTGCTACAGACAGGGAAAACCTGGAAAAGTTGGGGAATTTTTGGATTGCAGGGAAATGACAGGGAATTAAAAAATATGTCTAAAAAATCCCATTAATTTCACAACCAAACACTAAAACAAAAGTTAATAATACCTAAATAAAATAACATTTTAATTTTTTTAAATAACTGATAAAAACTTAGTTTAGTAGATACAAACTTTTTTTTTTTAATATGTGATCAATAATAAATAAAACAAGTCATCATCTACCATTACAATGGGAAAAAAGTAATCAGGGAAAATTAAAAAAATGTTGCTTGGAAAATTCGGGGAATTTTGTAAAATAGGTTTTGTACCCACTCTGAATTATTTTGTCTAGAATTATAAAATAGGAGGAGAATTTGTCAACACACTTATTTTTGTTGATGACATTGATGTTTGTGCTGAAAGTGAAAAGGATCTTTAAGAAATACTGAACAGAATGGTTGACATATTGAAAATTTATTATAATATTAAGATTAGCAAGAGGAAAACAAGTCATGATATACAGTAAAGGAGAAATCAATCAAATTAATATATATATAAAACTAGAAGCAAGTGATGGAGTTTTACTAAGTAGGCAGGCGAGAAAGCTTTTCATCACAATAACACTATTTACCTCTACATTACAATAATTTAACCCAACTCTGAGACCATTGTGTTGTTTTATTACTTATAATCCAAACTTCTCTGCTACCAATTTATGAGAATTTTGTTTTGGCTGAAAAGCCATTTTTAACAAAATTAATTTTTTCACACCAAATTTGCCAACATGATAGTGATACTAGGTAATTGTAAAGAATTGCAAATATATATTTATTTGAAAAAACATAATTTGTATACAATCATGTAAACAATGAAAACTGAAAAAGTAAAGGCACCAACTATAAATATATATTTTTAAGAGATATAATTATATACAATTTATAATTTCTTCATCCTGTAACTTAGGTAGGCCTAGAATTTTTTTAAAAGAAAAGTCACATTATTAAACTTTCATTTGATAGAAATATCTTTTGTAAAATAAAAACAACATATTTCTACCTTTTTTTAAGGGGTTTTCCAAGAACTTAACACTAGAAAAATGGATCGATTTTTATCTATAAAATAAGTAAGACTTTTCCATCTTTCCTTGATATTTTGCCCTCGCAAATAGATATTTCCCTGAACCTACCTTAGGGTCTTCGGTTCCGAATTTCATTTCCTCTCTTCACTCCTCACTATCTTGTGCAGTATCGGTATGTATATGATTCAAGGGGATAGTCTTATTGATGTGCAACTGAGCTGTATTAATTATAAAATACGTTTTGATGAGCAAGCCTGATAAATTTACAGAGATTTTGACCTGCTATCATGGAATATTAAATTTAAGCCTTTCTTTCCCTCAATCACAACTTTTGCTTGAATTAAAAATAGTGTTTTTAATACCTTGTATTACTACCTGTTCAGACTATACTACGCCTATGTACTAGCTTAATGATTTCAAATGTGTTAAGGATTAGGAAGGTTGAACTTAGGTTATGTACCTGAATTTGCATGGAAAAATGGAAAACCATTTAGAAAAAAAACACCCTTAGTACACCTGACCAGGATCAAACCTCGATCTCCCTGCCATCGGAAATCCAGTCTATTGTGATAGTGACGCCATAGACTATGTGACAACCTAAGCTGGTTAGAGCTTGATTAAAATTTGGAATGGTCGTTTAATACTAAGAGATAGCAGGCGTTTTGCTATAGGCTATTTTTTTTTTTTTATGAAAAAACTTGGAAGGGGTACATTAGTTAGGCCATGGCCCAGATTGGGGCACATGATTTGCAAACATTTGGAAATGCCTCTTTTAGCCACCATGGGCCTACGTGGGGTTGCGGACCACATCATCCACCTTTTTTTGTTTGAACCATGTTTGACTATATGTTCGGGTTCGACCTATATGCTTATTTACTAACTATACCATTGGTTTTAGGGAATATGAAGGTTATATTAGTATAAAGTGTAACTGCATTTGTGTGGAAGAAGAGTGAAAACCATTTAGTGAAAGCTATCCTCAGTACACCCAACTGAGATTCGAACCTCGATCTCCCCGTCATCGGCAGTCTAGCCTAACTGCAAGAATAGTGCGTCGGCCATGCGGCCACCAAAGCAGGTTCCCCCTTCCTAGTTCACATATTGCCAAACCCTGTTTTGAAGTTGGAATTCCCAACTCACTTTGTTCTACATATTCCTTGTTAATTTTAAAAAAATTTGCATTTCCCCTACAACTTTGATATAGGCCCTATTTCACGTAAGTAGAACACAATAAAATTGATGAAACCTCAATTATAGAATATCACAGCCTAATTTTTTCACGTTTGGTCACCTTTTAATTCAAAAGAACTATAAAAATGTCTTCCTCCACATGTTTTGGGCATTTGAAATCTATGACAATGCACCATCAAAGCATTTGGATGTCCCCACCCTGTATCATTGTAATGGTAATCTCACTATCGCCCTATCCCAAGATGTAGAGCCTTACGACACAATCTAGGACCCTCCCAAAATCCGTTTAGCATAGCCCTCCAGTAGATCTCGGGCATACATGAGCCTTAAGAGTGTACATTAGAGTGCTCTCTACACCTTGGTTCATAGGGAATGTCTCGAGAGGTTCAAGATTGTAGTCGAACTCCGCTAGGATGCACTTGTTGTTGCCAGTGACCAGTGGGCAAGAGGTGTAACCATCATACATGGCCATTTTGACCGTCTCGCCGGAGAGAGCCGCTCCTAGATTGCAACGCAAAATGCCGCACTGAGCGGCAACGGCTGCAGCTGTCTTGGACGTGGGCAGGTTGGTGCAATCCCCGATACCGTAGATGTTGGAGAATCTGACGTGCTGCAGTGTCGCTTTGTCAAGTTCCAAAAAGCCCCAGCGTCTGTCAGGTCTGCGTTATTCTTGAGAGCCTCCCCGGTGCTTTGTGGAGGGGTCACGTGCAGGACAGAATACTTGGTTTCATAAGTTTTACCGGGCTCGTCCAAGTCTTCAAAGATGGCCTCTTTCTTGTGAGGTTGGACTTCCAGTAGGTTTCTCTTCAAGTTCACTTCAATGTTACACCTTTCTACAACTTTCCATAATGCGTCTGCATACTTTTTGACACCAAAGAGAACGGGTAAGGCAGTGTTGTAGATGAGATTAGCGTACTGTCTTTTCCCATTCTTTTGTAAATAGTCTTCGGCTAGGTATACAATCTTCTGCGGAGCTCCAGGACACTTTACGGGAGGCTTAGGGAAGGTGAAGACTATATTCCCCTTTTGGAAGCCTTGTAGATATTTGTACGTAAGATCGGTGTAGCGAGGCGAGTAGTTTGAGCACACACCACTGTCCTGTAGCTTTAAGCCTTCAACTAGACCTGGGATCTGCTCGTAGTTGAGCTCCAACCCCGTAGCGACAATCATGAAGTCGTAGTTGATGATGTCTCCCCTTTTTGTTCGCACTTGACTAGCACTGGGGTCGAACTCCACCACTTTGTCCTTGATCCAGTGGGCCAAGTCGGGTAGGACTTCTGACATCGGCCGGCTGCATTCTTGAAGTTTCTTGAGACCACCGCCCACCAGAGTAAACATAGGCTGGTAATAGTGGACGTCAGCAGGTTCGACAACTATCACACGATTTTTACCAAGTTTTTTTGAAAATTTGGCAGCCATTGAACAACCACCTGACCCCCCACCAACAACAAGTAGCCTGCAACTATGGTTTTCATTCCTTGTTGAAGTTGTGGTGAAACACCTCAAATATTTTAAATTTAACCTTGACCTTCTAAGAGAAAACATGTTTTTAACAGTAGCTGGACACGTTATTCAGAATTCAAACACATCTCAAAGAAATAAAAGCAACAGCTACTTATAATGTGTGGTTTGCCAAGGATGTTAATAGATATTATGAAATTGTTTATCGAATTGTCAAACACGACATACTACCAAACTGATAAAGATCAAGATAATATGGCATAACTTTTAGACAGTGTTGCCTCCTGTCAAATATCTATATACGATTTTCACTTAATAAGTTAAATAATATGACATAGAAACAACAATCTAATTAAATTACTTTTATTTGAATTTAATCAGTAAGGAATTTATTGTTCCTTTTGACTAATGTTGGCTAACTTGCAAACAAGTTGATCAGCTGAAATAAATGGTTTTGTTTACTATTTCATATCTGATATTTGAAATATGATTTTCATTTTTGTGAATGTGGGTGTGTTGATGCATCAAACTAACTTGGTCTGCAGATAAAAAAGTAAGTAGAAATAGCATAATAAACTGTGAAATAAATATATATGATTTTAAATCTATGTATTAAAGAATAAGAAACGAACTTCAATAATTGGAACACATGAATTTTCAGGTCGGACTTATTTTAACTTCAGTTATTTCTTTTAGTCGTAATAAACTTTAATTGTTGGTCACACCTCAATATGTTCACGTTAGGGCCTAGTAAAATAATATGTTTTATAATAAACTGCATTAAAATAATACATTTTTATTAACGAAGCAGACTGATCGAGAGTAAACATATTATTTCCAATTTACACACATGCAGTGTGCACATTAGATAAAGCCAAGGTATAAGATACACAGGTTTGAACACCTTTTAGTTTTAGTGAATAGCTATTATTCCCACAAAGCGCTAGTATCTACTTTTATTGGCACGCGTGCTATTCAAACATTGTAGACAAGTTTTAACTACATTTTCTTTTTATGGGTTTAGATAATAAGGTTGGAAGATGAAATAGTTAAGATGATGGTTGGTGACTTCATACAAATCGTCAAGTCGATTTTGTTTTTACGCTGTTTACGAAATAAAGACGTTTTATTTCGAAACTAATATTTTGAATGGCTCGCTCTCAAAATTTTAGAAACATTTTATTTTGTTCCCCAGTTATAACAAGACACAAATGTGAATGTAATACTTTTTAATTAATTATTTCATGTTCTATAATATCTCTTGCTGCCATAACCGCAAAACAAAAAACACAGTTATATTATAAAAAGTGTGTTAAATTTATCTCAATTATAGGCCTATTGATAATTATAAGCCATATTGTAGTGATACATTCGATCACCTTTGTACAAACAAAAATCAAGGATGACCGCGATATATGTTCCCTGATCTTTAAAAATACAACCTCACTTTACCATAACATCCCCAGTTGTTATAGACTTCAACATAAACATAATGAAGTGTAGGGACACTTAAATCGGGAAAGGAAACAGAGATACAAATATAGAAAGTCAAATTAAATAATTTTTATTAAAAATAATGTTTAAATAGACAGTAAAAGTTCATAACCAAACTCTAAGATTATCCAAAGCAACGGTATCAAAATTATATGTTAATATCCAAAAGGGACTAAAGTAAAAATAAATATTCTCTGCCAGTAATGCACTATAAAGTTGAATAAGATCGCCCGTTAAATTAAAAGGCCGTATACAGTTGGCACACCCAGGTAATTAAGTTTATTCTTAGTGGCCATCGGGTAGCATAAACCCCAATTAGGACGGCTTGAACAATGCTTATTGCTTGAAAGCTATTAAAGCCCTTACTGGTATATTCAAAAGCCCAAAGGCCAAGAAAAAACCTGGTGGACAAATTCCCCTAAACCTAGTCTCGGCACGAAAGGTGCGAAACAATATACAGTTGGATCCAGATATCATAAATGGCTCTATATGAGTTATCCCCACTACCCAGGTCTTAATAGTGGTCAAATCCACTTATATACATAATGGTAGAACTAACAAAGGTACCTAGACTTCCCAACTCCCACAGGGGATAATACAAAGCATTCGGACACTAACGTCTATACATTATAATGCTAGAAAATATACATACTGGCTCCTAAGGACACCAAACTGAGATTACATTAATTAACGACTTACACACGTCCTCACGCAAGTAATTAAACTAAGTTTCATACAAAAAAAAAATTCAACTATACGCCGCATCCCACCAACATGATGCAATCCCCTGAGTGAGTAAGCAAGCTACTCCTAAACAAATAGCATTATTAAATTATAAATTGACTTTAAATAAATTGACAAACTAATTGCCTCCCATTCAACAGAACAAAATTTAAACCTTATACTAACAAGTCTAACTAAGCAGATGATAAGCACCTAAAACTTAATCAGAAAGAGACCTATAATTTCCAAAAGTAATTTATCCGCCTAGTTGGCGATACCATCCACACATATATCATTTAGCAGCGGGCGACTACACTAAAACGTGGCAGCCTGTCTTTTTGTCGGCTGTCGATTGAATAGTAAGTTCCATTTAGTGGGCTTAACACCCAAAAATGTGTGATCAGAATAACGGGTGAAGCTGGGACATGGAAGGAGCAATCTTATTTCCCCAGGCGTAGTTCCAGTTTAGTAGATAGGTGCTTACTTTTTGCAGGACTGGATTTACGACTTTGCCGCCCATAGGTACTAGATAATTTGACGCCCACTTTTCCTAAATTAATTTCTAAACTTCTAAATCCCTGTTTTCCCCCTACCAGCCCCCCATACACTGACACACATAATATATCATACACACAAGTTTTATCTTAGGAATGACAGATAGAAAGTGCTTACATTATTTGATTATTTATTTTAATAAGGTTTTAAAAGTATTAATAATCTAAGTAAAGGTTTATAAAATTGAAATATATACTCTTATACTATCACAACACACAAATTCAAATATTATTTAATTTAACAATATAAAGTTTGCATTAGTAGACTGTAGAATATGTCACTACTAATTAAATATTAGCATGTACACAGTAATAATATAGTCAATAATATCTTTCACCTTGATTTCTGCTGAGCGAACTGGTCGATTATGCCAGACAACCATTTTAACCAACAAGTGACCTTCAATAATTAAAACTATTATCAGTGAATTAAGGCGATCCTCTGTTATGTTGGTACGCAGATACAGTAAATCACAACAATCACACACACTATGAAGCCATAAAATTATTTTAACCAGTAAAAAAAAAAGTATTTTCTTTCGTAATTCAAAATTAGCCGCCTCCAAAATCTGCCGCCGTAGGTACGTACCTACTAGACATATGCGTAAATCCGTCCCTGACTTCTTGTGGCTAGAAGAGTTGACTGTGATGGGGCGCTTCATGCGCCTGCGCGGGACGTTCCTTTTTCTCCTCAAGACTTCACTAAACTTGAATGAGTAGATAGAATCGAATAGGCCATTTGAATACACCATTGGCTTGACATTTGTAATAAGATTGTACATTTAATTAAATTATAGTTCACATAAGCTGAGATCATGGCAAGTAAAAATATATTGTTATTAGTGTTTTTTATGGCTTATAGAAAATATATTTAGGAACAGCAAATACATTTATAATCCATTATTGTGAAAGGTTAAAGACCAGACCTCCAACCTTTCCACAGTAATGGAGAAATTGCGCAAAATGACCTGGTCGTTCTTGATTTTTGAACATTAATTTTTCCTCACACCCTTGAAGGAAGTAAAATAATTGTTATAATTAATCAGTAAGTTACAAAAGTAATATTCCCATTCTCTAAATTTAAAATTAATAATATCCCTAACATTCGCCTTAGACATGTAATCGTTCTATGCTGAAATTTATTGCTTAGTATTTTGCAGAACTATCTTTATGTGTCTGCGTCGTGTCATTTATTTAGAAGATTTTCAATAAGCATGTTGTCTAAAAGTTTATTGAAAATCTGCTAATGAATTGATACGAAGCAACCAACGATTAAGAATATTACAAATCGCACCACTACAACAATACCAACATAGCTCCAAAATGTTCACTTTTGTGTTATGTTTGTGTTGTGTTATGTTTGTCCACTTTTGTGTTATGTTTGAATCAGAGGAACCTAGTTTACCCAACACAATATCAACATAAAATAAAATAATTGCCCGAGATCAGCAAAATCAACTTATTTAAAAAGTATCTGAGCTGACCAACTACCATGTGCAGGTGAATTGGTGGTCTAAGGGTAAGGTGTCAGACTTCTGTGCTGAAGGTCCGGGGTTCAATCCTCGGTCCCAACCAGATTTATCTGGTTGTCAAACCCTTCCTTCTGACAAGACGTGTATTAATCACAACTTGTGAATGTGTGGAATACCAGCCCTCCACCGTGATTCGGATCCCACGTTAAACTGTAGGTCCTCCATTTCATCTTACAATCACCCTACCATTACACATTAGCGTAAGTGCGTATAGCCCGAACGGGTAGTAAGACGCGGTGCCAATAATAATAATAATAATAATAATAATAATACTATGTACACTGCAGAAGAAACATATTTTTAGTTATACTACTTCTTTACTAGGATATATTCACAATGTCTAGAACAAAAGTAACATATTTTGAATTGTGTTGATACTATACTAGAATACATCTATCTTACAAGTGTAAAACCAATATATTATTTAGACTTATGTTGGTTTTGGATGATAATAATTTACAAGAGCAGTTTTTTCGGTTATGTTTACCTGATTGCATTTTTCAGTTGAGAAGCAGTGAATTTTTACAGATGTTTTATGTTCTGTGATCTATGTTAGTAGATAATTATAGTTGTATTTAAAAGTGTTGTGTATAGTTTATCCTACTTGTTTTGCCTACGATTGTCAATCATGACTTTGAGGGGTAAGAAAATTTTTGAGCTGCTGTTTATGAAGCAGGATAGTAATAGTAATTTGGAGAGCTCTAAAAGGGCTAAGGCTGTATAGAGGGGTTTGTTAGGAATGAAGCTAAAGAAGTGGCTTCTAATGGCAATATGTCTAGTTTTAACTAATTAGAAAGTGATAAATACATCTTGGAGGAAAATAAGACGAAATAAGACACAGGGGTTGGTGATAGTGACATTGTGATTTGTGATGGTTCTGTTGACAATGTTAGGTAATGAATTTGGGCTTATAATCAGTGCAGAGGAAGTCAGAATGCTAACAATATTAGGTGAAAATTCAATGACACAGGAAGCAAAATGGCCAAAGACAATCGATGCAAATGAAGATAATCAAAAAGAAAGAGCACTTCATTCAGATAAATAAGACATCACGACAGTAAAAAAAGGAAGGAATCAGTCCCAACGTCCAGAAACTTGGAAAAAAATGTTAAAAAGTTGAAGAAGAATACCGGTGAAAGTTATACAACAGAATCTGGCAAAGTAGTTCTAGAAAAAAAAAAAAAAAATCAAGCCTTCTTGTAAAGAAAATTATTTTCTAAAGTGCTGTTCTTCGTTCATTCATGAAAACAGAGGGAAAATTAATATAAAAGTTGGCAACTTGTTGATACATTACTCGTACAGCAGTGCAATTTTATCACTAAATACTGCTCAAAAATTGAGCCAAAATACCGGTATACCAAGCAAAATCGCACAAGACCAAGATCAAATAATATTGCATATTATTTTGCACAAAATGAAGAGAAAATACATATTTGCAGACTTTTTTTTATGGCAGCTATTGGTGTTGGTGACACCATTCTGTGTAATGCTTGAAGAAGAAACGTGCTGAAGGATTTTTGGAAGGAGATTTGAGAGAAAAGCATGGCAAACAAAAAATAAATGAACCCGCATCAAACAAGGTGTCCTGAAATCACATAGACTCCATTGAAAAAAATTAATCTCATTATTTGCGGGCCCAAACACCAAGCAAATACATAGGTGGCAGCCTTAACTTAGCTATTTTGTATGTAATCTTACTAATATTATAAATGCGAAAGTTTGTGTGTTTGTATGTTTGTTACTCAATCACGCCAAAACTGCTCAACGGATTCGAATGAAACTTTGTACGTTGGTAGAATATGTCCTGAAATACATATAGGACTATTCTCAAACCTTTTATTTTACATTAATTTTACAATATAATGTTTAAACTTTTCGTATATAATAAATTATATAATATTTCGTAGTAAAAGAAATATATATTATTTAAGTTATCAATTACTAATTTAATTTTTTTTAAAGTTTAGTTAAACATTAAAAGATTTTTATCAATTATTGCGGATGAAGCCACGACGGGTAAAAGCTAGTGTACAAATAGAAGTGTGAAGAGGAAAACACCCCATTTGCAAACAATGCATTTATGAACAAAACTTCAATACTGAATATAA
The DNA here is from genome assembly GCA_039000515.1 of Timema cristinae. Taxonomy (NCBI): domain Eukaryota; kingdom Metazoa; phylum Arthropoda; class Insecta; order Phasmatodea; family Timematidae; genus Timema; species Timema cristinae. Next base: position 69,850,791 of record JBCFYV010000003.1, on the reverse strand, counting down.
TATTGGTTTCCTTAAGCCAAAGCAGGACCCGTGTGCATTATTGAAAAATACAAGAACAGTAATGAGGCCGAGAAAGAAACATTGAAAGCTACTCATGAGCAGCACCAAGAAGATAAGGAAATATCGAGAAAGGAAAAATCTAAAGATGTGGAAGAAGCAAGTAGCAACTCTTTGATAAAGGTCACTTGTGATGATCTTCAGGCAGCATGTCCTACACCTTGTGGTAATGTATCATCATTATTTTTATCGCAGCAGATTAAACGCAATTAATTTCATTATTTATGATATAGCCAACAAAAAGTGATTTTGCTACCTGCGGCATGAAGGTGTGGAACTTAGAGGAGCAAATGAGTTGGATAGTTATGTACTGGCCTTTTTGCTGACTGAATATCAGGGTAAAGATGTCACCTTTTACTCAGACAATTGCCCTGGTCAAAATAAGAATAAGTTTATGGCAGAAATGTACATTCATGCAATCCAGGCCTACAGCATTATATCTATTAATAATAAGTGTTTGATAACTGGACACACATTCTTGTATAGAGGTGGGAAAACAGAGAGCCTTAAAAAGCGGTCCAATTTATGTACCAAGCCAATGGGTTCCTATAATTATGTTGAACCTTACAAGGTAGATGAAGTTTCAACATCCAGCTTTAAGAACTTAAAAAAAACAAATGGCAAATGACATTGGAAACAACTACACCATTGATGAAATGGGCCAGAAAGTGTCGTGGAATGAACTGAGGGTCTTGCGAACTGAAAAGGGAAGGGATGGAGTGATTAGGTATAAGATCAAATTCGATCAAGAAGTTTTAAGACACATTAATGTTATGAGAAAGAAAAGAGCAGACCTTCCTTAGTCACACTAGACAATGCTTATTTGGCATCTCCAAATATATCTTAAGAAAAAAACAACACCTGTTGGCATTATGCTCCAGGGCCTGGATTCACTCAGAGTGCAATTCTAGAAATGGCGTAACTCTGCACCCAAGATACTCCCAAAAATGCGCCTTATTATTTGTTATATTTCCGTATTCACTAAACAAGGCACAAACTGGTGGCAAGATTATGGTGAAGTCACCACAAACGTCATTAATTGCGCTCTTTTCGACCAATCCTGGTGAAGAATTACTTTCAAAGTAAAGGCTGTACTTTATTTTAAATTTCTAATTAAAATGACAACAAATACAAAGATTTCTAAGTATTTTGTTTGTAAACTATAAATAAAATTGGAAGCGGCCTCTTTCTGGTTGTTTTACAATCACAATATTAGTATATTATTCAGTATTTATTAATATTATTAGTTTAAAGCTTAAGTTCCATTAATATAGCATTTATAGAAAATTTAAAACTTATTTAAAAGCTATACTAACCGCCATATCTAGTGACGAGATGTCTTTGGACTCGGTGGAATAGTGGTAGTTTTGTTTTATAATAATGCAAGAAATGTCATTGCGTTGTTTGAATGTAATAATTAAACAATAAAAGGTAGGTAATTGTTTTGTTACCACTGTCTAAATTGAAACAAATCTTGTGCTTGACAGACGTTATGTTATTTTAATTTATTTATCATTAATTGAGTACAGTTTAGGTAACTAATTGTATTTTAAGCCAATACATTATTAATATGCCGCCATTTAAATTTATTGAAGTGACAGTCATGATTTAATAGTTGTTTTATTTGCCACCACTCAAGAGTAATTGAGTGGTGGCAAATAAAAGAAACAACTTTGCTTTTCACATTGCGCCTGCTCCTTTTAGTTAATAGGGTATTTGGGCACATTTTTCAAACTTGCGCCGGCGAAACTATTTGCTCCCGTTAGTGAATCCATGACCAGTAGAGCAATCCCAGAAATCCAACACACGTTTTATAATTCATTACTAGCTAAATAAAGCTTTGAAATTATACTTCTTTAGGCGCGTTATGAAAAAATGATGAGAGTGAAATTTTAAGATGCGCGCGCATCACTTAACACAAAAGTAACAGGTTGAAGCTAAACCGCTCATTAAGTCTCGAAAAAAAAAGCTACCAACAAAATAGAAATAAAACCTCTGTTAGTCGCGAATGTTGGTACGCTCGTCGCCTCTGATCACTGTTTTCATATATATAATATTTATCCACATGTTTCTAGTTTCTACATTCACAACACGTGTTTTAGTTTCATACAAGTGCGAATTATATATGTGCTAATAAATTATATTCAGTAGTGATTTAGATTGAATATTTTGATTAATATTATTTACTATTCGTAAATATTAGTGAAAAAAATTGTGCTTATAGACTTTTTCAAGTGCTACAATATAATTGAGGTTAACTATTCGTATGTATTATTTATTGATATAAATTTAAATATTATTATTTAAATAATTAATACTAAATATTATAAATTATTATTGTTAAATATTTATTATTGGTTATTTAATATTTTCAAAATAAAGAAATATATTTAAAATTAAGAATCTTATAATATTTAGTACAAATTATGTCATATATATTTATTATTTTCTAAATTTTATTTAAAATAATTATATATATATATTAATTATTAAATTTTTAATGATGCCAAAGAAGTATAACTTCTCACGCGCGTACATAAGTACACACACCCATTTTTTTGTTTTATAATTAATAATGTATATTTCATTAACTCAAAAATAAATACATAGCAATTTTTTGTCATGTAACATAAAAATACTTCAATTCAGCAACAACATAACTATAGAATAGAATGCCAATATAGTAGTAAAGGAACAGATTTAGATTAATGCAATAATAACATACATCAGAAAACCCAATATATATGGCTATTTGTGAAATGTTGAGCTTTAGTAAAATGAACGGTCTAGGGGTAAGGTGTCAGACTTCTGTGCTGGCGGCCGGGGTTCAATCCTCGGTCCCGGCACAGATTTATCTGATTACCAAACCCTTCCTTCACCTCTGACAAGACATCTTGTGAATGTGGGGAATGCCAGGCCACCACCGTGGTTCGGATCCCACGTTAAACTGTAGGTCCTCCATTTCATCTCACAATCACCCTACCATTACACATTAGCGTAAGTGCGTATAACCCGAACGGGTAGTAAGACGAGGTGCTAATAATATAATAATAATAAATAAATAATAATAATAATAATAAATAATAATAATAATAATAATAATAATTTAAAAATAATATAAATAATAATAATATATATAATAATAATATAAATACTAATAATATAATAATAATAAATAATAATAATAATAGTGTAAAATGAATAAATATAATTTACATTGCAAAGAGATTATGCTCCCAAAGTTTAGCTTCATTTATGTTCATGAATAGATTTACCACCGCAAAGCAAAACTTTCGATAGCCATTATATCAAAACTTCATTTTAAGAGTTATGTTGGCATTGTTTTGGGGTGTCATCTTAGAATTTTTGGTATTTAATAACCAAGTGAAATGTGTAGATCTCTGAACTGAACTTTTAAACTATGTTTACATATCTTTATATGTATAAGGTTTTAGAAAATAATTAAATGTTCATTCCAGCAAACATCAACATCGTATATTATCACAAGCTTTGTCAATACTTAACCCAAAACATCTGTGATTGGCAATATCTCAGCTAATTAGGCAGAAACCTTAATAGAGTTGGTTTGAATTTCAACCCCATCGGGAAAAATAGGATTTATAAAGTGAATGCAAGGATAAATATAGCTAAATAAAATTCTTCGTAGTATTTGTTTATAAAACACAATAATTTAATATCATAAAAACAACATAATTCACATTTTATAAAACATACAGAACTTAAATAAGTCACACAAAATAAATATAATCAGATACTATACTTAATTTACACTCAAATTAAAGCTTTAGCAATATACATAGCGTGTACATTTATTTACTCAATATACTATTCTACTCTCTAGAGAGTAAGTACAATACTACAAGCGAAGACATAACTTTATTAAATCTACATTTTTAGAGATAATCTGTTAAAAAATAAAGGAATTGAAAATATATCACTAAACATTAAATTTGCACAATGCACGCAAATAAAATGGACGATTTTGTAGCCCTAAATGGATTTTACAAATTGCTATATATTTAAAAAAAAAGTGCAATCGCTACATGATTCCCTGAGTTGTTTTTCCACGTCAATTTTTTTTTTCTAATCTACGAGTTAATAAAATGGTACCACTTTTAGTCAATTCTCTCTACAGTTTAGTAAGTTTAGGATATCCTGGAAGTAACAGTTTTGTACAAAGAGTTGTCGAGAAGAACTAGTTAACTTCGCGGCATACCACGAAGCATTAGGATGGTGGTTAACCCATTCCCTGGTCTGTAGGTGAATCCTAGAAGTTAACCCTTCAGGGTAGACTGTTTCTCCAGGATCTAGAGGTGAATCCTCGAAGTTAACCCTACAGGGTAGACTGTTTCTCCAGGATCTAGAGGTGAATCTCAGAAGTTAACCCTACAGGGTAGACTGTTTCTCCAGGATCTAGAGGTGAATCCTAGAAGTTAACCCTACAGGGTAGACTGTTTCTCCAGGATCTGGTGAATCCTAAAAGTTAACCCTACAGGGTATAACTGTTTCCTCTCCAGGATCTAGAGGTGAATCCTAAAAGTTAACCCTACAGGGTAGACTGTTTCTCCAGGATCTGGTGAATCCTAAAGTTAACCCTACAGGGTATACTGTTTCTCCAGGATCTAGAGGTGAATCCTCGAAGTTAACCCTACAGGGTAGACTGTTTCTCCAGGATCCTGGTGAATCCTAAAAGTTATACCCTACAGAGTAATACTGGTCGGGCTACTATTTCTCATCCAGTGATTCTAGAGGTTAATTCTAGAAATCAAACCTGCAGAATAATACTGGCTGCGTCTTCCGCTCTTCTGGGTCTAGGGGTGCGCTCAACAATCCTTCTCGTCAACGATGGGTAACCCGGAGATTGACAGACTGCCGAGGCTCATCCCCGAATGGAAAACGTCCTCATCCTCGACGATGTTCTCCTCATCGTCGAGCACGTTGATAGGCGTGGCGCCGTCGTGCAGGCTGGAACGGGACAGGGAACGACGGTAGACGTCGCGGGACACGCTGCGGGTGAAACTCAACCTGCGGGTGAGTTTTCCTGGACAGTGGTTTGGTCGCGTCTGGCAGCGGTTTGATGGCCGGCTCTGCTATCTTCATGGACTCGAGTAGGTCCGACGCGAACTCTTGGATCACCTCCCACGCGTGGTCTGCGAACACAAAAGGGGAAAGGTTTTTGGAGTGCTTGACCAGACAATGAGCTCTTATTAAGTAACCCATTTGACACAGATCCAACCTTGCTGGTAGGCCCACCAGAAACCCTCTATAATCTGATATTAACAAACTTAATACTATATGATTATTAATGGGAATTTATTTCTCCTTCAAATCGAAATATTACACTTTCTTACATAGGATTCTATATGTCCATTTAAATACTGCAAGTCTAATTAAATCAGTTCGCTATTCAGTGTTATATAACCTGAAGAGAACAACCAAGGGGATTTCCTGTTGAGGGTTCACTGTGTAAGCTGAGGATAAAGCAGGTAGTTTGCAGTGTAATGTCGCGGAGTGTTGTCAGGGTAAACAGATTTGGTTAAAACTGTACCGATGAAAAGTTCTGCCCCACGTTGTCCCCATTTTACCAACCGTACATGGGCACTGCTCTGCAAACCTCATATTCGTTGAGACCTGACCAAGGGGTGTCTTACTGAGGGAGAAGAAAAACTTTTTTTCTACTCAGCATATTAATATGCACTTTACAAACCAACTGACTACATCAGCACTTGATTTACAAACAACCCAACTCAAACAGACACTATCAGCTCTAACAACTGACTACATAGCATGATTTACAACAACTAAACTCAACAGACACTATCCAGATCTCAACCAATGACTACATTAGCACTGATTTACAACAAACCTAAAACTCAAACAGACACTATCCAGCTCTCAACCAACTGACTACATTAGCACTTGATTTACAAACAAACCTAAATCTAAAACATACACAATACCCAGCTCCCAACCGTTAATTCATCACTGTGAAAGGGTAGACCCACATTTAATAAACTATAGGGTGACCTGGGGTCTAGGGGTAAGGTGTCAAACTTCTGCGCTGGGGGTCCGGGGTTCAATCCTCGGTCCCGGCACAGATTTATCTGAATATCAAACTCTTCCTTCACCTTGACAAGACGTGTATTAATCACAACTTGTAAATCTGTGGAATGCCAGGCCTCCACCGTGGTTCGGATCTCACGTTAAACTGTAGGCCCTTCATTTCATCTCACAATCACCCTACCATTACACATGAGCGTAAGTGCGTATAACCCGAACGGGTAGTAAGACGCGGTGATAGTAATAATAATAATAAACTATAAATGTTTCGGCCATGCCAGGAATCTAACCCGGAACCCTTAGCTCAGTATAAAAACATGCTACCGACTGAGCTAAGATGTTGGACTGAGGAAAACAATGTAACCCTCGTATCTGACACATTCCGCGACATATCTACGGTTCACACCCGCGTGGTTTGTCCATCATTCGAAGAACTAGATATGGCCTCACCTATATCCTCGTCTTTGGCGTGCTCCGCCGTGACGCAGAACCGGATGATGTAGCGACATTTCACCAAGGACGGGATCATGTGCAGCTTCCCTGAGGCGTTGATATTGGCGAGAAGTTCCTGATTCAGTCGGTCTGTCCCGTTGACGCGGAAACACACCAGACCCATCTGTAAACGAGGATTATCAGCTCACTCAGTGAAGGGTTTCATTGTGTAGTACTACTATCTTATCATTTACTTTCCTGCGAGGTGATGACTTTCGAAATATCGTAATTCGGATATTTACACAATAGTTCATCAATTATTAAACATTATTGATGTAAAATGTGGATAACTAGTGCCTTTTTTATTTTAAGCATGATTGGGTCTCTCACAAAATTTTCGTCTTCATTCAACTTACTCTAAAAGGTAACCTTGAACCTTTGCTTAATGGTGATATCTTATAAACTACACTATAGTGAAACCAAACTTCCCGCGTTTTATTTATCGATGTAGTAGTTGGCTAAACCTATATTGCAGTCTTCTACATAACTATGTTACTTTGAAGAACCTTTAATGTTGATGATACACTATCAACAGTAAATCGTCCCTTGTTGAACACAGTGAGCGGTATAAACGTTATTGTACCTTAACATCGTTGATAACTTCAAATCGGCTGTCCTTACGGACGAGTCCCTCAAATCTCTTGGCGAGTCTGCAGTGGTTCCTGATGTACGCCTGCAACCCCTGAATGCCGTAACGTCTGAGGACGAACCATAGCTTGAGAGCGCGGAACCTTCTGCTCAAAGGGATCCCCCAATGTCTGTAGTCTATCGTCTCTTCAGAGCGCTTGTGCTGAAGGTAGAGGGGGTCTACGTTCAAGGCTGACGTCAACTTGTTCCTGTCCTTGATCCACAGACAGGAGCAGTCGAAGGCGACCAAGAGCCACTTGTTGGTGTTGGTGTTGAAGGAATCCGCGTAGTGGATGCCGTTCATCAAGTATCTGTTTTCCGGGCAGATGAAGGAGTTACCGGCGTACGCCCCGTCCACGTGGAACCACACCGAGGGATACATCCGGCAAACGGGGCCTATCTCCTTGAGGTTGTCGAAAGCACACGATGAGGTAGTGCCTAGAGTCGTCGACACGAAGAATGGGAACAGTCCTTTGGCTTCATCCTCCTCCATTGCCTATTAAGAAGATACTGGAGATCAGATTTTGAGCTGTGGTTCTAACTACTAAATGAAGTCAGACTGGTTATATAATTATTTTAAAAGAGAAAGATGTTTGAATTCCTAGACCTGGGTACCAGATCTATGGAGGATTGTGTCTTTGTCTCATGCAAGTCCCCTTATAGCTCCATTTGAATCCAAACGCCTTCGATTCGAATCCCAGTCCGGCACATTTTCCAAAGAAAATTCTTACAGTTTATCAACGGTAGGGTTTAAAACCAACGTTAATTCTCAATATCATAATTGACTGGAATCTTTATGTGCGTTGATCTTAGCAAGGGCGAAACTGTTATATTGGTTCTCAGAGCTTTTAAAGTTTAATTTTGGATTGCTAACGTCGGTTGTTGAAAGTAAAACTGAACCTCTGCGAAGTATAACCTAAGTATCGGGTCTCCTTCCTCCGTCGAACTGACCTTGAGAAGAGTGTCCCCTCGTAGGCTGCAGTTTTCGTCAGGCTCCAGTATACGCAGCTTGACCAGACTGATCATAGCCGCCTTCTCGACGCAAGAGTGTGACTCGGTGGAGCATAGGCGACCAGGAGTGGGAGGAACGAACTATCCTCGGCGTCGGGGACGTCCTTCTTGAGATATTGTACGGCCTGGTTGCGCGCCGCCAGCATGCTAACTAGTATACACTCGCTGGCGGAGCCCTGTGAACAGAAATGAAAACTCACTACACATTTCTCGCAAGGGCGGTTTGCGATCTGTAAAGCCACAGGGCACTGGGATGTATTTGCTAAGGGCTTATAATATTTAAGTATTAATACAGGGAAAAGGTGACTTGGCGGTCTAGGAGTAAGGTGTCAGACTTCTGTACTGGGTGTCCGGGGATCAATCCTCGGTCCCGCACAGATTTATCTGATTGCCAAACCCTTCCTTCACCTCTGACAAGATGTGTATTAATCACAACTTGTGAATGTGGGGAATGCCAGGCCTCCACGTGGTTCGGATTCTACGTTAAACTGTAGGCCCTTCATTTCATCTCACAATTACCCTACCATTACATCGTAAGTGCGTATAACCCGAACGGGTAGTAAGACGCGGTGCTAATAATAACATTAGTAATAATATTAATACAGAGGTCGGCAAAAGGTCGATCTCGCAGCAATTTTTAGGTCGATCATATAAGAAAACTACATTGTCACGAAAAGGCAAGCTTACTTTGCAGTATTCCACTTTGGTACAGTTTATAAGATAGGGCCATACCTTTGATAAATGTAAATATCGATTGGAGCTAAAAAAGTTTGCTGACCTCTGAATTAACATATCTTGTTTACAGCAGACCCGCCGTTAGTGAAACATTCAACCACCAAGCGATGTAGTCTATATGTGAATGTGGGAATATAACTTTTTATTGTTTTGTTGTAGCTCATTTGGGAAAGTTTATCATGTTAACGTACTAAGGAGAAATTAAACTTGGGATCTATACATTTAGTTATTTTCATTTAATTATATACATTTTTTCCCCCTCTCACAGAAAATATTAAGGGAAAAATCCAATGTGGAAAAATTTTCTAAAAAAATATTCAGGAAAAATTTTCCCCCTCTCCTTTAGGAGAGAACATGAGGCTTCGTCACTTGGCACTGATTTGGTTCAATATTTATCTTCTGGGTGTCCTTTTAGTTACTGGTATCACATTTGAGTAACTGGTCCCGTGACGTAGTGGTCAGTGCACCTGGCTACGAGTCCAGGGTCACAGGCTCGATTCCCGGCTGGTACCTTGGCTATTTTTCCCAAACGGGACAATCCTATCGTTCACCAAGGTTCGTTTAGTTAGGCTTAAGTTAGGTATAAGTGTTTCCGCTCCCTCATATTCCTTATCACCATCAAGTTGTTATTGTTATTTATCACCGCGTCTTACTACCCTTTAGGGTTATACGCTTAAGTACTAATTACACCGATGGTTCTATGAATTAGGAAGGCTTTATGTAGAGGAAGTGAACCCGCATTTACGTGGAGGGAGAGTGGAAAACCATTTAGGAAAACCACCCCCAGTTTAACCGAGTGAGACTCGAACCTCCATCTCCCCGACCTTGGTGGTCTAGCTCAAACACGACTAGCGCGTTAGCTAACTACGCCACCGAGGCGGGTCACCATCAATTACATTCGGGCATATCCTGGGCAAAGTTATATGGGCACCGGCAAATCTTCCCGGGATATATATATATATATATATATATATAAGAAGAGTTATATACATAAGAGATATAGATAGATATGAGTAGATAGGAAGATAGATATGGAAGATAGAGAGATAGATGATATGGGATAAGAATATAGAGATGAGATATAGATAGATAGAGATAATGAGAGAGATAGATAGATGATAGATAAGATATAAGAGATAGAGATAATATGGAGATAGTAGAGATAAGATGATATGATAATAGAGAGATATGAAGATAGGAATGATAGGAGATTAGATAGATATGGACTAGATAAAATATAATAGATTGAGATGATAGGAATGAATATACAGATATTAACCAGTACTGCTGAAAAATGGTGTCATTTCCATGTAGTGCTTCCAAGGGTAAGCTAATTAAAAGCACTGACCTGTATGACACCACCGCCCCTGCTACCTGGTGGAGAAGCCAGGAACTCTTCGGGGAGAGCCAGAGCCTTACCTGCAAACAAAACAACCATGGTACTGTTCATTCACCGAAAACACTAATTAAAAAAAATGTTCATGTTATAAACATATATTATAACTACTCGGGTGAGCTAGGACGCATTTTAATCCACTAGCACTTGCGTGAAAGAAAGTGGGAAACCAATAAGGGAAAACCCCCTGGGTAGACTCGACCGGGATTCGAACTCTGATCTCCCCATTATCAGCAGGTCAGTCCAACACGAGAGTGACGCCTTAGACCATTTGACTACTGAAGTGGGTGTTTGCTTGTAAGTCAGGTCTCTTACTCTATTTGTCAGTCAGCCAGGCGGTCTAGAGGTAAGGTTTCAGACTTCTGTGTGGGGGTCCGGAGTTCAATCCTCGGTCCCAGTACAGATTTATCTGTTTACCAAACCCTTCCTTCACCTCTGACAAGACGTGTATTAATCACAACTTGTGAATATGTGGAATGCCAGGCCTCCACCGTGGTTCAGATCCCACGTTAAACTGTAAATCTAATAGTGCACGTATGTAAGAAGATGGCTTACCGAACCAGTCTAAGACGATAGTTTCTAGTTCAGCTCCAACAGGATTTGCAGCCTGTAAAGAAAAGAGAGTCACATTAGTACACTGTTGACCTGCTTGTAACATGTTAAATAAATACAGTACTAGTGATTTAACGGACAGCTCCATTCATATGGGAAAACCCTAATATTACTGGTCACTTTCCACATACCCTTAGTTTACCTTGAGGATGGCAGGCTTTAAGATAGGGTCATAGTGTAATACGTAAATGCTAGACTGATATCTTTCAAGGTGAACGAAATGTACATGAATGTACAAGTTATGGAAATATCTCACTTAAGCACTTAAGGACATTGTCTACTTATGACGTCATGGCAAGTCATTTATAAGATTCCCTGATGTCAATGTATTTAAGAGTTTATTCGATGAGTTTTAAATATATGACATTGAAACAAAAATAATTTCTTAAATAATACTAAAAAGTATCTACAGTGTCATTCAATTATTCTTTTGATATTTTTTTTAAATCGTCTACAACTAAGGATATTTGATTTATTCACAAAAAATTGTCAGCAGTAATCTTCTTGCCTAAATGTATATTAAAAAAAAGTCAGTGGAAGTATATGTCTACCTAGATTAGGAAACAAGAAAATTTTTTAATTTTAAAATGCATGTCATTTCTGTCCTGGCATAAATAGTATAGTGAGCGTTTAAACTCTTCGATGGAAGAGGGGAAGTTTTATCAGTAGATTAACAAGAGGCCTCACTGGGTGAACCACTTATTTTCTTTTTTCTCTTTCTATTTCGTACATTGGTGTATAAGTGTGATAATGCTTAGTTTAGAGTGCTTAGAGTGCTTAGATGCGTAAGGTTAAGATGCGACCCGCTTCGTAAAATAGCTTCGAACTCACGAAGTAGGCAGTATCGTTAGTAACAGAAAAAGGGGGTATACGTGGTCAAAGACGTATTCACCCCCCCCCCCCCCCCCCGTTATTACACTAATTTTCTAATCATATAAATACTCTATTATTCTAAATCTAGAGTTAACGTGTAAGGCATTTTTCCAAGGGAAGCCATCTTGACATGTTGTACTTACCAGCGATTTGTTTTCAGGGTGTTTTAGGTTGCAACCTCCTCTCTCTGGTTGCTATGATAAAAAAACAACTTTAATCCACTTAAAGTTTTGATTAACTTTGTTCATTATAAATCAACTCTTTTTTTTACCGAATTTTTTTTTTGGTACCTATAGTAAATGTTTTAATTCAAAAATAGGTTTGCATATTTTCATATCAGAATCTTTAGTGATACTTTTTGTAGATACACATATCAACAGAAAAACAAAAGAAGAGCAGAAACTAGATAACGCGACGATATCTAAACCATTCACAAGAAGATATCCTCTCCGGCGTTGTCCGCTTGGCGCGATTTGAAATAATTTCATATCTTACCTTTTTCTGCGCTACAACATCAGTTTGGTAGACCCAAAACAAATTTTCCAAATCAACTGACGCAATCATTGTGCATGCGTCTACAAAGCGAGATACTAACAGACAACTACGCAAGAATGCTTACCCAAGAGAAGGCTATACTGCCAATGGCGTCTGACAGCATATCGCCGATGATGGAAGGGTAGGAGTTGCCCGACGGGAAGTAGGCGTGGAACCTTGGGTGCTGCCAGTGACACACCTGGGAAACAAGAAAATAAAAACATGACTCTACAATGACATGTTATGTTGATTTACTGTGTGCAATAAACCTACGATTTGATATACGCCTCGTTTACCCTTTGAGGTGGCGGTTAAGTCCGTGTTCAAACAATATCAAAATTAAGGTACAAGAACAAATTAGCGAGGGGGGGGAGCCGTTTTGCCATAAAAAACACTTCAGAGAGCTTCTAGAGGTGTTTAATATCTAGAATTGGTCCTAGCCTCCGGTAATTAGGGAGTCATATTGCCATTAAAACACTTCAGAGAGCTTCTAGAGGTGTTTAATATCTAGAATTGGTCCTAGTTTCCGGCAATTAGGTAGTCATATTGCCATTAAAACACTTCAGATAGCTTCTAGAGGTGTTTAATATCTAGAATTGGTCCTAGTTTCCGGCAATTAGGGAGTCATATTGCCATTAAAACACTTCAGATAGCTTCTAGAGGTGTTTAATATCTAGAATTGGTCCTAGCCTCCGGCAATTAGGGGGTTATATTGCCATAAAAACACTTCAGATAGCTTCTAGAGGTGTTTAATATCTAGAATTGGTCCTAGTTTCCGGCAATTAGGTAGTCATATTGCCATTAAAACACTTCAGATAGCTTCTAGAGGTGTTTAATATCTAGAATTGGTCCTAGCCTCCGGCAATTAGGGGGTTATATTGCCATAAAAACACTTCAGATAGCTTATAGAGGTGTTTAATATCTAGAATTGGTCCTAGTTTCCGGCAATTAGGGGGTTATATTGCCATAAAAACACTTCAGATAGCTTGTAGAGGTGTTTAATATCTAGAATTGGTCCTAGTTTCCGGCAATTAGGGGGTTATATTGCCATTAAAACACTTCAGATAGCTTCTAGAGGTGTTTAATATCTAGAATTGGTCCTAGCCTCCGGCAATTAGGGGTTATATTGCCATAAAAACACTTCAGATAGCTTGTAGAGGTGTTTAATATCTAGAATTGGTCCTAGTTTCCGGCAATTAGGGAGTCATATTGCCATTAAAACACTTCAGATAGCTTCTAGAGGTGTTTAATATCTAGAATTGGTCCTAGCCTCCGGTAATTAGGGGGTTATATTGCCATAAAAACACTTCAGATTGCTTCTAGAGGTGTTTAATATCTAGAATTGGTCCTAGCCTCCGGCAATTAGGGGTTATATTGCCATAAAAACACTTCAGATAGCTTGTAGAACTGTTTATGATTTAGAATTTTTTCTAGCCTTCCGCAATTGGTGGATATGCCCCCCCACCCCCTCTGAAATTATTGGCTGGCCACAGACTTGGTATCAGTCTTAGCTTGACGTATTGCACTATGGTCCTATCTTATAACTTATACTACAGTGCAGGGGTTCTTAAAATGGAGTCTATCGATGGGCTTAAGGGAGTCAGAAAACCGGACGTAAAAAAATAGCATACAATTGAAGTCGTCACAACGTAACGACATCTAAGAATAGTTTGCCGTTGATAAAGAGTTAACGCCATTATTGCAGTCACAAAATTTTCGGACATATTATTGTATTCAAGTGTTATTTTTCAAGCTAGTTAAAATATAATTTTTATTCTTATAGTTACACAAATGCGGAACTTCTATATGCTTTGATTTTTCTATGAGTATGGGTAAGTTATAAATCCACACATGTAAAATATGTTATATTCTAAAAAAAAAAATTGTTTATATACTTGTAAATACGTATGTTCTTACATCTATTTATTAAATTTAACTTACAATAACCGCTGCGTAAGGGAATTTCTCGTCCTATAAATACCTAAAATAAGCCGGAATGTAGGTACCTTGTCTTTGTAAGTAAAAGAAAGAAATGTGATTCTGTGATAATATGTTTGTAATAGGGATACTACATTTATCGACGTAATAGTATTTATTTGTGGTGGTTCAAATATTTTCACAGCTGTTTGTGTGAAACCTGTTATTTACTAGGAGTGTCTACTACTTCATTACCAAACTGTTGTGACCTTCAAATTCAAACACGTGTTCTTTATTCACTCAACAAGCTGCAAATTGATGTAGAACCGTCTTACTAGAGTTTTTTGGATACTAATATTTTAACAATTTTATTAAGGTTTTTAATAAATTCCAAGTCCGGTATTATATGGCATAATCTTGAACTTAAAAACTAGTGATGTTAAGTATCATATAAACGCTTAAAAAGTAGACTACAAAACTCCCCCCCTCCATTTATTTTATTACTGACTGTCAGCAGAAAATTGCGTTTAAAAAAAAGGATTCCAAAGCTCATAACTTAAAAACTACTGCAGATAAAAATCTAAAAGAGTAGGGTTTGAAAGTGTTAAAATGTTACGTGACACAAAATTACCCAAATACTACATTTTATTTATTTCAAGTACATTCTTATTTTTAATGACCCACGCCCAGAAATGCATCTCAATAAATATTACTTTTTAAGAAACACGTCTTACTACCCGTTTGGGCTATACGACTATGTAATTACTCTAATAAGTTAGGTAGACTATGAGAAAGGATGAATTTAGAGGAAATATACCGTCATTTGCGTTTGGGAAGAGTGAAAAACCATTTAGGAAATTAGCATCCTAAGTACACATGACCGGAGTTCGAACCCCCGACCTTCCCTTGATTGGCAGTCTAGTTTATTGAAAGAATGACGCCTTATACTGTGCGGCCACTGAAGCGGGTAACAAATATTCTTTAAAAAGTAGTTTGAAGCTAGGTGTGCAGTAACTAATATGGTTTGATTTTGTATTTAATTCTTTTGAATACATGTTTAAAAAATATATATATTTAATTATGCATAGAGCCCGTTTAACTGCAGTTAAAGGCGTCAATCTCGTTTTGTCTGCTTTACCAGTTGACAAAGGGGACCGGGATCAAATCTAAATCGGGTGATACTGAGGGCTCTATTCCTAAATGACTCCCCACTCTTCTTTCACCCAAATGCGGGTGCGTTTTGTTTGAATTATACATTTTTTCATACGTAGTGTAGCTATGCCTCTATAGCTCGGAGGGATATTAAGCCACAAACAAGGGGAAAATGTGTACCATCCTTCAATTTATTTAATTTGCTCGGTTTATCCGCTTCGGTGGCCGTATGGTCTAACGCGCTACTCTCGTGTTGGACTGACTGCCTATGACGGGGAGATCAAAGTTCGAATCTCGGTCGGGTGTACTGAAGGTAGTTTTTCCAAAATTCATTTTACACTCTCCCTCCACACAGATGTGAGTACACTTACTTGGAATATAACCTAACTAATCCCTAAAACCAATAGAGTAATTTGTAAATGAGCGTATAGATCGAATAAAGTTATTAAATTATAATATAAAAATCATTACCTTATCAAAATATTATGTAAAGTTAGGCTCTTACACTTCCAACATATTATACTCTCCAACCATTAAATAATAATATACATATGAAAAAAAAAGTAATTTTTCTAACTAAGATCTATTTAAAAATTAAAATTGTCATGTATTTTTATTATTATAATTTTTATTGTTTTCAAAACTTTGCTTGTCATAAGTAACATCTGCTTAAAATATGGTATTTCAAATGGTATGTTTTGGCGTATGGATACGTTCTAGCGATCTTGGAGCTTTTTCAGAAATTTTCTACGGTCCTTTCTACCGAAATCAGGGGGTGTATTTTCCGAAAGCTCACTCAAAAACTATCCCAATTACAATTCTTTAATGTCGTCACAGTCCATACGCTTTATAATGACCGGTATGTGTTCTTGTGACGCGAATTAGATGAGATATAGTTGACTTAAGCCTGTTTTGTTCCCGGGACGAGGTTAGCACAGATCAGTATAGTGCTAATTTCTGGAGCCTTGCATGACACGGCCGTTTCAGGGGCAGTGCAGTGTAATTTAATTAACAGCAACATGGCGACAACGTCTTTCTTTTGAACAAAAAAAAAAATCTTGTTAAGCGATAGAACTTAATTTTTTTTTTGGCTACCGATTTATGTTATCTAAAGTAATTATCACTTGTTTATATGGGGGTAAGTGTCGACTCTTTAACAAACATGTATGGAGTCTTGTTTACCTTTTACAATCGTGTAAACGCCTCGCTAATTACTAATCTTTATCTACAAAAATGAGCGGCGGGAACTAAAACATACTCGCTTCGATGGCCGCATGGTCTAAGGCGCTATTTTTACAGTAAAATATACTGTTGATAACGGGGAGATCGATGTTCGAATCTCGGTCGGGTGTGCTAAGGTTTTTTTACAATATGGTTTTTCCAATCTTCATCCAAGAAAATGTGGGTACACTTCCTATAAATATAACCTTTCTAATCCCTAAAACCACTAGTGTAATTCGTAGATAAGTGTATAGCCCAAACGGGTAGTAAGACATAGTGCTAAAATAAAAAAGTACTAAACATCTTAAGGTGGTATGGGAAGATAACGTGTTAAGATCCGTATTTTTTCAGGTTTTTTTTTACAATACTCTTTTTGCCTAGAATAAATTAAATAAGTTATTGCTTCAATAGCTACGTTTTTAAAAAAAAATTCTACACACACAAATTTATCTCAACATTTCTTGAATATGTGTCATGGCCATAACGGAATTTTACCAGTAACTTTTAAATTTAAAGTAAAGGGGTCCTTGCCAAATTACTTGACACTCCATGACAAGTATTCAAGAATTTATACATTAACATCTGTAGATAATTAAATTAACATATCAACTGAAGAAATATTTGATTTATTTTTCATTCAAAGAAATTTTGTTGTTTTTATTAAAACTGTAAAAATATCGGCCTTAACTCGCGTTTATTATACCGTCCCACCCTAATGTGAATTTACATTTGCTAAAAACCAGACCAGAACTGAAATGTGATCACGTGATGACCTCTTAACCAATCACATGAGATTAGAGCGAGCCGCGTTTGTCTTTTTTGCACAAGAAGAAACAATTTCAGAGCTTGGTCCACTCTTCCCGATAAAAATCCGCGGGGAAGAACCAATAACATTAAAAAAAAAACACGACAGACAGAACCAATCAAATTAAAAAAAACACGACAGACACAATCAGTGCGCATATGCCTAAAAATTGAGATACAAGAGCAGATAGCTGCGTTTACTGTTTTGAAATGAAATAACTTGTTAAATGTGTATCGTTCTCGTTCTATGTTCATGATATTCATCTGTTTTACGTTGGCGTTGCAAAGCATCATAGGTTGACATGTATGTTTGCTAAGTTGGCATTGATGCGTCTTTCGAACAGGTTGTGTTCTTAGTTTTAAGCGAATGTGTTTATCAGCGTGTTCTCGAGCTCAACTTACCCCTTTCATGATCTTATTGTCGACATCGGCCATGATGTCGTCCCAGTCCTCGGGTTCGTTAGGGGCCTCTGTGGGGATGATATCCCTGAGGTATCCGGGTTCGACCGTTGGCTGGACCCTTCTGGAGCCCAGTCCTTCCATGTACTCGCAGATGTAGTCCACCATCTCCTTGCCTTTCACGCGGAACTCCTCAGTGTTCATCTGGAAAAAAGGGTGTGCATGTTATGTCGCGTCCTAAACAAGACCACCTGCGTCAGAACAAGGGTGTGCATGTATTCCGTCCTAACAAGACCTGCTCAGACAGGGTCTTTGCGTTAAACAAGACCACCTGCGTCAAGAACAAGGGTGTGCATGTTATGTCGCGTCCTAAACAAGACCACCTGCATCAGGAACAAGGATGTGCATGTTAGTCTCGTCCTAAACAAGACCACCTGCGTCAGAACAAGGGTGTGCATGTTATGTCTCGTCCTAAACAAGACCACCTGCGTCAAGAACAAGGGTGTGCATGTTATGTCGCGTCCTAAACAAGACCACCTGCATCAGGAACAAGGGTGTGCATGTTATGTCGTGTCCTAAACAAGACTACCTGCGTCAAGAACAAGGGTGTGCATGTTATGTCCGTCCTAAACAAGACCACCTCCATCAGGAACAAGGGTGTGCATGTTATGTTTCGTCCTAAACAAGACCACCTGCATCAGGAACAAGGGTGTGCTTGTTATGTCTCGTCCTAAACAAGACAACCTGCCTCAGGAACAAGGGTGTGCATGTTATGTCGTGTCCTAAACAAGACACCTGCCTCAGGAAGCAAGGGTGTGCATGTTATGTCGCGTCCTAAACAAGACCACCTGCTCAGGAACAAGGGTGTGCATGTTATGTCGTGTCCTAAACAAGACCACCTTCGTCAGAACAAGGGTGTGCATGTTATGTTTCGTCCTAAACAAGACCACCTGCATCAGGAACAAGGGTGTGCTTGTTATGTCTCGTCCTAAACAAGACCACTGTCAGAACAGGTTCATGTTATTCGTCCTAAAGACACCGCTCAGAACAAGGGTGTGCATGTTATGTCGTGTCCTAAACAAGACCACCTGTAGCGGTTCAAGGAACAAGGGCTGTGCATGTTATGTCGTGTCCTAAACAAGACCACCTGCATCAGGGCGTACATAACGGACATTTTTACAATTTTATAATTCTGGCCACATCTAAAACGATGTAATATATTTGGTTCAAATTTGATATCTAGATTTTATAAATGTTTATAACACATTGGCAAGAGATAGCTATAAAAACACAATAAAATAAATTGCTGTCTTATCCACTATTTGTTATTTTGAAATTGAACCACTAGAAATTATTAATACATTTATAAGATAAATTGTTTAACTTTGATTGTTAAATTATTTTAAATTCAACGAAGTCATTTTATGATTTCACACCCTTGCTACTTTTACAAGCCAACCATTCGTGAATAAATTTGGGTTTAAAAAAATCACATTGTAACACTTGATACATTTTGTTTCATAGCTCAGGCAAATAATTGTATTCAAATATTGCAATTATATTTTGAACATCTTTTTACTACCAAACATTTAATATTTCACTTCTTTCTTATTTGATCCATTGATATATAATTTTTTATCTCTTTCTATTACTGGACTTACGAAACGTAATAATCTATGGGTAAACCTAAAACATACTATATTTTGATTACAATGTTTAAAATCTGGGGTTTCTTTAATCACACTGTCTTATTTGGAAATTCATTATTTAAATATTTTAAAATAAAATCAAACTATTTGTCAAACTTTGGTAAAAAAAAAATCGACCAGGCCAACTTTCTTTCTTATTTAAAAGTCACAGGATTGGTAAAAAAAAGCTAATCCTTAGCTCAGAAGTTTGTAGTTTTAATCAGATCTACAGCTTAATACTTTTTTTATATTTAAAATCTAAAACTCTGTCATAATAGCATCCATACATTCACCGAATACCATAAATTATATATTTTTAAGCCAAAATAATTTTATTTTACTTTATATTTTAAATCTCAGTGCCAAAGTGTTACATCAAAAAAGCAATGATTATTCAGTACGCAAGTAAAACAGTTGTAAGTAGAATTGAATTGTTTGTGTAAAATCACAATTTTGGATTAATCAAATAAAACTTTCAATAGATATATTAACTAAAACCTGTGTAATAATTTATATTAACATATTTTTAATTTAATTTACTAACAACTCAAAAATGACAATTTTTTATAAAGTTGTGACGCTGTTGTTCTAAGGTATAGATTGTTATTTTTCAAAATAATTTGTATACTTTTTAGCAGTACGTGAACACTTTATTTAATCGATAAAATATAACTTATTTAACTATCGTCATATTAAATTGGGAGTGTAGAAGACACTAGTTAAGGGTATTATTTTGGAAATTTTTATAAATTTTTTGTTGTTGCCAAAAAGGGAACAAATATTGCTCCAATAGAAAAATACAATTTAATTTTCTTCACATATTAATATCAACAAGTTGTTGAATATCTGTCAAGAATGTTCTGGAATTTAATGAAAGCTTTTTCTCTTCATTTAAAAAGTTTCTCACCTAAAACCGCTATGATCATGATAGGTATTCAACAATTGTTGATATCACCGTGTGAAGAAATATAAACTCTGTTTACACTGGAGAAATATTTGATTTATTTTGGCAAAAAAAAAAAATGGCCTTAAAAACTTCTCTTAACTTGAGTTTCCTTCATGATTGTAATTCGAATTTTAAGAAATATTTTTTCCTATAAATACTTGACGAGAACACCAATTTAAATATCTATTTTAAGATGTGCACTTATTATCATTATATATTTTAAAACACTGTGTATCAGAACTTACATCTGCTGAATGATGTATTCTCGAACTGTTTATTAATCCACTGCCGGTCTCTATGGAGCACTTGTTTACAACTAGACTGTCCTCTTCAGACACTACTGTTTCGACTTGAGCTGTCGGACTACTTATGTATCGTCGGGTCAGAGTGCCGCGTTTTAAAGCCGTTCCTTTAGCGAAATATCATTCTACAACCATCAGACGTCACTTTGTTCTCTACGACGTCAAACTGTACGTGTCGTTCCGAAAACATCGGTCCGCGGCTTTCTCCGTCCTTACTCTCTCTCTGAAGGTACAGTCAACTGTCGAACAGGATTTGAGTAGGTGTTGTCGACTTCCTGGAAATGAACCGGAGCATTGTGTGGGTTCAAGGCGTCGTTGTGTGTGTGTGTGTGTGTGTGTCATGAAGAGTCCGGACCTGGCTGTCTTGGTGAGGGGAGTAATTAAGATTATATATGTAAGATTAAACTTTCATCAATTTCAAATCATTTATTTTTTATTTTGCGATCAACATTGATAGCATTTACTTAACTATATATTTTCTCTATCTTGATAATATCTATG
The DNA here is from genome assembly GCA_039000515.1 of Timema cristinae. Taxonomy (NCBI): domain Eukaryota; kingdom Metazoa; phylum Arthropoda; class Insecta; order Phasmatodea; family Timematidae; genus Timema; species Timema cristinae. The sequence goes on along the minus strand of JBCFYV010000003.1, from coordinate 69,829,443 downwards.
AAAATAAGCTGCTACAGATCACATGAAATTGACGTATGAATATATATATATACAAATTATTTCACTGACTTTTGTAACTACAAAACCAAAGTTCCTTCCGTTTCTAAGTTTAAACTCCGACCCGATCCCCCTCTAACAACCCCCCCCCTCCCCCAGTCATCGGAAATCTGGTGGACCTGCATTTTCTTGGAGTGAGAGGGGAAAACAATTTTGGGAAAACCTCCCTCAGTACACCCAACCGAGATTTGAACCTCGTTCTCCCGTCATCGGCAGTAGTGAGAGTAGCGTATTAGACTATGCGGTCACCGAAGTGGGTAAGAACTCTGTTGTATGGCTTGACTCCAGGAACAAAGCCTTAGATTATTTTAATGGGGAGAACAGGGGGTGGGGGCTCGGGGTGGAAATGGCAGAGGAGGGGAGGGTAAAAATAATGGTTGTAATCGTTTTTGTCTCGTATTCAAATACCCCGACCAAGGGCGTAGAAAAAAGGAGTTGGAAGGAAGGGTTCTAGACCCTCCAGGAACTTTCCTGCTCTCCTGCACACAAACACGGGTACATTCCTTCTAAATCGTACTTCTCAAAACGGGTGACTGGTGATCTAGGGGTAAGTTGTCGGATTTCTGTGCTGGGGGTCCGGGGTTCAATCCTCGGTCCCGGCAAGATTTATCTGATTACCAAACCCTTCCTTCACCTCTGACAAAACATCTTGTGAATGTGAGGAATACCAGGCCTCCACCGTGGTTCGGTTCCCATGTTAAACTGTAGGTCCTTCATTTCATCTCACAATCACCCTACCATTACACATTAGCGTAAGTGCGTATAAGCCGAACGGGTAGTAAGACGCAGTGCTAATAATAATTAATAATAATAATAATAATAATAATACTTCTCTAATCCTTACCCTGAGACTTTTCTTGACTAAAGGTATAATCAATCTTACTGATGAGCCACCGCTAGAAAATTTAGCTTTCTACGCCTTTAATCACAAATAAAGATGTAAAGGATTTATTTTAAAAACAAGGGCCTGTAGAATCATTTTTGCAAATGTTCTGAAACATAATTGTTTGGTTATACATTTTATAGGGATCCAATAAGCTACGAACCTAGACATTGACTAGGAATACTAACATAGTAGGATTTTTATGTGAAGGAGCTTATCTGAAAGTTACAAAAGTTTCTAAGACTTCTTTCATATATTCATACATCAGATCATGTGGTAAAATGTTATTAGTTTTAGTGACATAAAGATACGTATGTATTTTCACTAGCTTCCTTCTGGAATCTTACTATAACTATTAATTTCAGGATAGGGGGAGGTGGGGGGTTGGAACCCCTACCCCGTTCATCCGTAGGGCCGAACTCGAGATCACGTCATTAACGGTACGGTCAATGTTTTTGTGTGCGGATAGTACCATGCTTATCCCTGGAGGTGGGCGGAGTCTATTTTCTGGGAAGTCCAGGCGGTTCGCGAATTACATTTTTTCCAATGGTTGCTATTCTCCGTGACGTCATTTGCACCAGCCCCCCACCCCGGGCTATTGGAATGGAAGTTGGTCGAGAGGGTAATCCCCTTTTCCCTCCCTCCATCTAGAAAGAGCGGAGGAAAGATAATATATGTCGACATCTGAGAGAAGAAAGCACCTGTGTCTTGTTCATTGAGTGCTCAGGTCGTTGCGTCACACACACACACACACGCACGCACTCCAGTGGTGGCCGTAGTGAGATATCCTCGTGTGAAGAGAGACACACGTCATGCCTTGAGACCAATGTCAGTGTCGCACGCATGACGCGGCGCGTTTGCCTCAGTGGCGCATTCAAGTCTCCACAGTCCGATAAAGGGGTAACAACCGACCATGCCAGCGTAGGAGCGCTCGTAACTTGAGTTACAGTAGCCCCATGGCTTCTTTGGTGCTGAGTGACACCTGACGTCTTTGAAAAGTTACCAAACCAAATTATATATCCCTACGCCGAACCATATGATCTGCAAAAACATGTATTTAGCAGCTGTCACTTCTGACAGTCAAATTTAGGTATATACCTAAATATTGACTGTCATAAGTCAGCTGTGAGCTGTCAGTCAGCACCAAAGAAGCCATGGGGCTACTGTAGCTGACCATTTTTTATTGCAAACATGGGTTTAACGTCACTAATGTTTGAAATACTTAATATTTTATTAGTTAAACTATAATATTATCAATCAACAATGTTAACAAGCGCTTCTAATACTTCCGTAAGGATTACTGTATAATTGACTTTTTCGAAACTTAATAAATAAAAATAAAAGCATTTTTTTGTTTTTGTTTCACGGTTGTAGAAACAAGATGTATTATAGTTCATGAAATAATCAATTAAAAAGATTTTTTTTTCACACTTGTATCTTGTTATAACTAACTGGTTACCAAAATAAATAAATGTGTTTTTTTATAACTTAAAGAAATAGCTATACAAAATATTAGTTTTCAAAATAATAATAATAATATACCGCGTCTAGGATGGGTCCCTCGTAGCCCAGTTTGTGGAAATATTAGCCAGTTCTAATATACTGTTGCCCAGAGAATGTACTAATTGTATATAGTTTTCGTCATGGCATGATGTGAAGATGATAAAGATCTTTTACTTTTAATTGGTTGTTATTTACTGATATTGGAAGAAGAAGAGACCAGCCAAAGAAAGTATTGGATGCATCCTCTGTACAAAGAAAGATACATTTTAGTGTTTTTAAATACATTGAGAAAAATAGTTAAAAAATTTCACCCGCATGAGCGCAAAGACTTTTTATTCTCTTCGTTGGTTGATTGAAGACAATATTATGAAGTTTCACACAAACTATAGACAAAGCATCATATTTATTATTATTATTATTAGCACCGTGTCTTACTACCCGTTCGGTTTATACGATTATGCACTAATTATTATTATTATTATTATTAGCACCGCGTCTTACCACCCGTTCGGGTTATATGCACTTACGCTAATGTATAATGGTAGGGTGATTGTGAGATGAAATGGAGGACCTACAGTTTAACGTGGAATTCGAACCACGGTGGAGGCCTGGCATTCCACACGTTCACAAGATGTCTTGTCAGAGTTTAAGGAAGGGTTTGTTAATCAGATAAATCTGTGCCGAGACCGAGGATTGAACCCCGGCCGCCAGCACAGAAGTCTGACACCTTACCCCTAGACCACCAGGTCACCAAGCATCATATCAAACGAGAGATTGCTCATAAGATTAATGTAAGCAAAAATAGAAAATAAAATAATATTACTTAGTAATAATAGGATGACCTGCTTCAGGAAAGGTTTTATCAGATGATTAAAACCAATCGGACAGAAGTACATGGATCTTCGTCGAACATAATTATGTTCGATGTCAGATGATGTCATATGACAAAGTCAGTTCGGTGTGTGGTAACTGATTTAAACAGCGTGTAAAATTCTTCGTCGGACGTCATACGACAAAATGTCTTGTCTTATGAATGTTTTTGTCAGATTGGTGGGCAACCGGGCTAAACCTAACTTAAAAACAAACCAAACCAAACCCTGGTGTCATTTCGGGTAATTCCCCAAGGTACCAGCCGGGAATGAACCCGGGACCCCTAGACTCGTAGCCACGTACTTACACTACGTATGAATACAGCTGAATACGTTTGTACGACTTCATTAATCGCGCTTATTTCATCCGCCATCTTTATAAATATGAAGGGAAAAGCCAGACGCTCTTGTTTGGAGGGCGTTTGAACCACAGACCTTTCTACAGGAAAAAAAACATCCAAATTTTTATTTACAAAAGTAAATGTCTCAGGAATGTAGAAACGTATAAAAGAAAAAAGTTATTAAAAACGATTATTGTTTGTTGTCAAAGTTTTTACTGCCAAAAGTTACATCAGCTCAAGATATGGTTTGACAGATCATATGGCTTGGCGTATGAATACATGAGAGTAGATCTGGTAACTTTAGGATAAATCAATACAGAGTAACTCTCTTGCTAGATCCTTGTTTGCGTTAAGTGCTATACATAAAATTTAAAATAAATATTAAGGTTTGAGTTTTTTGACGTGGTAAATACAAACAAATATTCGCCTTTGTCCAGAAAATTTCAAGAAACGCAAATAGATAACAAATCAAATCTTTCCAACAAAACTAAGTTAAGTCGGTTTTTTTTTACTGTTTTACTGCCACACGTTTCCAATCTCGAGTCGTCTTTACCGTGGTTTTGGAAAAGCGGTTTTCCGGTGGACAGTTCCACGCCAGCCGGTTACCGAGTAAGAAAACGATGTTGTTTTTTTCTTCTGTCTGTTATTTTTATTATTACGTAAAGCAGGAAGTTACAAGTTTGTTCCGGCTTGGGCGGTCTGAGCACGAATTGTCAAGTCAGCGTTTTATCTTTTCCTCTCCTACGCGTCTTAATACCCGTCCGGGCAAACCCCATAGTTATACTAATAGATTAGGAAAAATTAGTTTTTTAAAAAGGAAGTGTAGCTTCATTTTCCTGGAGGGATAGTGGCAGACCTTTTCTGAGGAAATAAACCTACCTCATTACACTCGACTGAGGGGCGTAGGAAGTTTGGAGCAATCTGTGACTATCCCAACTGAAATACACGGGTCGTTTGGACCAGGTTGGTCTTAGGACGTTTGGCACAATCTGTGACTATCTCAACTGAAATACACGGGTCGTTTGGACCAGGTTGGTCTTAGGACGTTTGGCTCGTGTTTATGAAAACACACAGTCATTGTATCATTCCTAACTTGTATGTTTGTTTACTTCTAGCTCGCGTTTCTATAGCCTGTGTCTGTTCAATCACCTCGTAGGTAGGTTAGGTTAGGTTAGGTTAGGTTAGGTTAGATTAGATTAGGGTATCATGTAAGGTCTAAAAAACTGAAAGGATAGGTTAGGTATGTTGGTATACAGGAAAGGGACCATTGTTTCTTTCCTTAGTTTTATTTTATTTATTTATTGTATTTAAATACACTTTCTGAACTAACTGATTAGATCAGCACACGAGCAGTTCTATGAGCGAGAACGAAAGAGCCTACCAATTTAGCTGGGAAAGATATTTTCATTATACCTTCCAGGGTTATTTTACACTCCACAATTGATATGGGACCGACGGCTTTACTTCCCCTCCGAAGGAAGTTGTGCTACGGATTTTTATCACTCAAGAAAAATCGTCGACCTCGGCTGGGTTTGAACCCACAAGCATCGCGTCCTGAGGAGAACACTTTATGGCATGACTGGGATACAAACCCTGGCCTTCCCGTTATTTGCAAACCAGACAAGATAGACGGGCACTTTTAACCGCGTGTCTACGATTACGAGTAAATTTAATAACGGATTAAATATACAAAAGTATGAAAATAAAATTAAAGGAGGAAAATATGGTTTAAAACCGTTTCGGGAAAAAAGTGTCTCCATACGAGTCGTACGTAGGAGAGAAATCTCCCAAGTAAAATTTGTCATAGGGCTTGTGACAAAGGCCACCACCTTTAGTTAAAATTTTGTGATCTTTGTGAAAATCTACAGTTTTGTAACTGTCCCTCTTTTGTAACGCCAACGCGGGATGGAAAGGGGGACAGTGGCCAGTCACAACACGACACGTACGCTCGGGTTTTACAGATTTTTTTTTTTACTTTCTCTCGACACCTTGAAAGAAAGTATTTTATCAAGTGAAAGATGAAAGATACACTTGAAACAACCGATGTAAGTTTACAGAGGGGGGGGGGGGGGGGAAGGGACCGAGGGTGTAATGATCTACGAATGTCCTACTAGACTAGGGATGGGGAAACTATTCCGACCAGTGTGCCACTCAAGGACCAGTGAATTTTGAAATAGCTATGGTGCCACCCCTTATTTAGGTTTTATAATGACCACACTAGAGTCGCTATCATCCGGTTCTAAGTGTTGACAAGTGCATTTTAAAGTAAATAAACCTGTTCATATCCACTATAAAACACTAACTGAATTTATAATGTAATTAACTTGATGCTATATTTCCACCTATTCTTTCTTTGAAGCCGATGTTCCATTTTTAAAATAAAGTAATGTAGAGTAAAGATTTAAAAAAAAAATCTCGTTTAAGTATTACTGTTCACCTACAATTACTGTATTCCTATTTTACATCGCAATCAGAAAATGAACAGATTCTATTGAAACAAAGTTAAATGTTCTGTGAGAATTAAAAAGATAAGTAAATTCATACTTAAAAATATTTAGACTTGGTCTCCGTATTATCTGGCCTTTCCGTTATCATGCAGGAATGCCGCCACTTTAGGCCAGCTATTCGCGACTCAAATATATTTAAAAATCAAAACAGGTTAAATATTATGAAATTTAATGAATATCCCAAATAAATTTATAACTATTTTTAAAATGATGGAACTTTAAAGAAGGAAAATGTATTAAATTGTCAAAGTGATTGTCTTCTAGATACTGTTAAATTCATTAACTCAAGGTAAAACCATTGACTTTAACACCTTTAAAAGGGGATATATTATATATATATATATATATATTATATATTATATATATATATATCAGTTTATATATATATTTTTTATGTGAGTAACAGACAGTTTTCTAACCGTTAAGTCACAACGTCTATTGCAACATGTGAAAGACATGGTTGTCGAAAACTTATTGACATCAAAAAATTATACCACGTTGGGAAAACTTTTATTTAGTGTTTATTTCTTTCATGTTGGTATGCCACCCAAATCATGCCGTCAAGTGGCACGTGTTCCATAGATTGTCAACCCCTGTAATAGACCTACAGTAGGTAGACCCGGTCACTCGACCCAATTGAATCCTTATTTGCCCTATGCAAACACATCGGTGGTGCTGGCGGTATCGCTGTCTTTAAAGTGGTCTCCGAATTGGTGCCCAACCACGTGCTCCTGTGTCACGCATAGAACCGTCAACGGACTCTGCTTCCCCCCGCGTCATCTTGGCCTTGGGTCCTCTCCCGTGATCCTCTCCTTCACAACACCAGGTGTTTGTTCATAAATGCCACATTGAGATTGATACTAACGAAGGGACCGCATTTCAGAAAGTTCAATGTCACCATCTTAACGGGAAAAATCTCAATTTTACAATCATTATTATAGAAAAAAATAAAATTAAGATTACCTAAAATGTTAAAATTTTTTCTATATTTTAAAATTTAAAGTTTATATTTGCATCAGGTATGTGAGTAGCTTTCGATCTCTTGTCAATGTCACGTTCAAAATACATGACAAATACGTTCGGTAAATGTAATCGCGCGAGTGTTTGTTCCTTTTCATGAGCGAAAACCCAGTGTGTGCTGACAAATATTGCACACAATTGATGGGTTAGTTTAACAATTTTTGGGAATCGATCTTTGCAGAGAAATTAGTAAAATTTGGTACACCAACCTCACTTGATTGAGATTAGCGAATATTGCAAAATTTCTAAATGGCATAATCTTAAATGCTGTATTCCTACAGTGGTTATAAAATACTAATTGGGTCACATCCTGGTTGGTTCATCAAAAGGCTCTGCGGGCCGCACATAATCATGAATCTGGTCATATGCGGCCCGTGGGCTACAAGTTGGACACTCCTTACCTACACCAATCAGGGAGATGAACCACTGACCCAAGAGGTGTTGAGGTAATTCTTAGTCGGCAAGTATCAGTAGAATTGAGAGGACAGCTTAGATGCGGACGAACTTAAAACTCATACCTTTTAGACAGTTTAGCGGGAGCAGTGAGTGCTCGTAAAAAAAAGGGCGAAGATTATCTACTTTCTTTTCATTTCTTCCTTCCGGAGGGGAGGTCGTGGTGACGACTTCAAAATACAGAAATAACAGCGTTGATAATTTACTTAAAACCCAATAAAAGAATCCAGAATTATCTTAATATCTTCTGTTGTGACACTATAAAACATTACTTTGTTCGATATAAAAACGCCAGATCTAGGTATCTAACGTTTTACTGTAATTTAAAAGTATAAATTTTTTCGTAAATCCTCATTTATTAAAAAAAAAACTTTTTATCTGATGATCTGAAGCCTGTTGATAACTTTCACCTATATTTTAGTGAAAACCTTATTATAAAAATATCAAACTACTTCCTAAATAATGCGGGATTTCTCAAAGACTGCAACGCGTCTCTACAGCCCTCTTAAGTGTCGAGCGCCTTCCTCGGCTCTCCACCTAGTATGACGTTTAATCCCCCCTTCCTCAGCTCTCCGCCTAGTATGACGTTTAATCCCCTTACTCAGCTCCCGCCTAGTATGACGTTTAATCCCCCTTCCTCAGCTCTCGCCTAGTATGACGTTTAATCCCCCATACTCAGCTCTCGCCTAGTATGACGTTTAATCCCCTTCCTCAGCTCTCCGCTAGTATGAACGTTTAATCCCCCCTTACTCAGCTCTCGCTAAGTATGACGTTTAATCCCCCTTACTCAGTCTCCGCTAGTATGACGTTTAACCCCCTTACTCAGCTCTCGCTAGTATGACGTTTAATACCCCTTCCTCAGCTCTCCACCTAGTATGACGTTTAATCCCCCTTCAGCAGCTTGCATTGCTTCCCGTATCCTATTGTTAAAATGGTAGATATTACATACGTTGGGAGCGCTCAAAGCCGTAACCAGCCAGTAAGTTCGGGGGGTGTTTGGTGGGCACATCCCTCAATTGCCGGAAGATAGAAAAAGTTCTAAATGATAAACAGTTCTAGAAGTTCTTTGAAGTGTTTTTTTTATGATAATATAACCCCCAAAAATGTCAAAGGCTAGAAAATTTCTAAATATTTAACACTTCTAGAAGCTCTCTGAAGTTATTTTTATGGTAACACAGCATCCTAATTTGTATTTGTATCTTAATTTTGATATGGTTTGAACCATAAATAAAGCCAGATATATTTTGTTCATAAAATTTCGCGGGGGGTTTGAACCCCCAAACCCCCCTGGCTACGGCCTTGGGAGCACTATTCTACCAAACTAAGTTGAGATCTTTACAGTTCAGTACTTTTTTTTTAGAGATATCAACCACTTTATTTTAATTACGTCGGGAACTATTTGTTTTACTAATGTCCATACATTAATCGACTATTATAAAATTATAATAAATTATATACAATGCTTCACCATTCAAAATGGTTAAAGATTGATATTATAATCCTTGAAGTTAAAAAAAAACTACAGAAAATTAAAACATGTTTGATAAAAAAAAAACTCCTGTCTAAAGACATTTTATATTTTTTGAAACTACGCCGTTCCTTTTAAATATTATTTTAAAATTTGATATTTTTTAGAACCGCCTCAATGGAAATCGCTTCTCTTTTAAAATATACGTGGCTTTTCAAATGTCCAGGTAAAAACTTATACGGGCTTTAGGCGGTAGCAAGACAAATGTTTCCAATGGCGGTACCACGAGACGTCATTGTTGGCACTTTGTGCACCTGGATGGTAGGCAATTCTTCGCTCTTCAACACATGACTAGTCACTATTAAAGGCACCATCGTGTGTGTCAGGGAAGGGAGTGGTGGGGATGCCTGTGTTGGTTAGTTTGCCGTGCCACGTGTGTTGCCTAACCCCTAGGTGCATACAGCACCAACTCTGACATTTCGTAATGACGCCATTTGGCGTCTTTACGTGATAGTACTCGTCTTGTCACCCTCTACTTGTATAACCTTTTACCTGGAGATCTAAATAACCTTGCATTTATAAAAAAAAACACGCTAAATACATAATTGTAGTTTTTATATTAACTCTCAGCGCAAATGCGGGTGAACCTCTACTTAAATAACCGTTCTCATCTCCACCTCCTCTGGATAAAGCTGTTATTAATCATTATGTTAAATGTAAAAATTAAAAACTATAACACATGGGCGCATAGTCTAAACTCTAAGGCGTCACACTCGCAATAGATCATCGATGATGGGGAGATCGGGATTTGACCCCGGTTGGGTGTACTGAGGGTGTCTACCCCTAAATGCTTTTACATTCTCCCTCCACGCAAATATGGATACATTTCCTCTAAATTCAACCTTATTAATCCTTTGCATTCTCCCTCCACGCAAATATGGATACATTTCCTCTAAATTCAACCTTATTAATCCTTAAACATTAAGGTAATGAGTAACTAGCATAGGTGTAACAAAATATCAGTATCCTTCAAATAAACAGTTCAATTGCAACGCGACGTATTCGATGTTTCGTCAAATATGGAAGCCTCTATCGTAAAAATTAATATAATCTTAGTTTAAATTAGTTGAAATAATATTACATCTGGACATAGAAATCGAACCTGGGGCTGTTGACTAAGCGTGTCAATAATCTATGAGCTATCCAGGATATGTTTTGTGTTCAGGGTCATTATTAGCTCCTAGTTTAAGGAAGACCGTAATTACAATGATTGTCTTGATATTAATTGAAATTAGCTATAATTACAATCTTGTACTGTGTACTTGTCAGCATAACAGACCTCCCGAGTCATAGGTGGCTGTGGAACTAATGAAAGCTCATGGTTTCCACAACTCCATTACAGACTCTGCCTTAGTGAAGAATGTCCCCGAGCATTGGATGAATCCTGAATAGTTTTAACTATAATGGATACATTTTTTTTTAAAGATTCAAAGATCCAAATCTAGATTCGATATTCGAAAGCAAATTTAAGATTCGTATTCGAGAAAAAAAAAAGCAATGTACACTATAATTACAATTATATTAAAGCGGCACATACACATTACAATTCCACAAACATGAACTGTGTACGTACAATTTAAGTTGAGCATTACATTGGTACAATCCGTCTCGGAAAGATATTCAATATTTTTTGAGATGATTAAATATCTGACATTATCTTCACCTCTTTTATAAAATAAGCAAAACAAATATTTATAAAATTATGTAAGATTATAAAAGTTTTATTTAAAAACTTGATTTAATAACATATTTTAAGTCCAAACATATATGTGCATTTTTTTAAATTTGATAATGTTCGATGCGTCTATATCGAAAAGTCACAATTACATGCCACAAGAAACCTTCAACATAGTATCAATAGCTATCGATATAGCTAGTTTTTTGCTACAATCTTAACAAACTTAAATACATCATAAATTACTATGCTTAAAGTTAACTAAATCTAACAAAACATATTTTCTTAAATTATTCAAACAATACTGTCGATTATAAAATAGAGTACACAAAGAATTGATTATAAAATGGTGTACACAATTGATCAAATAAAGCTCAAAGTGTGACAAATGTCTACTAGCACCGTTTGATAAAAACACTCAAACATTACACTCATCTATACACTGGCTTCTTTGGTGTTGATTGACAGCTCACAGCTTTAAAACGTTACTAGACCAAATTATGTATCCCTACGCTGAACCAGAGGATTTGCAAAAACATGTGTTTAGCAGCTGTCCCTTTTGCCAGTCGTATATACCTAAATTTAGACTGTCAGAAGTCAGCTATGAGCTGTCAGTCAGCACCAAAGAAGCCACGGGACTACTGTACATTCAATCTAGATTCTGTGTCGCAAATTGTAAAACAGACAGCGCCTTAATGACCTTGGCTGCCATCATCTGTCGTTAACCTCATCCCCCTGTCGAGATAATCGAGGCATGTTGTTTCAGGCCACCCCCTTCCTTTTAGATGTTTTGATTCGAATCCCGGTGGGTTAGGAAATTATTGTTTCACTTTACCAAATTGGTTGAGAACTACAGGTGTACATAGCTGGTTAGATACAACATTTGAAGGTGGGATAGGGGGTGGGGGAAGGAGGGAAGTCACAAAAATACACACTTTCCCAGGACAACAACTTTCATATCGCAAAACCCTTAAGGACCCCAACAAATATTAATGTTAATTAATTTTTAATCAAATATGATAGATACCTCTTTTAACCATAATCTAAAGTGCATTATAAAGGTCTCACGCTTGTCTAACAGATGACAGCACCTACTCAATTTGAGGTAAAATTGGACTTAACCCCCTTTTTCCACTGTACTCATAATTTCTTCACGAACCCTTCGTTAACCCAGAAAAATAGCCAGTTTACCTCTAGACTTTTCCGTTATGGTATAGCTTATAAGCAGGGACCAGTCTTTGATGATATAAAAATTATCAAAAAACTACCTAAAATGTATAAAATTATTATTATTAGCACCGCGTCTTGCTACCCTTTATCACCCCGTCTTACTACCCGTTCGAGTTATACGCACTTACGCTAATGTGTAATGGTAGGGTGAGTGTGAGATTAAATGGAGGCCCTACAGTTTAACGTGGATCCGAACCACGGTGGAGGCCCGGCATTCCTCACATTCACTCAGTACGACATCTTACCTTTAGACCACCAGGTCACCCATAAAAAAAACTCGTAATGAAGGCGCACGGCTAAATCAAACAAGTGCTTTAGAAATTAAAACTAAAAAATATATATGCAATGAAAAGCCTTTAACTAAACTCTCGCGTTCTGTTGAATATAAAATTGATCTACAAATATTTGCTTCAGAAGTAATAGCTACCCCCTCCCAACGCAGCCTTCTCATGTTTAGTTGCAGTCTTCAGGATTTGTATTTTACACCAAGACAAGCAAAGATTATACATAGTCCATGACCTACATTATATTATCATTCCGACAACTCTGATACAAAGTTCATGGCTTAATTATCTTTTCATTCCAACAACTGTGATACAAAGTTCATGGCCTACATTATCTTCTCATTCCGACAACTGTGATACAAGGTTCATAGCCTACATTATCTTCTCATTCAGAAAACTGTGATACAAAGTTCATGGCCTACATTATCTTTTCATTCAGACAACTGTGATACAAAGTTCATGGCCTACATTATCTTCTCATTCCGACAACTGTGATACAAAGTTCATGGCCTACATTATCTTTTCATTCAGACAACTGTGATACAAAGTTCATGGCCTACATTATCTTCTCATTCCGACAGCAGTGATACAAATTTCATGGCCTACATTATCTTCTCATTCAGACAACTGTGATACAAAGTTCATGGCCTACATTATCTTCTCATTCGACAACTGTGATACAAAGTTCATGGCCTACATTATCTTCTCATTCCGACAACTGTGATACAGTTCATAGCCTACATTATCTTCTCATTCAGAAAACTGTGATACAAAGTTCATGGCCTACATTATCTTCTCATTCAGACAACTGTGATACAAAGTTCATGGCCTACATTATCTTCTCATTCCGACAGCTGTGATACAAAGTTCATGGCCTACATTATCTTTTCATTCAGAAAACTGTGATACAAAGTTCATGGCCTACATTATCTTTTCATTCAGACAACTGTGATACAAAGTTCATGGCCTACATTATCTTCTCACTCAGACAACTGTGATACAAAGTTCATGGCCTACATTATCTTTTCATTCAGAAAACTGTGATACAAAGTTCATGGCCTACATTATCTTCTCATTCCGACAGCAGTGATACAAAGTTCATGGCCTACATTATCTTCTCATTCAGACAACTGTGATACAAAGTTCATGGCCTACATTATCTTCTCATTCAGACAACTGTGATACAAAGTTCATGGCCTACATTATCTTCTCATTCCGACAGCAGTGATACAAAGTTCATGGCCTACATTATCTTTTCATTCAGACAACTGTGATACAAAGTTCATGGCCTACATTATCTTCTCATTCAGACAACTGTGATACAAAGTTCATGGCCTACATTATCTTTTCATTCAGACAACTGTGATACAAAGTTCATGGCCTACATTATCTTCTCATTCCGACAACTGTGATACAAAGTTCATGGCCTACATTATCTTCTCATTCCGACAACTGTGATACAGTTCATAGCCTACATTATCTTCTCATTCAGAAAACTGTGATACAAAGTTCATGGCCTACATTATCTTCTCATTCCGACAACTGAGATACAAAGTTCATGGCCTACATTATCTTTTCATTCAGACAACTGTGATACAAAGTTAATGGCCTACATTATCTTCTCATTCCGACAACTGTGATACAAAGTTCATGGCCTACATTATCTTTTCATTCCGACAACTGTGATACAGTCCATGGCGTACATTACCTTCTTACACCGTCAACTGTGGATTAGAAAAAATTATGTTTGAGTATTAATGCATTTATAAAATATCGCTAGGGTCTAATATTAAAAAATGTTTTTATTCAATATAAATGTTTAAAAGTGGCTCAAATATGCCTAAAAATGACTAAAACAATATTAGGCAAAGCAAGAAAATGTAACCAAGCCAGTGGATCATAAAAAAAATGTACGCATTAGAATTGTCTGTGATGTAAAAAAAAATAGATGACATAAATTTTAGGCCTTGCTTATAGGATGGGGCTATAGTGTAATCCGTCAAGGAAAGATTAAACTTTCTTTCAGAGTAAACGAAGTGTACATAAAAAGTAAAATAGAATGTTAATTATCTTTCTCGTTGGTTTGACCTTCAAATGCAAGGCAATTTCCCCCCATCCCCCGTCCATCTCGTTCCCTAAAGAGGCTATGAAATGTTACAAGTTTCATGTTATATTACTGTCCATTAAATATGTTACATTCATTGTTTACGTTGAAAATATTAATTTTATACACTTGAGGTTTGTAACCGAAAAGTGAGTTGGTATCAAAGATGACGTCTTACGGCGGTAAGGTCTAACGTTTTCAGCGGTGGCTGTTATCGGCCAGTTTCCAACTCGAATGAAGTCTAAAAGGTTAAAACTGTTATTTTCTTGATTCCAACTACACCAAGTATAACTGCTATCATATACATTCTCTAAGCTGTTATTGTCCTGGTTCCAACTCCACGAAATCCAACCGCTACTGTCCTGGTTCCACTACAAAAAGTCTAACTATTATCATCCCAGCTACAACTCCACGAAGTCTTAACTGTAATTTTCCCGGTTCCAACTTTACGAAGTATAACTGTTATTGTCCCTGTTGCAACTCCATGAAGTCTAGCTGTCATTGTTTTGGCTCCAACTTTACGAAGTATATCTGTTACTGTCCCGGTTGCAACTCCATAAAGTCTAACTGTTATTTGTCCAGGTTCCAACTCAACTTAAATCTAACTGTCACTGTCCCGGTTCCAACTTTACGAAGTATAACTTTTAATGTCCCGGTTCCAACTTTACGAAGTATAACTGTTGTTGTCCTGACTCCAACTTGACGAGGTCTAACTGTTATTTGCCCAGGCTCCAACTCAATTGAAGTCTAACTGTTACTATCCCGGTTCCAACTTTACGAAGTATAACTGTTATTGTCCTGGCTCCAACTTTACGAAGTATATCTGTTACTGTCCCGGTTGCAACTCCATGAAGTCTAACTGCTATTTCCCCGGGCTCCATCTAGACTGAAGTCTAACTGTCTTCCTCCTGGAAGCTCGGGAGACTGCCGAGGGAAAGCCCAGACAAGCACACCCCAGAGTTGAACACTTCGGGGTCCTCGCCGTTGCAGGGGGAGTTGTCGTCGTCGTCAGGGACGATGATAGGCGTCGCGCCGTCCGTCAAACTCGTCCTGGAGAGAGCCCGGATGTACATGACGCGGGAAACGGTGCGGGTGAAGCTGAGACGTCTCTTAAGCTTGGGGTTGAGCGGGTCATTATTGACGGGCTCCTGCGGCGTCTTGATCAGGCCGATGAGATCCGTGGCGTGCTCCTGGATCACCGCCCAGGCGTGGTCTGAAAATGTGAGTTTCGCAAACATAATTTAATAGCCCGTCTCAGCCCATGGATGACATCTAAATTATGTAGGTAATACAGCTTGAACCAGACGTGTTAAGAGCCCGTCTCACCTCACAAATAACACATAACTTAGGCAGGTACAGTGGTACAGGTCCAATAAAACGTTTTACGAACCTCGATCTCTCCGTCATCGGCAGTCTAGTCTACTGTGAGAGTAGCGCGCTAGATCACGTGACCACCGAAGTGGGTTTCAACTAATCTAATCACCTTCCCCATACGGACATTCCCGTGGCTACAATAATCTCCACCTGCGTATTATTATTATTATTATTATTATTATTATTATTATGCACCACGTCTTACTACCCGTTCGGGTTATACGCACTTACGCTAATGTGTAATGGTAGGGTGATTGTGAGATGAAATGAAGGACCTACAGTTTAACGTGGAATCCGAACCACGGTGGTGGCCTGGCATTCCCACATTCACAAGATGTCTTGTCAAAAGGTGAAGGAAGGGTTTGGAAATCAGATAAATCTGTGCCGGGACCGAGGATTGAACCCCGGCCGCCAGTACAGAAGTCTGACACCTTACCCCTAGACCACCAGGTCACCACCTGCGTATTGAAGTTCATTGACTCGTACTGTCCAAATACTGACCTATGTCCTCGTCCTTGGCGTGCTCAGCCGTGACGCAGAACCGGATGATGTACTGTCCTTTCACCATGGAAGGTATAATGTGCAGCTTCCCTGATGTGTTGATGTTGGCGAGGAGATCCTGGTTCAACCGGTCTGTCCCATTTAACCGGAAACACACGAGTCCCAACTGCAAGAAATCAGGAGTAAGACATAACTAACTCACCATATCTCTTAGAGAGAGCGAGGAAGGAGCGAGAGAGAGAGAGAGAGAGAAAAGAGAAGAGAGAAGAGACCTTCAGCCGTTTTCTAGTAATTTCAATTTTCTTTTTTTAATTTAAAAAAAAAGTCACGTGCCACGCATTGACATTACATACAGTAAGAATGTGTTACAAGAAGGACTGGCCTTGTAGTCCAGGTAAGATAGGTTTTTTTTCTTAAAATAAATTTACCATCCACTTTATCAACGTGATAATTAGGAGAAAAATCGTAGACATTGAATGCATGTACTGTGGACTAATTAGGCTTGTAACGTTTACGTTAAAAAATTCATAAAAGTGCCGAAAACTGGTATTTTAACTTTTAAGGTGTGAAAACATGTTTTTCTAAAAACAAAAAATAGTCCGTGATAGCGCTTATAGTGACCAAAAAAAGAGCTATGGGATATTGAAATTGGTTCCCAACTTTTTTCAATAAAAAATCAAAACCGCGAAAAATGGCAATTTTTTGACATTTAATTACAGGGGTTTTAATTGTGATAGTAACCTTTTTTAGGGCTTAAAATTTAGCTCTGTTGATGCCTACCTACAATAAAAATTTAATGAAAAAATATCATAACTTTTTGTGAAAATCGCTAGTATGTCAAAACAGGTGTTCCCGAAAAATTGCTTGGAAGCGGCCAATAATGGTCATGGAGTGATTTTTAAAAGCTATCTGTTCACGAAGAGTTTATCTACCACCCCCATATAATGAAATGCAAGCAGGGTTCGATTTAATACCTAAAATAAGCGTCTGAAAACCGGGGTGTTTGTTTCTTCGGGTGCTCGGTGCGTGGTGGAAGCCTCTCTGGCGGCCGGGCTTCGAGCGTTGGAAAGGGATCGCGCGCCTTCATATTCGCTCAGCCGGAAAAAAATCTTGAAATCTCGGCAATTACTGGACGAAAATTGATACTTATTTTTTTAAAGTGGGTCATCTTGTCGGAATATTAATAGTGGGCATATTATTGACGCATAAAAAGCAAATGGTGAGTGGCTATTTTTTTCGTCTTTATAAGCGCTATCACGGGCTATTTTTGGTTTTTCGAAAAACATTTTTTCACACCTTAAAAGTGAAAATACCAGTTTTCAGCACTTTAGGATTTTTTAAAATATAAATGCTACAAGCCGATTTAGTCCAAAGTATATACATTCAATTTCTACGATTTTTTTCCTAATTATTACGTTGAGAAAGTGGTTGGTTAGTTTATTTTAAGAAATGAATGTTTTTCCGCTATCTTACCTGAACTATTGTTTCATATCAATTTAAAATTAAATTCAAAACCGACACGTTCTTATAATATGAGGCATCAGATAGGACTGTGATGGTTTTAAAACCCGGCAATAGTTCTTTGTTACTTGTTTTATAGAATGTTATTTTATAACTTCAAGTCACATAGGAGGCTCCAGTCAGTCTAGAGTAAAATTAGGTCAGTGAAGGATTTCGTAATAGGCTACCATGCAACTTTGTAAACTATAAAAAGATTAATTTTTAGAATATAAACATTAATTATCAAATATGAATTAATTAAAACCCAATTTTTGTGACCAAATGGTCTATTGGCGCTACGCTCGCAGTAGACTAAACTGCCGATGGCAGGCAGATCGGGGTACGGATCTTGGCCGGGTGTACTGAGGTGGGGTTTTCCGAAATGATTCTACACTCTCGGTGACCTGGTGGTCTAGGGGTAAGGTGTCGACTTCTGTGCTGGGGTCCGGGTTTCAATCCTTGGTCTCAGAGCACAGATTTATCTGATTACCAAACCCTTCCTTCACCTCTGACAAAACGTGTATTAATCACAACTTGTGAATGTGGGGAATGCCAGGCCTCCACCTGGTTCGGATCCCACTTTAAACTGTAGGTCCTCCATTTAATCTCACAATCATCCTACCATTACACATTAGCGTAAGTGCGTAAAACCCGAACGGGTAGTAAGACTCGATGCTAACAATAATAATTTACACTCTCTGTCCGTGCAAATGTGGGTACACTACAACTAATTATAATCTTCCTCATCCAATAAAACCATTAGCGTAATTGGTAAATAAGCGTATATCCCAAACTGGTAGTATGACGCGGTGGTAAAAACAAATCATAATTAAAAGGAATGAGTAGAAATGATAACATCACAAAGGTAGTTCAATATCATCCAGTAAACTGTATCGGAGTGCATTTCAACCTGCCTTGACGTCGTTTGATAACTTGAAAGCGGTCATCTTTACGGATGAGTCCTTCAAATCTCTTGGCGAGTCTGCAGTGGTTCCTGATGTACGCCTGCAACCCCTGAATGCCGTAACGTCTGAGGACGAACCATAGCTTGAGAGCGCGGAACCTTCTGCTCAAAGGTACGCCCCAATGTCTGTAGTCTATCGTCTGCTCGGAGCGCTTGTGCTGAAGGTACAAGGGGTCTACGTTCAAGGCCGACGTCAACTTGTTCCTGTCCTTGATCCACAGACAGGAGCAGTCGAAGGCGACCAAGAGCCACTTGTTGGCGTTGGTGTTGAAGGAATCCGCGTAGTAGATCCCGTTCATCAGGTATCTGTTCTCCGGGCAGATGAAGGAGTTACCGGCGTACGCCCCGTCCACGTGGAACCACACCGAGGGGTACCGGCAGCAGACCGTACCCATCTCCTTGAGGTTATCGAAGGCACAGGACGACGTGGTACCGACCGTCGCTGACACGAAGAATGGGAACAGACCTCTTTTCTCGTCTTCCTCCATCGCCTGTTGGTTGATTTCATGAAACAAATTGAATAAAGGGGACTTATAAACTATTTCCTTAGGAATGGTTACATATGCACCTCGTCTTACCTGGACTGATTACACTATGGAGTAGCTAATAAAACGAGACCTCGGTACAATACGTCAAGCCAACATGTTTACCATGCTTGTTTCTACAATGGTGTATGTTACACCCGATATGATAACCCCATAGTGGATCCAATCAAGGTAAAACTGGAAGCTTTAATCGTAAACCGAGTGCGCAAATTAATACATTGCCACAATTTGACACTACACATTCTTTATCGCAAAACAAATTAGAATAAAGTGGACGTAAGTACCTAAATGTCTAATGTCTTCCTCGAGAATATGTGTCTCAAAAACAACAACATAATTATAATATGCTATGACATGTTACGCTTGGCGAGGTTTTTTCGTACATTTTTAGAATAAAAAAAATTAGATGCTTATCTAGTTTACTCTACTACTAGCCCCCTTCCCCTTAAAAAAATATTGTAAAGAATCTTGTAAAACAAAGCTTCAAATAATTCATCATGTCAATATAAAAACAAAACTTTTTCTTTTACTTATTTTTTTAAAATACAGTCCTACCATCACTGTATAGCCCCCTCCCTCTTTTTATCCTCCCTCCTATTTTCATCTCATTCCTCTTTCCTCACCCCTACCCCCGCCCCCTTCACCAACCCCACCTTCCCTTCAACACATTTTTTTTCCAACGACTATATAATATACTATCGACATTTTTATGAGGAATAAATTAAATTTTCAAAATAAAATATAGCCTATGTTACTCGCTGATAATGTAGCTTTATATTGGTGAAAGAATTTTTAAAATCGGTCCAGTAGTTATTATTCTACTATATAGTGACAAAACAATTTGTCTTGACCTAAGTTCTATAATCTCAAGGAAGAAGATAACGAAGAATAATTCTAAGATTCCTAAAGGAAAGAAAACAAACCACATTGTGAAAAAATTTAAAAAAATGGTAATGCCAATCCTAATTTTCCTTTATTTTTGAAAATAAGAATGGCATACTTAATTTAACATATCCACCTTTAGTTTTTTAAAATAGGAATGGCCTACCTCAAGCAACATCTATTGCTCTAGTTTTTTAAAATAGGAATGGCCTACCTCAAGCAACATCTATTGCTCTAGTTTTTTAAAATAGGAATGGCCTACCTCAAGCAACATCTATTGCTCCATTTTTTTAAAATAGGAATGGCCTACCTCAAGCAACATCTATTGCTCCATTTAAAAAAAATAGGAATGGCCTACCTCAAGCAACATCTATTGCTCTAGTTTTTTTAAATAGGAATGGCCTACCTCAAGCAACATCTATTGCTCCATTTAAAAAAAATAGGAATGGCCTACCTCAAGCAACATCTATTGCTCTAGTTTTTTAAAATAGGAATGGCCTACATCAAGCAACATCTATTGCTCTAGTTTTTTAAAAATAGGAATGGCCTACCTCAAGCAACATCTATTGCTCCATTTTTTAAAAATAGGAATGGCCTACCTCAAGCAACATCTATTGCTCCAGTTTTTAAACTAGGACTGTCGTACCTCGCGCAAGGTTTCCCCTCTAAGGGTGCAGTCCCCGTCTGGTTCCAATATGTGCAACCTGACGAGGCAGATGTTTGCCGCCTTCTCTACACAAGAATGTGCCTCTGTGGAGCAGTAGGCCACCAGTTTGGGTAGGAACGAGCTGTCCTCAGCCATGGGGTCGTTCCTCTTGAGGTGTTTGACGGCCTGGTAGCGCGCCGCCAGCATACTCACTAGGATGCATTCACTCGCTGACCCCTGCACAACATATTAACATATTAAACAATAACCATAAGAAGAACCTTTTATGATGGACAGAAAAGAAATTACGGTCCTAATATCATAAGAAGAGCATTCTCTGATAGCTATCAAAGAAACTTCAGTCCAAATTTCATAGCAAGAACATTTTATGACGACCATAAATAAAATACAGTTCAAATTTAATAGAAGAACCTTTTTTGGAATAGAAAATAAAACTACCTTCTAAATTTCATAGGAAGAACCTTTTATGATGGATATAAAAGAAACCTCAGTCAATTTCATAGGAAGAACCTTTTCTTCGAATAGAAAAGAAACTACAGTCCAAATTTCATAGGAAGAACATTTTATGACGACCAGAAAGAAAATACAGTCCAAATTTCATAGGAAGAACCTTTATGAGGGATATAAAGAAACTTCATCCAAATTTCATAGCAAGAACCTTTACTGACGTCCAGTAAAGAAAATACAGTCCAAATTTCATAGGAAGGGCATTTTATGACGTCCAGAAAAGAAAATACATTCCAAATTTCATAGGAAGAACCTTTTCTGTGAAATAGAAAATAAACTACAGTCTAAATTTCATAGGAAGAACCTTTTATGATGGATAGAAAAGAAACTTCAGTCCGAATTTCATAGGAAGAACCTTTTCTTTCGAATAGAAAAGAAACTACAGTCCAAATTTCATAGGAAGAACATTTACTGGCTGATAGAAAAGTCATTATATTTACTTTCACGTACTCATACGTCAAGTCATTTGAACTACATAATGCCTTTTGATATATATTATCAACACCATGGATATTACTGTCTTAATTTAAGGGGCGGGAATGAGGAAATCTACTGAATTAGGGGTGAAAGGAGATGGGGATGGAAAAAAACCATCTCTGCACCCAGTCGGGATTCAAATCTTGACTTCCATATCAGTGACTAATCCATCCAGCTGGATATTATTAGCTAAAGATAAGGAAAGGGGGTAATAAGGGGGAACAGTTAGAACTAGTTAAAGATAAGAAAGGGGTATAAGGTGGACAGTTAAATATAAGATAAAAAGGGTAATAAGTGGACGGATAGAATAGGTTAAGATAAGAATAGGGTTAAAGATAAAAAAGGGGGGTAATAAGGTGGACAGGATATAAATAGCTAAAGATAAGAAAAGGGGGTAATAAGGTGGACCGGATAGAACTAGTTAAAGATAAGAAAAGAAGGGGGTAATAAGGTGGACAGTATATAAATAGCTAAAGATAAGAAAAGGGGGTAATAAGGTGGACCGGATAGAACTAGTTAAAGATAAGAAAAGGGGGTAATAAGGTGGACTAGGATATAAATAGCGAAAGATAAGAAAAGGGGGTAATAAGGTGGACAGGATAGAACTAGCTAAAGATAAGGAAAGGGTGTAATAAGGTGGACCGAATATAAATAGCTAAAGATAAGGAAAGGGAGTAATAATATGGACCGGATAAAACTAGCTCAAGATAGGGATAGGAGGCGTACTTTTGTAGGAGCGGCAATGAATCTCAAAGTTCTTAATACCATAACGTAAGTAAGTGCTGTTATATATATCCATGCGTTTAGAGAGTGCATGTCGAAATACTTCAAAGCTTTACACACATTACTGTACCTGTATGACTCCGCCTCCAGTGCTGCCTGGTGACGAGTGTAGGAACTCGTCGGGAAGTCCCAGTGCTCTACCTTCAAACAACAATCATCGATCCCATGATTAGAGCGAACTCCGAACCACATTGATCTGTAAATTTTCTATCTTTTTATTATTATTATTATTATTATTATTATCACACGCGTCTTACTACCCATTCGAGTTATACGCACTTACGTTAATGTGTAATGGTAGGGTGATTGTGAGATGAAATGGAGGACCTACAGTTTAACGTGGAATCCGAACCACGGTGGAGGTCTGGCATTCCCCAAATTCACAAGTTGTGATTAATACACGTCTTGTCAGAGGTTGAAGGAAGGGTTTGGCAATCAGATAAATCTGTGCCGGGACCGAGGATTGAACCCCGGCCGCCAGCACAGAAGTCTGACACCTTACCCCTAGATAGCTCTGATTCTTGGTACCAGTTCGGGTTATACGCTCATTACTAATTAATAACATTGCCAAGCGTAGAAGTATTGTGTTTAGTAGCAGAAAAAATTTGATACAGTAACTAAGATTTTATTTGTTTACAAAGTTTCTTAAAAGTAATTTTTAATTTAAACTTACCGAACCAGTCTAAGACAATAGTTTCCAGCTCTGCCCCAACCGGATTTGCGGCCTGAAAATAATAAAATAATAGGCGTTACTCAGATCTGAATTCGATATCTTAACCTTGACCATATTTCTTTATGACAAATTTATTTCGACACGGAAACTAATTACTGCTGTTTGACCTCCACAGCCTTTTTTATTTTTAGAAATGTTCAAGTGACCTTAATTAATATGCACATTTGGTCGAGATAACGCCCAGCAGGGTTGACTTAATGGTTAGTGAACCTGACTTCAAGCCTGAACCCCGAAATGATGTGTTAGTTTCTCCTGCTTCTAAGCAATCGTCGGTACAACGCCTCTTATTTAACCGTCTTGTATTTATCACTAGAAACATTTAAGGCTGGTGAAGTTATGATTCTGACTATGATCCAAAGTAACATAATATTTTTCCTTGTTAGCGACTTAAATAGAATTTATTATTATTATTATTATTATGTGTTATGTCTTACGACAGGTCTATTCTCTTGTCAATTAGCTTAGACCACCAATGCGCCCTGTCCTCTCTCTCCTCTTCCAGAATTTTGTTCTTTCCCTCAAGTCATCCATTATTTGAATCCTCCTCCTTCCTAAGCTCCTCTTTCCCTCAACCTTTCCTTCTATGACGTCATACAGAAGACAGTTCCTCCTAAGGATGTGTCCGATCCAGTTTGCTTTGCGCCGAAGAATCACATCCAAAATGGTTCTCTTCTCACCCACTCTTCTTAGGACTTGTTCATTTATCACCCTTTCTGTCTACATCATCTTCTCGAGTCTTCTCCAGCACCACATTTAAAGCTATCCAAGTATTTCTTCTCCATCTTCCTGAGAGTCCAAGTTTCTGCTCCAAATGAAGCATTTCATCAGTTTCTTCCTCAGTTCCAAACTCAACTTGCTGGTCAGCAGTAACCTCTTCTTGTTTGAAAGTTTCCCTTGGCCATGGAGATCCTAGACCTGATTATTAACACCAACACTATTAGGTGTTCTTGTTGTGGATTATTTATACCAACCAGGTAATCGGTTTGCTTCCCTAATTTTTATTAATTTATTTCCCACAGTTACAAGAACATGCTCACTAACTATAAATCACAAACACCTATCCACACCCGAGAACAGCTCACGATGAGATGTCTAACCATAAGGTTGCCGGTCTCACACACCAACATATCTCGATGTAGAAATTTCATCCTTCTTTTCAGGATATATACTTTTTAAAGCAATGGCAGGTACCACAATCCTTAAAATATATATATATATATATATTATATGTTTTGCAATGCAAAGAAGGATTTAAACTGATTCCATGTTGGTCTTGTTACTTTCTCACAGGAGAAAATATTGTAATCTTGAAAATTTTCAGTCTTGAAAAATGATACATATTTTATGTGCCCCAAATTTAAAAAATTTGGGTATTAGAGTAATTATTCCTGTTCATATTATGGACTTGGTTTAAACTTATATTTATTTTACATTGTCATACCTTGAAGCTGAATTGTAATTTTATTTCTTTCTCTAAAATTAATGGTAGCTTACTGATATGTAAGGATAATTTTTTTTTTAATTCGATCATTTTCTTTCAAAATTTCTCCAACAATTTTGTTCAAAATCGCTCCATCAATTTTGTTCAAAATCTATAACCCGAGTAGTGTTTCAAATAAGTAACAAAATGTTTTTTTTCTGAGATAAATATATTTAAGGGTGTCTTACTTTATCTTAAATACCTATATTTCTGTCTAAACTATTTTAATTGATAATAGTTTTTTCTAAGAAATTAAAAGTAGCATTTTTTAATCCAACTTTTCAATTTAAATAGTTAGTAGTGTGTTTTCAACATTAGTGTGAAATTGTATTTTTGAGTCCACTTCTTTTTGTACTCACCATTGGTGTACGTAACAGGCTTTTTAGGTTGCATTCCTCTCTGTTTGGTGGCTACAGGAGAAAAAAAACAAAAAACACATCGACCCATGCAATTTTTCACTTCATTCTTCTCATTGCTTCGACTATTTATAATACCCAACATCTTTTAAAAAACTATAATTCCTGTTCGTGGAGTGGAATTTAAGCTTGAAGATGAAGAAGTTCCATCGTGACAGTATACAAGTTCCCAAGTCCCTCCCTACATTTTCATATATGCTTATATCTCACAGTGTTCTTGAATTATTTTAGTTACTCATAAATATCAAACACACTTTATGTATATGATAACATACTCTCGTGAATCATCATTCTGTACTGATCATTTTAAAATCCCATCTCAACCCCCCCCCCCCACTTCCCCCCAAATAACACATACAATTAATAAAGTGAATGATACAGCTCGAACTAAACGTCGTGTAGTGGTGTGGTTTTTTTATGTTATACCTTAAAAAAAACATTGGAATTAGAATCTGTAAAATAGTTTTACCATGATAACAAAATGTTTTAAAGTGGAAAAAAAAAACCACTCCATCAAAACGACCCAAGCAATTTGTTTGTTGTCAAATGAAGAATTCATAATACCGCACCTCGCTATGTTTTATAGTTCGAGCTTAGCCTTGAATCTCATATCCCAGTTAACCGGCTGAAGGATGGGCTATTAGGGTCGGTCACCCGAAATAGTGCGAAGTACTGATCAGATCGATAGGCAGGCATAATGTTGTTTTTTCAACCATATTTAAATGAGATAGTAGAGGAAAGGGTTATGAAACATGGTATCTTACCTTACGTGACGAAAACAAGGTGCGTAGGAAGATATTTGGTACAAAAAGGGATGAGGATAGTGGGGCGTGGAGGAAGTTACATAATGATAAGCTGAATATATTGTACTCATCACAATACATTGTTAGGATAGTAATGTCTCGTAGATTACGGTGGGCAGGACATGTAACTAGAATGGGAGAATCTAGAACCTTGTTCAAGAAGCTATTGACGGGTAAAACCATTGGGATTGAGAATACCTAGACGTATGTGGGAGAATAGTATTAGAATGAACCTGAAATATATAAGATGTAATGAGGTGGACTGGATAGAACTAGCTCAAGATAAGGATAGGGTGTAATGAGGTGGAATGAATAGAACTAGCTCAAGATAGGGATAGGGTGTAATGAGGTGGACTGGATAGAACTGGCTCAAGATAAGGATAGGGTGTAATGAGGTGGAATGAATAGAACTAGCTCAAGATATGGAGAGCATGTAATGAGGTGGACTGGATAGAACTAGCTCAAGATAGGGATAGGGTGTAATGAGGTGGAATGAATAGAACTAGCTCAAGATAGGGATAGGGTGTAATGAGGTGGACTGGATAGAACTGGCTCAAGATAGGGATAGGGTGTAATGGGGTGGACTGGATAGAACTGGCTCAAGATAAGGATAGGGTGTAATGGGGTGGACTGGATAGAACTGGCTCAAGATATGGAGAGCATGTAATGGGGTGGACTGGATAGAACTAGCTCAATATAGGGATAGGGTGTAGTGAGGTGGACTGGATAGAACTAGCTCAAGATAAGGATAGGGTGTAATGGGGTGGACTGATAGAACTGGCTCAAGATAAGGATAGGGTGTAATGGGGTGGACTGGATAGAACTGGCTCAAGATAAGGATAGGGTGTAATGGGATGGACTTGATATAACTAACTAGCTCAAGATAGGAATATTAGGGATAGGTATTTTTTCGTAAGAGTGGAAATGAACTTTCAAGTTCCTAATGTCCTTGAGAAAGTAAGCAAGCAAGTAGAGGAAAAAAGGGTAAAATGACAGTAATTTAATGAGAATTAAAAAAAGGAAAGAATCTCAAGGAGAATAATGAAGATGAAGTATGGAGGGAAAATACCAAAAGGGAGACCAAGGAATAGATGGGAAAAGCAGATAACAGCAAGTGTGTGATAGAGAGGATGAAGAATAGAAGGGCGTAAGGGAGAAATAATGGCGGGAGGAAAGAGGAAGAAGTAGACATTTTACTAAACTGACATAGACACAGCCTGGAAACAGTTCGCGAAGAAGTTGATGATGATGATGACGCGTTTCAATCTGGTCACAAGATAAATTTCAACATAATACCCAAGCTAAGATCATAGATTTGTTGTTTAGACTTCGGGACTGTCGATCTAATCTACTCTAAAATTATTGAGGCTAAAACCGCAAGAGGCGGTTATACTTACCCAAGAGAAGGCGATACTGCCAATGGCGTCTGACAGCATGTCGGCGATGATGGAAGGGTAGGAGTTTCCCGACGGGAAGTAGGCGTGGAACCTTGGGTGCTGCCAATGACAAACCTGAAAACAAAGTGAAAATAACAGTTTTGTTACAACTTTATATATCTAGACCATAGAAGAGCAAAGGACAGCTATATCTTTTATCCGATCGTGTCATGTAAACTCTTTTTTAAGTAGGTAATTCTGAGCCCTTCCTTTTACCTAGGAGAGTTTTACACGAAAAATTGATTGTTTCTTAAGTTTCTGGCAATTTCGCAATATTGAAGTGCCAAATACAACGTTTAAATTTTCTATTTTTTTATTTGATCCTGTCGTGTGATATCTCTTTAATTAATTCCGAGCCACTTAATTTAGGAACTACTGGTGTAGGGGGGAAATATGGAGGAGGTTATGAGAGGAGTAAATTAAATTTAGGAACTACTGGTGGAGGAAACGTTTAAGATAGTACTGGGGAAATAAGGGGAGGTTATGAGAGGAGTGAATTAAATTTAGGAACTACTGGTGGAGGAAACGTTTAAGATAGTACTGGGGAAATAAGGGGAGGTTATGAGAGGAGTAAATTAAATTTAGGAACTACTGGTGGAGGAAACGTTTAAGATAGTACTGGGGAAATAAGGGGAGGTTATGAGAGGAGTAAATTAAATTTAGGAACTACTGGTGGAGGAAACGTTTAAGATAGTACTGGGGAAATAAGGGGAGGTTATGAGAGGAGTGAATTAAATTTAGGAACTACTGGTGGAGGAAACGTTTAAGATAGTACTGGGGAAATATGGAGGAGGTTATGAGAGGAGTGAATTAAATTTAGGAACTACTGGTGGAGGAAACGTTTAAGATAGTACTGGGGAAATAAGGGGAGGTTATGAGAGGAGTGAATTAAATTTAGGAACTACTGGTGGGGGAAACGTTTAAGATAGTACTGGGGAAATAAGGAGAGGTTATGAGAGGAGTGAATTAAATTTAGGAACTACTGGTGGAGGAAACGTTTAAGATAGTACTGGGGAAATAAGGGGAGGTTATGAGAGGAGTGAATTAAATTTAGGAACTACTGGTGGAGGAAACGTTTAAGATAGTACTGGGGAAATATGGAGGAGGTTATGAGAGGAGTGAATTAAATTTAGGAACTACTGGTGGAGGAAACGTTTAAGATAGTACTGGGGAAATAAGGGGAGGTTATGAGAGGAGTGAATTAAATTTAGGAACTACTGGTGGAGGAAACGTTTAAGATAGTACTGGGGAAATAAGGGGAGGTTATGAGAGGAGTGAATTAAATTTAGGAACTACTGGTGGAGGAAACGTTTAAGATAGTACTGGGGAAATATGGAGGAGGTTATGAGAGGAGTGAATTAAATTTAGGAACTGCTGGTGGAGATAACGTTTAAGATAGTACTGGGGAAATATGGAGGAGGTTATGAGAGGAGTAAATTAAATTTAGGAACTACTGGGGGAGGAAACGTTTAAGATAGTACTGGGGAAATAAGGGGAGGTTATGAGAGGAGTGAATTAAATTTAGGAACTACTGGTGGAGGAAACGTTTAAGATAGTACTGGGGAAATATGGAGGAGGTTATGAGAGGAGTGAATTAAATTTAGGAACTACTGGTGGAGGAAACGTTTAAGATAGTACTGGGGAAATAAGGGGAGGTTATGAGAGGAGTGAATTAAGTTTAGGAACTACTGGTGGAGGAAACGTTTAAGATAGTACTGGGGAAATAAGGGGAGGTTATGAGAGGAGTGAATTAATTTTAGGAACTACTTGTGGAGGAAGCGTTTAAGATAGTACTGGGGAAATATGGAGGAGGTTATGAGAGGAGTGAATTAAATTTAGGAACTACTTGTGGAGGAAGCGTTTAAGATAGTACTGGGGAAATAAGGGGAGGTTATGAGAGGAGTGAATTAAATTTAGGAACTGCTGGTGGAGGAAACGTTTAAGATAGTACTGGGGAAATAAGGGGAGGTTATGAGAGGAGTGAATTAAATTTAGGAACTACTTGTGGAGGAAACGTTTAAGATAGTACTGGGGAAATATGGAGGAGGTTATGAGAGGAGTGAATTAAGTTTAGGAACTATTGGTGGAGGTAACGTTTAAGATAGTACTGGGGAAATATGGAGGAGGCTATGAGAGGAGTGAATTAAGTTTAGGAACTACTGGTGGAGGAAACGTTTAAGATAGTACTGGGGAAATAAGGGGAGGTTATGAGAGGAGTGAATTAAGTTTAGGAACTACTGGTGGAGGAAACGTTTAAGATAGTACTGGGGAAATAAGGGGAGGTTATGAGAGGAGTGAATTAAATTTAGGAACTACTGGTGGAGGAAACGTTTAAGATAGTACTGGGGAAATAAGGGGAGGTTATGAGAGGATTGGATGTTATTCAGAAACTACTAGCGTAGGAAATGTTTAAGGTGGTGTATTCGTTATTGCTCACCCCTTTCATGATCTTGCTGTCAACGTCAGCCATGATAGCGTCCCAGTCTTCGGGCTCGTCCGGAGCCTGTGAAGGGATCAGGTTTGTAAGGAACCCGGGTTCAATGCTTGGATACACCGGTCTAGAACCCAGTCCGTTCATGTAGTCACAGATGTAGTCCACCATCTCCTTCCCTCGCACCCTGAACTCCTCAGTATCCATCTCCGTCTGCTTGGATTCAACTCCTGGTGAAATCTGCATCAAGAGAGACGATCATTACAATATTTATTTAAATAAGCACATTATAAAAATAGGTTCATCATAACAATAATAAACATAACAATATTTTAACATAAAGTCGGCTTTGAGAATGTTTCCTTCGTGTTTAACACGAATCTCTTAACGCCTTAATGCTCTCTACTATGGCAGGACACGATTATCGGTTTCTACTATCACTGGTACTTCCATAGATCCACTGCCACAGCTCAGATGGTTACAGCTTCGATTACCAACCAGAACTGATATCTTATCACTTTCAAAAAAGTATTTTTTCTTCTTCGTTCAATGGTAAATGTCTTGAGATGGGGATGTAGGGAACGAGAGTTAAGCGCAGTGATTTTGCAGTTTTTATATAAACACTTTTTTCCCCAACATAAATAAAAAAATTACTCCAGTACAAACATAAAGTTTAATTTCCTTCATTTGGTGATATCAACAGTTGTTGAATATTTGTCATGAATACAGAGGCATTAGATGACAAAACTTTTTAAATGAAGATAGAATGTTGTTATTTAATTTCAGGACACCCTTGGCAGATATTCAACAACTTTTGATATCACCACATGAAAAGAAAACTAAACTATATATTTATACTGGAAAATTATTTGATTTCCTTTAATAAAAAAAAAGTGTTGATGTAAAAACTGCCGTCAGCCCACGTTCCCAACTCTCCCACCTTAAAGACTTTGCTTATCTGTGACGTAGTAGTAAGTCGAAGGATAAATGGGATTTCCCATATTAATGTAAATAGGCTTTGTTCCTTAAGTTTTAAATGTAGGCCTATTACAATAAAATACATGCACTCTTATTACGTTCTAAAAATAATCTTGAATTGTCAACAAATTATATACTTTTTCTCTTGAAGAAGTTTTTTTTAGTAAATGCTTTTTTTTTTAATCGTCTGCAGCTCAGACTATTTGGTTTATTCACGAAAATGGCCGGTAGAAATCATCCTGCCAAGATGTGAGATTAAGAAAGTTAGCGGGAACATATCTTTATCGAGATTAAGGAAACTAGAAAAATATAATTTTTAAATGCAAGTCAATACTGGGCAGGTTCAAATAGTAAAGTGAGTATTTATACTCGTCAATAAAAGAAGAAAAGTGCTATCAGCAGGTAAACTAGAGATCTCGCAGGGTTAACTACTTACGACATTAATTTAGCTGGCTTCACAGATCACACGTTCTCTATCTCAAAATGCTCGACAGAGCATCCCCTGTGTCCTGTTTAATATTTGCACGGTTTCATTGAAACACCCTGTATAGCTATTGATTGGTATATTTGACCGTGAGCTATGCGGTATCTTGTACGGTCGCGGCGTGTGTGTAGACTTTTAGCCGCTCCGTGGGAACAGAACCTCGCCCAGGAGACACCTATGAAGGTTGTCTACACGTCATATCCGCAGTGAGGAGATTTGAGGATAATGATTATGAAGGTGTGGACCAGTGGAAATATTAATAAACCTAACATAAGCCTAGTTAAGCTATCGCTACACGGAGCCGACCCGCACCGCATTTTCTAGCAAGTGACTACACGGTCCACACTGCACCGCATTTTCTAGCAAGTGACTACACGGTCCACACTGCACCGCATTTTCTAGCAAGTGGCTACACGGAGCCACAACGCACCGCATTTTCTAGCAAGTGGCTACACGGTCCACACCGCACCGGCGCAGACGAATCGTCGATAAAGCATTGCTCCGCACTTTTGCGGTGCGGTGTGGACCGTGTAGCCACTTGCTAGAAAATGCGGTGCGGTGCAGTGCGGACCGTGTAGCCACTTGCTAGAAAATGCGGTGCGTTGTGGCTCCGTGTAGCCGGTCCTTTAACCACACCCTGGTAAACAAAGGAACAATTCCTCCGAGGAAAATACATATGGTACCGCAGGGAATCGAACTCGGGTCCATTAGATCAGTATCCAGTTTATACAATAAATATAATAGTATTTTAAAAGGTTATCAAGGTTGACGAAAATAGTTTATATTTTATAAAAAGCTTTTGTTCTAGTCAGATTCTTATTTTAGCTAAGATTTAAACTGATCATTATTTCAAATAGTTCATTTAATACTCAAAAACAAATAATTTTAACTAAAATTAGAATAGCCAGTATTAATTGACTCTTGCCATGTGTGCAATTTTTTGTTTGCCTTTAGGTTTTTGGAGGTAGGTCTACATTATTACTGCTCTTTAGAAGCTGTTGTTCTGTTCCATGTTTTTATATATTTAAAAAATCTCAAGCGACCCCTATCGACAGTGACCCCTCGAGCTATATTACAACGATTCGCTTCAAATAAAATTAAAATAAAAGCTTTTATATCGAAAATGTAAAAAAAATATTAATCTACAAATTATTCAAAAGGAAAATTTTCAAATTTCGGATTAAAAGTAAATAAATTTCCAATTTGTATTTATAAAATCTAGAAGTTACAGTTTGAGATATGTATTTGTAAAAGTTGTCGTATGAGGCCTTAATGGACCGGTTTTTCTGATGTTAAATGCAATTAATAATCATCTATACAAAAATATAAAACCACAATGCTGAAATAAAAAATAAATATCGTTGTATGAAATTTATTCTTTAAAGTAATCAATCTATAGTCCATCCACGCGTTTGTTTGGCGGCGCCACTAGTCCACACCGTATTTGTAAACAACGATAAAATCTTCAAACAACTTAGCTCCTTACCCGCTTCGTTGGTGGCGTGGTCTAACGCGCTACCCTCGCGGTAGTTCAGACTAATGATGATGGGGTGATCGAGGTTCTAATCTCGGTCTGGTGTACTGAGGGTGGTTTTTCCAAAATGGTTTTCCACTCTCCCCCACGCTAATACGTGTCACTTCCTATAAATATAACCTCCTAATCTTTAAAACCGGGATCGTAATTGCTTCTTATGTTACATCATAACAACTAAGCCACGGGTTATTAAACTATTTTTATTCGTGACACTTTTTTTATAAGACAAACATAATTATTAGAATCCTATTGACTGTTACTGAGCAGTTTTAGATAAAATTATAGAAAAAATATTTTATTTTTCATATTTGCTATTAAATTTAATATAGTTATTATTATTATTAGCACCGCGTCTTACTACCCGTTCGGGTTATACGCACTTAGCTAATGTGTAATGGTAGGGTGATTGTGAGATGAAATGAAGGACCTACAGTTTAACGTGAATCCGAACCACGGTGGCGACCTGGCATTCCACACATTAATATAGTTAATTATGTTTTTATAATTTTCAAACTTTATAAATGCAAAAAAAATTTAAAAAATATCAAAGATAACTGTAGCAAGTAATAAGAATAAAACACTTTATGAAATGGATGAGCTTGCTTATTTTGACACAGTAAATTTACTTTGCACAACTTTTCTTTTCAACCAATTGAAGCCATTGGATTATTTTGGCCAGTTTATGTTGATATAATCATGTCGGACGACGTTTATTTATGCAATAAACTATTCAAATATATAGTGAAAGGTTATAATATATTATAATTTCAATAGTTATATAATGAATATTAATTTATTCAGTTTGTAAATATTAAACGCGACAACCAGAATATTTTTTTTGCGACTCTTGAAGAGTTTCGTGGACCAACAGTTTAAGAACCTGTAAAATAATCGATACATTAATATTCCCAATCTGTCAACAAATCCAAACTTACGTCCACTAAAAGTCGAAAGTTGAACTAGTTAACACACTATTATTATATTTTTTTTTTCCCAGGTAGAGACGGAAATAAACACTTTAGATGGGTGAACCTAACTAGTATCGCAGACAAAACACTTTTAATCTCTTCCCATCATGTGACCTACCTTCTTATACAAGTAACTTCATGCGAATCTCGTGGAGAAACTCGTATTTACGTCACGTCACTACTAATCTTTCAGAAAAAAAACGTATCCCTTATCCCACAAGGTCGTTTAGCCCCCCCCCACTACTCCCCTATATTTTCCCACTCTTTGGCCTCACCTTCTTGATTCAAGTTGCATTGTGAAGAGACTCAAGAATCCCTCCTCTAGTCCACCTGTTGTTGCCAACCGGAGGTTTTAATGAGGTGATGGATGGACTGTTGCTATTTGTTGTTTTGTCAAAGGCCAACTTATTCATGTTGGTTAATACCTGTGTTTGGATTAAGGTGGATACAGACTGAAGAGAGGGGGAAGGAAAAAAAAAAACACATCTAACTATGTTGTTTTGAACGGTTATAAACTTGAATCAGTCGTGAAGGAGAAAAAAAAAAACGCCAATCTTTTAAGGTGGGGATGTAGGAAACGCGATAAAAGGCTAGTGGTTTTTTTTTTTTTTTGCTGTTTTTATAGCAAATATTGCTCCGGATGAAAATAAGAGTTTAATTTTCTTCACCCGGTGATATCAACAGTTGTTAAATATCTGTCCAGTAAGCAAAGTTGTCCCTGAATTTCAGAACAATCTTTAGAGATATTCAATAAATGATGGCATCAGCATGAGAAGAAAATTAAACTCTATATGTTTCTACTGGAGCAATGTTTGCTTATTGTTGGCAAAAAAATAAAATAACGTTCTTTGTTGTTGTAAGAACCACAAAAACACCTTTCTTTTCTTCGTCTTCTACACCCCCACCTCCCCGCTCTCCCCTTTAACTACGTCCAATACGACCTCTGAGGGAACTTCAAGTCTTATGGAGATAAACTTGATCTTAACTCTCTCTCTCTCTCAGTTAACTGTTGCCAAATCTCTTGGCTTTCAGTTACGTGCGAAGGTGGTGTGCTGGGGTAAGAAGGTGCTACTGGCAACATTGACAAACTTACGTAGTCTTGTATCAAATGGAAAATTGACAACAAGAAAAGAAAAAAAAAGATAATTACAACGTTGTATCCCCAACAGTAGCCATGCAGCTCTCTCAGAGATGATATACAGTGTAGTTTTATAGTGTGAGATGAACTGACTTAAGACACTTTTACAGAAAATATCTCATCAAATGATCAACGTTATTAATTATTTATACTTTCTCCTAATCTACCGTGTGAAGTAAAGGCCCTGTTTTAATTAGACCGTTTAGAATTTAGTCTGTATTTATGTTCGTACCGCGATTGGTTTTACCATTTTAACGATATTTGAGAGGATCATTCCTTGAACTGAGGCTGAGCAAGGTATGTACATAGTTTTTAGATCTGCTTAACCGTTCCAAGATGGTGGTAACTCACAATGTTTTTAGTTTATAGCGATATCAAATTACTTGGATTTAAAATTCTAAGCAATTGATCGAGTAGGCTATATAGGACGTTATTTTTGGTTAAATTTTGACATACATTGTGAGAATGACATCTTAAACCGCGTAAACAATGGTACCTTTCCCTCAATAAAGTGTACTACTGACGTATTAAGAATTAGACATTTTTATTCTTTAACTTCACGGTGAAACGAGGCAGTGATGCTTCTCGATTACACTGTGAATTAGACAGTGATCTTCTGATTACATTGTGAAACGAGACAGTGATACTTCTTGATTACACTGTGAAACGAGACAGTGATGCTTCTCGATTTCACTGTGAAATGAGACAGTGATGCTTCTTGATTACACTGTGAAATGAGACAGTGATACTTCTCGATTAACTGTGAAATGAGACAGTGATGCTTCTCGATTACACTTGAAACGAGACAGTGATACTTCTCGATTACATTGTGAAACGAGACAGTGATGTTCTTGATTACACTGTGAAACGAGACAGTGATACTTCTCGATTACACTGTGAAGCGAGACAGTGATGCTTCTTGATTAACTGTGAAACGAGACAGTGATGTTTCTCGATTACACTGTGAAACGAGACAGTGATGCTTCTGATTACACTGTGAAACGAGACAGTGATACTTCTCGATTACACTGTGAAATGAGACAGTGATTTTTTGATTACATTGAAACGAGACAGTGATGACTTCTTGATTACACTGTGAAACGAGACAGTGATGCTTCTGATTACACTGTGAAATGAGACAGTGATGCTTTCTCGATTAAACTGTGAAATAATACAGTGATGCTTCTTTGATTACACTGTGAAACGAGACAGTGATGCTTCTCGATTACACTGTGGTAATAGACAGTGATGCTTCTCGATTACACTATGAAACGTAGACAGTGATACTTCTTGATTACATGTGAAACGAGACAGTGATGTTTCTTGATTACACTGTGAAACGAGACAGTGATGTTCTTGGTTACACTGTGAAACGAGACAGTGATGCTTCTCGATATACAACGTGTGCAATGATCAACAAGGATGTTTCCATAAACTTGGTGAACAATACTGATGTTTTTAGGATTACACTGGAAAGGAGTAACAGTGACTTACATTACACATGATATATTAAAAGTGCCTGCTTCTTTATTTTCACTGTGAAACTAGCGGAATGTTGCTTCTTGATTACACTTGAAACGGTCAATTATCTTTTGATTACACTGTGAAACGAGGCAGTGATGCTTCTTGGTTACACTGTGAAACGAGACAGTGATGCTTCTCGAAACGAAGTGTGCAATGCATCATACCCCAAGGGATTGCCAATGATGCTTTGAGGTCGGTAAATCAGTTTTTAAGGAGCCTTGCTACAGACCTGGAAAGGTTTTTAACGTAACACTCACACAAAATTTTAAAAACAAAACATGTTTTATATATTAAAAGTCCTGCCCTTCCTTTTTATTTTCAGTGACTGTATCCACAGCGGGAATGTTGAACCTTCCCTGAAGGTCGACAGCTTCAACTGGTTTCAATTCATCTTTTTTGTTGTTTTTATTTTGTTCTCATCATCACTCCGGGTCATTTTCTGTTAAACATTTTCCTGTTATGTAACCCTTCATTTTGTAAACACTTTTTCCAAGAATTAATAATTTTAAGATAAATAAATTAAAACTTTTATTCCAAAGAGAGATTTTTTTTTTCAATGCGATTTACTCGACCTAAGAAGGAAGTGTATTGATTTGATTAAAACACTTTTATATCAGTGGCGTGCCGTGGATTGTTGCAAGGGAGTAGACCTTGTTAAAACTATTTATTATTATTATTATTATTATTATTATTATCACCGCGTCTTACTACCAGTTCGGGTTATACGCACTTACGCTAATGTGTAATGGTAGGGTGATTGTGAGATGAAATGAAGGACCTACAGTTTAACGTAGAATCCGAACCACGGTGGAGGCCTAGCATTCCCTACATTCACAAGATGTCTTGTCAGAGGTGAAGGAAGGGTTTGGTAATCAGATAAATCTGTGCCGGGACCGAGGATTGAACCCCGGCCGCCAGCACAGAAGTCTGACACCTTACCCCTAGACCACCAGTCACCCTTTGTTAAAACTGTACCCGTGATATGTTATCGCCCACTTGAGCCCTATTTGACCAATCACACATAAGCTCTGCACTGCATGTCTCACATGTGAATGTATTCGATACTTGACCAAATGAGTGTTCTGCCGAGGGGTGTGAAAAAGTCACAGGTACAGTTTAAACTAACGTTGCTTACTCTGGCAACACTTCACGACACGCCACTGCTTTATATATTTTAAAGTGCTATGCTACAAAAATCATTACATAAATCTTAGCCCATTAAATTACGGTTACAAACTTCACACATTTTACTAATAAACTATTTATTTGAAAAATCATAAAATAAATGTAACCGCAGAATAATTCCCACTTTCTCGTACAGTGTATTGTAGTTTGGACTAAAATAGGTTTTCATTGGGTCTGAACTGCACACTCAGTCTCAGAACTAATATTCTGACTGAAAGTGTGCACCAGTATTTGCACCGAGACCCTATATGGTCAATCTTCATGCCAATATTTTCATTAGTCCCAAATCCTGCACGTAAAATGAAGTTTTTTTTAGCACCGCGTCTTACTACCCATTCGGGTTATATGCTTATATAGGTAATAACTACGCTGTGTTTAGGGATTAGGAAGGTTATATTTAGAGGAAGTGTAATCACATTTATTTTGAGTGAGAGGAAGAGAGAGAGAGAGAAACACTTTTGAACAAACCACCCGACCGAGATTCGAACCTCGATATCCCCGTTCCCCGTTATATGCCTTATAGTCTACTGTGAGTGCAGCGGATTAGACCATGCGGCCACCGAAGTGGATCAAAGGACAGCTAGTGTAACGACACGAATTATAATAAAAATACCTGCTTCTGTAACTATTGGGAGATCGGGGTTCGAATCTCGGTCGGGTGTACTGAGTGTGATTTTTCAGTGTCCTTCCACTCATATATACTTTCTCTAAATTCAAACTTCCTTATCCCTTATTAGCGTTATTAGTGTATATGTGTATAATCTTAATTAGAAGAAAGGCGTGATGTTTTTAATTTTTATTCGACACCGCAGAGAGAAAGAATTAAGATTTAAAAAAAACTCGAGATTTTGAAAGATTTTTGACGTTTCATGACCCCCTGAAACCAAAAAAAGTTGTTTTCGCAATTCCGTCTGTCTGTACCCCGGGCTAGAGCCGAAACTATTTACAGATTGGGCTATAACTTGGTATCTGGGGTTTTCATAAGCCCCCCCCCCCCTCCCCAGGGGTTTGTGGAATTAGATATATAACCTTAAATCAATAGATAGTTTACTGAAGGGCAAAAATAGAAAAAAAAAATCGATTTTTCTCAAAATTTGTTGTAACGAATTTAATTACATCTAAAATTTAGACACTGTTTATCACAATAAACAAGTTGGCAATTCTCATTTTATTATTAAAATAATTTTGAGGGTACTTTACATTGGGGACATTTTCCAATTTTCCGCAACTATTTGAGATACGAAATAAATTATTAGATTTTAAGAAGATCAAGAGGGTGACCTGGTGGTCTAGGGGGTAAGGTGTCAGACTTCTATGCCGGCGGCTGGGGTTCAATCCTCGGTCCCGGCAAAGATTTATCTGATTACCAAACCCTTCCTTCACCTCTGACAAGACATGTATTAATCACAACTTGTGAATGTGGGGAATGCCAGGCCTCCACCGTGGTTCGGATTCCACGTTAAACTGTAGGTCCTTCATTTCATCTCACAATCACCCTACCATTACACATTAGCGTAAGTGCGTATAACCCGAATGGGTAGTAAGACGCGGTGCTAATAATAATAAAGAAGATCAAGGTCACTCGCACTCATGAGTAACTAATCACTCTTTCACTCAATACAGACCTGCTGTGTCCCAAGGTTGGACAAGATCTACTTCTCCGAGACAGGTCGATAATTAATGTTTACAATTGCCCGGTCACATTTTTGTGTCGCGAGTCTCGGGTGTACGTGATGCCAAGCTAGAGGCGTGATACTCTGTGAACTTGGAAGATAATTGTCTCTAAGAGCCCATTTGACTCCCGATTAACCGGAAATTAGATACAAGATTACGATTGAGTCAGAAAATGTATTGAAGTGCTTTTTTTTTTTTTTGCTTTCTTCACTTGAAAATAATAAAATTAAAATCCATTTAAAAGGTTGGTTTCATTTTAGAATAATTATTTTTAAATTTTATTGTATTTTATTTTAAATAATTATATTAAAACGATGTGAGTGTTTTTTTTAAAGAGTATAAATAACTGCATCAGGATATGACACCGGCTTTTTGATATAATACCTACCTTAGTTATAGTGCAATTTTCATAATAAAGACCTTATTTGATAGCTATAAAAGCTAACTAGCTATACTCTCAGGTATTAATACGTAAATTTATGTGATTTGAAGTTACTACTTTATATATATATATATTATAACTGTGTATAAAGTAATTTCCAAAGTGTAGTAAAATTTTATCAATGTTTACAGCAATTAGTTTGGATATTCCAAGAGGTCTTTACTATGAAAATTGGACTATAGATGTTATCCGTTGTGTAAATATCAGTAGTCATAGACTGTAAGTCGTTCTATTGGATATAAAGCTATACCATCAAAACGTTCATTTAAAGTAATTTAACTTTTTAATTTTCAATGATTTGTTTTTGCGTACAACCTGGATAGGTAGTAAAACAGGGTGGTAAAAATATACATATAAAAATTATTTTCTTAAGAATGGATTGAATTTTGATTCTAACGTAATTTTAAAAAAAATCTTATTTGTATTATTTTAGTCGAAATATTTAACATTTAGAGGAAATATTTGGGTAATCTATTGCTTAGAATGATTTTGAATTAATTTTTAAATATATAGTTAAATATTTTAGTACAGGAAGTAAGCGCCTAACGTTATGCTAGTCCATGCACTCGTTAACGTATCCATGATATTCAACCATTTTTACATATAACACACTTGCAAATTTGTTCGTTGCGATTTCTTGGTTAGTTACTATTTTATTTTTATTAAATTCTTGGATAATTTGTTTCAGATTACGAGAGGAACTTTCTTCATGCTGAAATAGTAGGTTTGCAGCACCAACAAGTAAGTTCCATCCCCCTACCCTCGATTTAGGTTTAATGTTTTATGCTAGTGTTCATCCATTAGTTTCAATCTCAAATCGTATTTGAATCTTTGCTTACTTGCTTGGCTTGTTTTCTGAATCTAATATCTTAAATTTAAATATTTTGATTGTAATCCGAATCTAATAATTTATAATTAAATCTTATCAAGTCAAATTCAATCCAAATCAAATGTTAGGATTAATTATAAGGGTTTATTTTTAATTTTGAACCTAGTCCGATAACATTGAGGTTACTAAACCGTCTTTGAATGGTAAATACATTATAAATATGAGGAAACTCACAAATTCTATGGTAAAGTAAAATAATGTACCTATTACATTTTGAATAAAATCCTACCAAATCCGGACTCGGGATCTATTTGGGTTTGCAAATCTGAACCTGATTCTAATATTTCATAATAAGATAAGGAATTTCTAATCGAATGCGAAACTTAATAAGATTTGGACTAGGATTCAAGATTTTGAAACTTTGCATGTGATTATATTAATATGCTTCGGTGACCGCATGATCTAAGGCGTCACTCCCGCAGTAATATAGACTGCTGATGATGGGGAGATCCAGGATCTAATCTCAGTTGGGTGTACTGAAGGTTTTTCCAAAATGGATTTCCACTCTCCCTCCACGCAAAGGTGGGTACACTTCCTATAATTATAACCTTCCTCATCTATAAAATAATATTAGCATACTTAGTACACAAGGGTATAACCAAATGGGTGGCGGTAAAAATAATCAAAAAATCAAATCAATAATATCCTAGAAATTTCTGAACTTATAATATTATTTTGTTTTTGATTCAGTGTGTATTATTTGTTTGTGATTCAGTGTGTATTTAACTCTTTATGATATAAAATAACACCGTTGTTTTCATCAGAAAAATAACAGGATATAAATAAACAAAGCTTTCAGGTTCAAATTTTATTTTACATAATGTTAAACAAAACAGTGGTAGGATTAAATAGTAACATAGTAATAAATATAAGCAATAACAATCTCTTTTAAATCTCTGTTAAATACATATTTTACATATTCTACAATTTTTTCCTTACCCGGAAACACTTCCGTAACACTATTTTCCAGCCCACATAAGGGAGCTATTTATTCACATTTTACTAAATTAAAACAATATCAAGAAAAACAAATATAATAATTAGGATAGTCAAAGCTGCCTTACTTTAATTAAAGCGCATATTTTCGTTAATACATGCTCTCCTGAGACTTTATTGATGCAAACGTGGATTTTAGGTTATTTTTAGTTAACCTTAAGTCGGTGATTAGGGTGCAATGAGAGAACACGAGTTACAGTCAGAAATTTTGCAATTTTTGTTTTAAAAAAACAACAATTTTTGGGCAAGGTAAATAACTTCAGTGGATGCATATATTTTAATTGTGTACACATAGTAAACTCAATGGTTTTTATTTATTTGATTAATATTTTTGATGTATTTAATGCACACTTTCTGAACTGACTGATTATATCAGTACACTATAATTTCTATTAGCGAGAGCAAAAGCACCTACCAATTTTTATACCGGGAAAGGTATTTTTACAAGCCACAATTGACATGGGACCGATGGCTTCAATTCCCCTCCGAAGTAAGTTGTGTTGCGGATTTTTATCGCTCAAGAAAATTCCGCTAACCACGACTGGATTTGAACCCATTAACATCGAGTCCTGAGGCGGGCACTTCCCCCCTCCCCCCAAGAACACCGTAGTTAACCTCAACAGTTTTTGAATATTTATTATGGTCTTATTGGTATTTGAACAGAAACTATTTAAATGAGGAGAGAAAGTTATGTTTAAATTTTTCTTTGCTCTTGACATTTATTAAAGAACTGTTGATATTACCATGTGTAAAAAAATTAAACCAAACAAATATATTGAAACAATATTAGATTTTATTTTATTAATTTTTTTTGTTACAAAAACCGTCAAAATATTGACTCTTAACTCGCGCTTCTTTCCATCCCACGTTAAGGTCATTCGACAGTAAAAATTTTACTTCACAATTTTAACAAATGTATATTTATAAGCAATAAATATTGATTCAATTATTTCAAATTATTACAGTTCACGAGTTATTTGGTTTTAAACTTGGTATTTTAGGCTTTTTGCGTACCATTGTTAGGGTAAAGTATTTAATGTATGAGGCTGAAATTTAATATTTAACTAGACATTCATATGAGGCGTAGACATTGAAATATCTATAATATGTTAATAAAATGATTTTTAATGCTCAAGCAGTTTAAAATGGGTAAAATTACATCATTTTTAATCAGAGGCCTATATAATTAGTGTTCATTTTACACCTCTATAATTTGATTTAATCTCATTTAGAAGGACACATTGTTGTTATTTAATTATTATTTTTAAACCTAAGTCTTCTCGTTAATTTTATTAATGTGTCCGATTTGATCGTTACAAATATAAATTTGAAATGTATATTTAATGAAATGTCTTGTTTTGACTGTACCTATTATAGAGACAACTCGACTAGTAGAACCTAATATGCCGGCTGAGACAGAGGGTAAGATAATGCCAACCAATGACACACCCCAGATAAAGGGGACGCCACCGGCTTCCTCACCTGGTCTGTGTTGCTGGGATTGGCTGAGACATTGCTACTTGCTATCTGTCAAAGAATCTTAGTAATTCTTATCGTCGAATGACATTAATTGTATAGTATCTGCAATCGTGACTAAACTGACCTTTTGTTCAAAGCTTTCAAGTTTTGTGTTTGATAGGTGAATTAACAAAACATTGAAAATAAAATTAGGAGAAAGCTTAATTATATGACTATTTTAGGATAAAAATGCAATCATGTAATTAAGTCAGCTTATTTGTAAGCATAATCCACAAAATAGTTTAATTCACTAATTAAGTCTGAGGTTTCGAATCTCTTAACCGAAATACGGTATTTATATTGCTCATCTGAAGAGCAATTCAACCAAAACATTCGACATATTCTCACTAAAACCAAAGATCCGCCCTACCCCCACCCCCACTTTCCCAAACCCGATTCCATGGTTGAATGGTCTAAGGCGTCACTCTTGAAATAAACTGAACTGCCGATGACGCGAGTTTGATTTATGGTTGGATAGACTGAGGATTTGTATTTTTTCTTAGATGGTTTTCCACTCTTCCTCCACGCAAATGTGGGTACACTTAATCAAAATTCAACCTCCCTCATCCCTTAACACATTAACATAATCTAATTATTACAAACATCTGGATAAGCCGAACGGGTGGTAAGACGTGGTGACAAAATAAATCAGTGTGTGTCGCCCACCACGCGTGGTTAGACACATCGTGGCGATGCGGGAGGGGAAG
Source organism: Timema cristinae (assembly GCA_039000515.1). Taxonomy (NCBI): domain Eukaryota; kingdom Metazoa; phylum Arthropoda; class Insecta; order Phasmatodea; family Timematidae; genus Timema; species Timema cristinae. The sequence continues at coordinate 69,785,453 of JBCFYV010000003.1, read as the reverse complement.
CGGTTGAGGGAGGGCGCTACTCTCTGCTGGGCGGAGGGGAGACCTTCTTGCGACCCATGACGGGCGACCTCGAGGGCGACTTGCAACGTCCGACTCTCTCGTGTTCTGGAGAGACTGACGGGGAAGTACCGCCGCTCTCTCGATGAGTCTTCAGACGCACCATCGTGTCGAGGTGTCTGAACCTGTTGCAGACACACGGGTTTTTTTTTTAGTTGGGGAACAGTCAACACGCCTGTCTCTGACCCTGAACGGAATTGCCCAATCAGAGAGGTTTCTTTTCACCGCGTGGTTTCTCGTCAACCTGGTTCCCTACAACTCGTTCATACGTTATCCTCGTTTTAGATTATACATCTTATGTCACTGGTCACTGATAATTAGTACTGGCATGAAAACGTACCATCTAGGGTAGGACCCAATTCACTGGCCGCATGGTCTAAGGAGTCACCCTCGCATTAGATTAGACTGCCGATGACGAGGAGATAGCGGTTCAATCCCAGTGTGGTGTACTGAGGGTGGTTTTACCTGTTATTTTACATTCTCCACGTAAATGCGGGCACATTTTCCTTTAAATACAAACTTCCTCATCACTAACACAATAGAGTAACTAGTGCATAAGAATATAAATCGAACGGTTAGTAAGACGTGGTACTAAAAAAAACACAACTACGTTGCGATAGAAGAGGACGTGCGGATTAAAGCCCGTATTTTTGTAGCTTTTGGTCAAAATAGATTAAATTGTTAAAATCACACTTGGTTTAATTATCTCTCTAGGACTAATTTTATTTCTAGCTTCCCCTAGCTAAGATAGAGCGGACTTTCACTCTATGTTAAACACCTATTTTTATCCATAGCCTTAAGTGCTAATAACGCCTATAAGGCGGTTTTTTTGGTTAAATTTTCCCGCCTCACACCACATGCTAAAAACTCTGCCTTGGACGCATTTAAATTCACATTGTCTTGTTTTGTGTTTACCAATAGCTGGTTCACCTATAGAGCCCTACAGAGCAGGTGCTGTGTAGGTGATTCTCCGCCTTGTTTGTATCATATGCATTGGAAACTCGTGTATAGGCACTGCGGAACTGCAGCACCCCCTATTTCCACTTGATATTATCGATAACATTTAATATAATGAGTCATTTTTTCTTTAATTCTTTTTATATTTTTGTAGTACAATATATATTCCTTAAGCTTTAATTAAGTACTTCAGTAAGCCATCCCCCAGTTTATAAAAAAGATACAAAAATCTTTGTATGAAACTGTGCGCTTCACAATGCCAGCGCCGTGGTGTTTGACTGTTGTGCGCATGCGCACATAAGAGGGGAGTGGGGAGGAAGGCTGAACTGCCAGGTAGAGCGAGCACTGTTGCTCTCGCAGTGCCGGCTCTGATGTGATGGCGGAAGGAAGTTTTTTTTACTCAGCGTGTGTTGTGCTTAAAAACCGTGTACCATATTCTTGAATGTGATAAAGTGTAGAAGAGTGTAGAATTAGATTATTATTCTGCTTCCAGCTATTATATTTGATTCATCTTTTTCGGTTCTTTTATTTACCAGAAAGACTAAATGCGCTTGCGGTACTTTCAATGGAGAAAAATTTAATCAATTGTCATCTATACTTATTAAATTATATTTATATTATTATTATATTATTATTTATATTATTTATAAAATAACATGTCCTGTTTGATATGATGGACTGACTGACTGATTCATCATCGCCGAGCGCAAACTATCAAGGCTACAAGCATGAAATTCGGACTGTATATTCATTTTGTTATGTAGGCACCCACTAAGAAAGGATTTTAGAAAATTCCATCCCAAAGGGGTCAAAATAGGGGATGATAATATGTATGATAATATTATGAAAGTCCGTAATTTTGAAAGTTTACACAAATAAAATTTTGTATTTCGGTTATTGACGTAAAACAAATAAATACGTGTTTCAAGGAATTTTGGAAATTTTATTTAATAAGGGATGAAAAAGGGGGTGAAAGTTTCTATCGGACTTGCATTATTTTTGATCTGAGGTCAAGTTATGGTCATCAACGTAACGTAATATTTTAAATTAATCTGTAAATACATATGTATATTTTCGTATTTGTATATAATCAACTTCCACGCGAGCAAAGCCGCGGGCAACAGCTATCTAGTCAAGGATAAAATTAATGAACTTTTTGCGCAAATTAAAACAAGGCGAATGTATTTCATTTTTAAATGAATATATCTAACTTGAACTGTAACAATTTAAGTTAAAGTAAGTAAAAAATGTTTGGTTTTCTTTGTTAATATTTTATAAAGTTCCTGAATGAATATTTTTAAACATTTTTTTTTTCCTTTTACACAATTTTAAAATAAAGGCTAAACATTTTCTGGACCATCCCCCCACTAATACTAGCTACGAGCCGCCACTGATCATATTTACAATTTATGTTCTATAAATATAATACATATATAGTAAGTTTGTAAATAAATTATGGCTTTTGAGGATGAATTTAAGAAAACAATACAATCGTGAAATGCATATTAATACTAGGTCAGTAAGTTGTTGACATCTCGCCTGCTCTCAAGGAATGTAAAACTCAGAATTTACAAAACAATGGTTTATGGTTGTGAAACGTGATCTCTGACCTTACATGACAAAAACCAATGTAGGGTATTCGAAAACAAGGTGCCTAGGAGGATATTTGGTCCAAAAATGGACGAGGATACTGGGGAATGGAGGACGAACGTGTTAATAAGTTCTACTGTGAATCTACGGATAGTCAAAATAGTTTGAAACGAGGACCACTGTTGTGACATCACAACTCGATGTTTACTTGTCACAAGGGGAATACGTGAATCGCTAAAACGGGTGGACCTGATGTCACTTTCTCGGAACACCAATAAGATATCATCTTGATAGTTTTAAAAGGTCTTAACGAAAGTGATGAACCCTACAATTGGGTTGATCTCGGTTACTTAAATAGAATATCAACGGTAGGGGAATCTGGTGTGGTAACATGACGTAATCAATCGTTTATAAAAAATGTCTGTCATCTTCTCACTTAAGATGAACTTGTTAAAGGGGGGGGGGTAAAGATTGAATCTCCATTCTGATACGTTTTAAGAGCAAGTTCCTACGACCGATTAGCCACGATATCAGGGTATAAGACTGACTATTCTCGAACGAGAAATCGCATTTAACTGCTGTTTTATACATTATTCACTTTACAAGAGAGAAATTTGTATCAATGAAACATTTTATTTTTTAAATAATTATTTTCAATTTTGTCGTATTTAAAAATAATAAAATAATAATTGGTTAATAGTACAAATCAAACTGGATCGAACACGTTCTTATGAAAAATTCTCTTCTGTACGACATCATAGAAAGCACGTATGAGGGAAAGAGGAGCTTAGGAAGGAGGAGGATTCAAATATTGGATGACTAGAAGGAAAGGAGGATATTCTGGGAGATGGAGGAGGAGACAGAGGACAGGGAGCAATGGCGGTCTAAGTTCACTGACAAAAGAAATGGACCTGTCGTAAGACAGAGCACATAATATAATAATAAATGATTTTAATGTTTTCAATTTCACTTTTTTCTGATGAAGATTCCGAATTACTACACTAAAATGCAAAACCTGGCTTGAGCTCTGGAAATGAACATCAATGATTAACATTTTCTATCGGTTCTCAAAATGGACGTGAACGGTTAAAATGAACACGAATATTCAACTTGGTTATGAAGGTTCAAAATGGATATGAAAAGGTCAAATGGGACGTGAAAGGTTAAAATGGACTTGTTTACTGAAGAAATATTCTCTTTATTTTATCAACAATTTCTATTTAATAAAATCCATAAAATATTAGTTTAAACTCCCCTCCCCTCCCACCCTATCCCGTCTTAGCCCGCCTTCTCGTCAAGGATCGGCGACGCACCTTTGAGGTATATAGGGGTCCAGAGTTATTATTATTGTTATTATTATTAGCATCGCGTCTTACTACCCGTTCAGTTTATACGCACTTACGCTAATGTGTAATGGTAGGGTGATTGTGAGATGAAATGAAGGACCTACAGTTTAACGTGGGATCTGAACCACGGTGGAGGCCTGGCATTCCCCACATTCACAAGATGTCTTGTCAGAGGTGAAGGAAGGGTTTGGCAATCAGATAAATCTGTGCTGGGACCGAGGATTGAATCCCGGACCCCAGAACAGACCGCCAGGTGATCCCCAGAGTTAGTCGAACCAGTCAAAGTGCGTGCCGATGGGGACATATCACTAAACGGTCTAGGCTCTAGTTAACTGGTGGGGTGGTAAGTGTCTTGCTCACCTTACAGGTACCTCGCTGGAAGTCACGTCGTCCAACACTCCTTGGAACAGAAAGGCCAGGGGCCAGCTTATCCAGGAGGCGCTGTAACCAGATAACAGGTAGCACTGCTTCGTGAGAAAAAACACGTTGGATAGAGACATTGATACTCTCCCTCTCTTTCCTTATCCCCCACTCACATGGGCGTCTGGATGGTGACGCCGTTAGCTGCGGGTGCGCCTGTATCTCTTTCCATCGGCCTGTGATGGGAACTGGCCAGAGATTTGGCGATCTTGGGGTTGTAGATCTTAGGGTCGCTGACCATACGCACGAAGAACGACCTCTTGTAGGCCAGACCTTCTTTCTTCTTGCGGTCGAGCATCTCGGTAACCTCGTCCACAGGCTCCTGGGGACACACGACGGGACACAAGGGATATAAGGGTTGATGAACGTGTATCCTGAACATGTATACACAGTCCACAGACTCCTGGGGACACATGACGGGACACAAGGGATTAAGGTTGTGTGGATATGAACATGTACACAGTCACGTCGGGACACTGGACAAGGATGTAAGGTGTAAATGCATCATGAATGTATACACAGTCACAGTCCTGGGGGCACACGACGGGACACAAGGGATATAAGGGCTGATAACATGCATCACTGAACATGTATACACAGTCCACATGCTCCTGGGGACACACGACGGGACACAAGGGATATAAGGGTGATAACATGTATCATTGAACATGTATACACAGTCCACAGCTCCTGGGGACACACGATGGGACACAAGGATATAAGGGTTGATGGCTGTGCATCACTGAACATTATATTTAAAAATTCATGTTTTTATGATTGCAATCGTTTGTTCTTAGCTTGTTCTGGATTATTCCGCAAAAATGTTCGATGATTGCATTAATAAAAACATGCATTTTTAAAGTGAGGGGCTACCTTGAAGTTTCCCCCTCATCGCACTATGTAAAAATATAATTTGTGAGCCCATAAAAATGGAACAAACGAACATTTTACAGAATAATCTTGAGCGAACGAAGAAAAACGATTGCAATAGTAAAAATATGAATTTTTAAAAAATGGATGAGGCGAGGCAAACTTCACGGACTCCATGTCTGTCCTATAGGGCTAAAAGTTAAAGTTTTTAATGTGTTTATTTTAAAATGTAATTTTTTACAAGTATCAAAAAAAATAAAGTTGATTAATCTCGCTACGCACATGCATATTTCTCACAGCCTTGAAATTCGTTACGCTGCAGTGAGTACGGGCGTGGGACTGCGATCTTGTCATTTTGAGGGGGGCGGGGGGACGGACGTGTTTGGCATGAAATATCTGTGGAAAGTTGTTTATTGTTCTACCTTATTTTACCCTTCATCAACAAACTCAACATATCCATGTGATGAGCTGATTTATGTCCACAAACACAACCAACCTCTACAAATTGGCCAGATTTGGTTTTATGATCCGTAACCTCCAAACAAGAATGTGCACAAAATATATTTATTGTCTACTGACAAACAAACAAACAAACAAACAAACAAACATGGGGGGGGGGGGGGGGGGGGGGGTGGAAAGTTTTAGAAGTTGAAACACTGAATTCTCTCTAATACCACTTATGTCTAGCCTTTTGCTTCTGCTCTAAACGAAACAACCTATAGCTGTGATCATGACGTTAGTTTAACCATTTTCCTTACACAACGTATTCCATATACCCTGACTCAGTCGCGACCAGCCTTTATCTGTGGTTGTGACGTCATTTAAGCCACTGCGTCTACACATCGCATGCCTAATCATTGCCCCTACCCAATCAGCACTATCTGTGTTGGACGTTAGTTTAACCATTTCCTTACACAAGTATTCAATATTGACCCTGACTCAGTGCGACCAGCATTTATCTGTGGTTGTGACGTCATTTAAGCCACTGCGTCTACACATTGCATGCCTAATATTGCCCCTGCCTCAGTGCGACACGGTTTTTCTGAGGTTTTGACGACATTTAAGCCACGCGTTTACTACTAACATGCCTGTCATCATTGCCCTACTTCAAGGGGCCGCGTCATTAAAGGATTATCTGTGGTTTGTGAGTCATTTAAGCACGCGTCTCCTTGACTCATGTAATCATTGCCTGTTAAGGGAAGCAATATAATTGAGATTATAACGCATTTGCAGGAGGTACATTGAAGAAACACCATATCTTAGAAGAGAAAGCCCCCCCATAGTTTCACACATTACCAAGAATATGTAACCACCTTAATTCCCTCGCGCTCTAAAACCCGGGGGGGGGAAATACCCCTTTCAGGTTCTAGAAGCGATTCTCAGAAGTATTGTACGTCGTTTGGGTAGTAGAGCATGCAAACACAGATTCGGGCGGTTAAAGTTTAAAGTGTGGTGGGTTTCAATATATGATGGTCGTATTTGAAGAAGTTTGAATGAGCGACCTTACAAGTGAATGTCTTCTACATATTCCGTACCCATAGTTCCGTAGTCTTTAGTCCAAAAAGTCCCTTATCTTTAAATAACATGACCGTACCAACCGATGAGATAGTTAAAGACATCGTCCTAAAAAAACCTCTTCGAAATAAAATCGTTTACAAGGAGCAACCGTCAAGAAGTCAGCTGATAAAAAAAACTTTCTGAAGAAACGTTCAGAATATACTTGAAATATAGTTTAAGTACAATCACAATAAATATATTTAAAACAGGATTTCAACTATCAAACTTATAATTATAAGTAATATAGCCTTTAGTTGCAATTGGTGTTGTTTTCTATGCGCGCGCACGTATTTACTTAACGACGTCGCTTACTTCAAGATTTCTAAGCTATTTTGCGAAGCGGGTTGAATCTTTACTACACACTTCTAAGCACTATCACACTTTGACGATATCGTAGGAAATAGAAAGAGAGGGAAGAAAATGAGCAGTTCATCCTACGAGGTCTCTTGTTATATAATGATAACACTCTCCCTCTTCCTCTGACGAGCTTACACACTAACTATACTATTTGCTCCTGGAAAACATTGACTTGCTTTTTAAAATTACTTTTTCCTGGTCACCAGTTAGACCAATGCTACCACGGACGTTTTTAATCTACATCCTGGCAGGAAGACTCCTACAGGACATTTTAGTGACCAAGACAAATAACCTAAGTGATTTATAAAAAATAATATATGTTTACAAAAAAAAAACTACTTCATGATAGAAATAATAATTTTGTGTCTATTTTTTAGAAATATTTCAGGATTTGTGGTTTTTGTTTCAATCATGTTATCTTTAAAACTCCTGAATAAAACGTACATCCATTAGCATGGGAAATACTACCGTGTCCTGACGTGACGTCACAGTTAGGCAACTTCCTTAACTGTGATTGGTGGTCTGTTTAGACTTGTCCTTAAAAACTTAAAGTTGACCCATCTTTACGGAGTAAGAATTTAGACGGATAAAGACTTTGTATCATTATCATTATTATTATTATTTATTATTATTATTATTATTATTATTATTATTATTATTATTATTATTAGCAGCACCGCGTCTTACTACCCGTTCGGGTTATACGCACTTATGCTAATGTGTAATGATAGGGTGATTATGAGATGAAATGGAGGACCTACAGTTTAACGTGGGATTCGAACCACGGTGGAGGCCTGGCATTCCCCACATTCACAAGTTTTGATTAATACACGTCTTGTCAGAGGTGAAGGAAGGGTTTGGCAATCAGATAAATCTGTGCCGGGACTGAGGATTGAACCCCGGACCCCCAGCACAGAAGTCCGACACCTTACCCCTAGACCACCAGGTCACCAAGACTCTGTAGACAGAGTGATCTGATGCTGTGGTTTTGATTCTTATGGACCACGGGTACGGACTACGGACCCACAGATACGGAATATGCAGATGGAGCACAAGTCCTACATAGTCTAATCTTGATTTATTCGTGAACCATGCTTGTTGGACAAAATAATATAATCCATCTTGTCGCCGATAGCTGAAACTTTTGATTCATGTTAACCTTTTACGAATACTGATTTGAAACCTATAAAATGGCAATTCACCACTAAAGTATTAAATAAACTTATATACGAAATTATTTAAAAGGTCTGATGGCTGTTAAAAGCAAGGGTTTTCCAACTTTTTTCTCGTTAGATATAACATGGACATGAAACGGATTGTATTACGAATGGCAGGATGCGATTTTTATATCTAGAATTGTAAAAAAGAAAAAAAGGGTGATTAAACACAAGTGGTGATACGAGCCGATAGGTCCTCAATAATATCATAACCAATATCAATCGCACCACATAATAACAAGTTTAGACCACAATGGGATTCAAACCCTATATTTGGAGTTTTATTAACATAAAAATTATGTGAAAATGTGACACTAACGCATTTTAAACGACTTTTTAAGCCTATTTGTGGAGCTGTGAGACTAGGTTTGATATTATTATGCTCTAGACTTAACCTTCCTCTAACAAATACACTAATTTTTTTTATAGAATCACAGCAGAATATTTTGAGATATTTGAGAACCAGCAGTGCGCTTTATTCTTTACCTTTAAATAAGCGAGATAAGAAGTTTCATAGTTCTCTTTCCTTGCTTTCTTATTGACATGACAAAGGATGGTTGTAGGTGAAGGGTGAACGAGAGTATACGCTATGACAGAATAGATAAATACTTTTAGAAAACGACACAGACCATTGTGCTTTTAAACCGTGTGGCCTAACAGCGATTGATACTTTCTCGATGACCTAACCAGCCGCCTTAAGATGTGTTTCTTCTTACAGCGTAGTTAAGTTTGCTTCCGTGAGAGCAACGGAGCACTGGCATACATCAACAGCCCATTAGAGCTCTATGATATACAGCCTGACACTTGAACACACACACACACATACAAAGTTTATTTTCTTGGAGCAGTCTCTTGAGTAAATATGTAACATAACTTTTACTATTTTTTCTGAACAAATAATAGCCGTGCGTTCTTTATTTTATTATTTTTATTATTTATTATTATTTTATTATTATTAGCACCGCGTCTTACTACCCGTTCGGGTTATACGCACTTACGCTAATGTGTAATGATAGGGTGATTGTGAGATTAAATGAAGGACCTACAGTTTAACGTGGAATCCGAACCACGGTGGTAGGCCTGGAATTCCCCACATTCACAAGATGTCTTGTCAGAGGTGAAGGAAGGATTTGGCAATCAGATAAATCTGTGCCGGGACCGAGGATTGAACCCCGTGCGTTCTTAAAGATTGACACGGTGATTTTTGTATATTTCTTTTAGCTACTACGACACTCATGTTACGACGCATGTTACTTGAGGAATTGTTGTTCTAGGTAGAGATGTAAAATGGTGATGCGTTGAGGGGGTCGGGGGGTGGTATTTAAATTGAACGAATGCAATGTAGACCCTAACTACGGTGGGAATGTAGGTTAGTTGACAGCTAGCAAACATTGGCTAGAGTCACTAATGTCACCTATTTTGAAACGATTATTTTTTTATCCTAATAATACTTCTTTTAGGGTTATTGTATAATTAGACTTTCCTTAGCAAGAGCCCCGTACAAGATATTAGTTTCAAAATAAAAGATTTATTTTAAAAACAGCTGTTCACGAACACAACCGGAGATGGTTTGTATGATGCCATCAACCGCTCTTATTTCAACCTGTCCGACATCTTAATTTGTGAAGAGAACGTAGCATTTTAGAAGTTCTCGTATGAAAAACATTAATTGAACCGCAGACGCCGCAAATGGTTTGGTGAATGGATACTTGAGAGTAGATCTGGTAACTTTTCTCAGCTGTCATATAAGAGTTATTTCTATGAAAATTGGACTGTAGTAACTTTTCTAGCTGTCAGATAAGGTACTTCATAAGAAAATTGGACTGCAGGTTTTGTCCTGAAGGTTTAGACGGTCTCTTAACATTAATCATCCCTCGAAAAGCAAACAAAACCTCAAGATGTACCACTTGATGTAAATCACTGTTTTTTTTTTTTTTTGTTTTTTTACAAATATTAGTTCCTTTAGTAGCCTTCACCTTCCCCCACTTCCCTCTCCCGAGCATGAGTCGTTCGTTCATTTGATGACGTCACTTGATCAAACTATGAGGTTCACTATTACGGACTCTAACAAACAGCCATCGCTGGGATTGCCGATATTTTTGGAAAAGGTCTCAAGTGCCACGTAGCGCGACCTTGTGTCATTGTTTGGGAAATGTTGTGTCACTGATAGACGTTCAATGGTTGACTGAATTAACCCGAGTAAAAAAAAAACCACTGGTAATTTCCAAGAGCTAATGCTAGCACATTTTTTCGCAGTGCAGTAATAATTTCAATTTTAACTTAAATTCATTTTACAATAGGGCTGACTAACAGTTGAAGAAGTGGAGAAATTATATCATAATTATATAAGAAAACGATAATTATAGCTAGCGTGTAACCTTGAAGGGTTGTAAAGCGCGTTAGTAGCTAGGGAGGCGTATGACATCCCCACTTCCGCCAACGGGTCAAAACACTCACATCCTGTTTGAGTACCGTTATAATTGACCTAATTTCCTCTGATTGGCTGCTATAAATAGCCCCTCCTTCCCCTACCCTCTTTCCCCTCCTCCTGCCCCTTCCCTACAAACCCTGGACATGTTGGTTCTTGATTATTAACTATCGTTAATTGATTATTGTTAATTGATTAATTGGTAGGATAGAGGTGTTGGAGTTTTTTTTATTCATTGCAGGCATACGCCGGACATGTTGGTTCTTGATGATTGTTTATTTATGGGCATACAGTCCTTGACGTTTCGGCACGAAGCTTGCGCTACGGCTGACAGGCCTAGAATGAACATTGGCTCTTCTGTCACAAGGCTCTGACCCGGAACAAGCAGCATGAACCTTGCGCTATGGTGGTCGGTGGTAGAGTGTGGTAATTGGTTCACCCTGCCTTGAGACCCCTCCTCCTTCGCCACCCTGATGCCAGACTGCCGGGGCGACAAGTGACCTCAATAACCTTGGGTTTTCCCAATGACGTAATCATCGCGTGTTATGTCGCAACCCTGGCGCCAGGTTGGCGGGTCGTCAAGACAAGTTGAGACAAGAATAAACCGTGACCTCAGCAACCTGGGTTTTTTCCTATGACGTAATCATTGCGTGTTATGTCGCAACTCTAGCTGACACATGCACAATCAGGGGCCACGGAATCCACAGTTAGGGGCCACTACCCCGTCACAAGTTTACTAAAATTGGTTGTTTGGTAGCGTCTGTCAATAAGCACGGCTGCAGGTATCCGTCCAGGACCGTCGGCAACCTGGCAACCCTCGGTTTTTTACAGCACAAGCAGGGACCATGGAATCAACAGTTAGGGATCTCAGCAACATGTGTTTTTTCCTATGACGTAATCATTGGGTGTTATGTCGCAACTCTACCTGACACATGCACAATCAGGGGCTTCGGAATCCAAAGTTAGGTGCCGCTATCCCCGTCACAAGTCTACTAAAATTGGTTGTTTGGTAGCGTCTGTCGAAATGCATGGATGTAGAAATGTTCCTCCACCCGCAGCTCTCACCGAGTGAGATTCGAACCCTTAACATGTACCCGACCCCCAATACCCCTAGGAAAGATATAACAGAGCTGAATACCTGGCGTGTCGACAAGGCATTGATAGATATCGCCCTTTGTTTTCCCTGGCGACAAGACGAGTTGAGGCAAGAATATATCGTGACGTTTGCAAAGGAATTTCCCATGCGTGGACTTGACGGCCCCAACAAGACGAGTTGAGACAAGAATAGATATAGAGGTCACCAACCTTGGCAACCTGGGTTTTCCCTGGCGCCAGTTTGGCGGGTAGAGAAGACGTGTTGAGACAAGAATATCGTGACGTTTGCACAGGGTTTTCCCGGGCGCCAGCTTGGCGGTCCAACAAGATGTGTTGAGACACGAATAGAGCGTGACCCCGTTCTTCTCATGACGTCGATCGAGAGGGGTGGCTATAAAGAGGGGTCCCCACTTGGTTGTGTATTTATAAGCGTTTGTAGAGCAGCTCAAGATGGACAAGTTACAGCAGCTGGTAAATATTGTCGATGCCATACAGACCGTCAAATTGTGTGATCTAACCGTAGATAAAAAATACTAGGTTGATAAATTAAAATCGGTCAATACAAAGTTCGGGAGACGTCTAATAGCCTATCTAGACGGCGAGTTTTGTGTATTTTTACCGTGTCGTTTTGGTACTCTAACAGATGAAGACGTGTGTGACTTAAATAAAGAAAAACTGGCATTTACCTGCGCCGGAGTAAAACCCGGTTCACCTACCATTGTGAACTTTGAACGCGTTTAAGCGGCGGTGCAGTTACCAACGGGCAGCGGTGCGGTTAGTACAGAACGTTCACCATGCTTGGAACAGGCTATATTAATTTAATGTTTGTTGGTCATACGATTAAGGGGCGTGCCTATATGACGGGCGAGAATGTTCACAGTGTGGCGGTGAGTGATAGACAGCTAATTTATAAAATAGAGGAGCGAGGCTATATCGAGTTTTGCGACTCGACCTGTCACACGATAAGAGCGATGGAAGTACTACCCTATGAGAGAATCAAAGCGACATACATGTGTGATATGACGTGTGCCGTTTACAATTTCCGCAAGGGGGACGTGGTAGCTGTGTTTCCACGACCGCCACCGCCGCCCTTCCGAGCTCCGCACCACCCGCCCTCTTCCTTCACGACGCCACCATCGCAGCCCCCAGAGTCACCCGAGTACCCGCCACCAGAGTCGCCCGAGTACCCGCCGCCAGAGTCGCCCGAGTACCCGCCGCCAGAGTCGCCCGAGTACCCGCAACCAGAGTCGCCTACCTACCAGTCACCTACGTGCCCGCCACCACCGGAGGTAAAGTCCGAAGATCCCGTAAATCTCGAGGATTTAACAATTTACAAAAATTATTCAAATGTTAAAATTATAGGTGAAACGCCCGCCGACTACATACTTGGTCTGGGCAGTTTCGGTAACGTTTTCCTTCCAAAGTCAATATATTATTTGGATTGTAAGCGCTTTAAATCTAAAGCACGCTGTATGATATATCTCGGAGGACAAAGTGTGATGTTTAAAAGTGAATTAATAAACTAGACGTACTCTGCTGCTGTCATTGGAGCTAGTGGTGACATTTTGAAAAAACGTTAGTTTGTGAGTAGAGCGAGTGTTTATTTATTTTGCTGCATCTCCAATTGACATTATCCCATTTAAATGCTGCGGATCCTACGCAAAGCTCTCCAATCTTATTTATGCACAAAATTCAATGTCATCAAAATGTTGCTCACCAGGATACCTGTTGGGACGAGAAGGTATTATGCAGGGCGTTAGACCTGATCGAAAAAGAGGAATACAATCGGGACAAGTGCTTAAACGAACTTGAGAAAAACAAAAGTTATAACGTTGTGCTAGCGGAAGAGCCCGAACCTAATGTTATTGTGCTTGAGTTTGTTGGAAGAGTAAGATTGCCAGGTAAAAACTGTGGAGACATTATCAATATACACTCTAGCGCCTCTCAACGTGTCTTGAATTATTTTGGAGGTGGCTCCTACTCATTTTCTAGATATCTTTTATATGTATTGGTCAAAAGACCTAAGTAATATTGCTGCTTGTTGTTGTTGTGAATGTTTTAAATTAATCAATTGCCGATTGTCAATAAAAAAAACCTAACAATAAAATGTCGTTATTATTTTTAAATTCTCGGTTGGAGAATCAAAGACCTGAAGGAGATGGCAGCATTGTTGTGACTTAGATTGCTGTCCAAAGAGAAATTAAAAGGGTTGAATTGATCATCTTATCCATAATAAAATTATAGTTTTATAATATATATATATATTATATATATATATATATTTACGAGTATATCTTACCCCCTTAATGTGAACAAACCAGTACACGTACTAAGATACATAGGTAATAAATATATGTAAGTCAGAGGTTTCAGAGTTCGATTCTCGTGTCCAGGTGTCATTTTTTTTCAGAATATGATATGCATTAAAAATGTTACATATAAACATTGTTTTAAATAAAGGAGGCAGCAGCTTTCTCATAACTGCGTGTGAAGCGTTAGGATGTCTACCCACGGCGCCAAGTGTCCAGAAAGAATGTATAACTCTCTCTCTCTCTCTGTGAAGGGAGACTTGTATTTGTCTGTTAATCTATGTCGCGTGGTCAATGGTCAAGACGTCTAAGGAGTCACTTGGCTGAGAGGCGTTAGCATGTCTGTCTGTCCCCAGAGTCAAGTGTCCAGGCTTCGATTCCCTGTATGACTGAAAATGTTGGTTTAAGGGGGGAATGGGAACTAGTACACCAATTGAAGCAAAGAGACGGTCTTACACATGTCAGGGGTTCGAAACCCTATATTAGCCACATGTAATGATGTTTTTCTGGGAGAGCGGATTCCCGTTAGGTGCTTACCTGTCTCACTATCCGTGCAAAAGTAGGGGTTCACTTCCATGTCCTTTAAAAATAATAAAAAATGTAATTATGTTGCTACCAAACCTATGTCAAATATGATCCTTTGAGCTGGAAACTCCCTAACCCTCCAAATAAGGCGGCAATCATCCAGTGGACCAGGATTCGAACCCCTGTCCTTGTTTTATTATCTTCATTCTTAGCAGTCGACGGTATACTATTCAAAAAAAACAACACTCTGTTGATACATAAAACTTTATTTTGTTCCCGCATCGATGATAAATCTTTGAAATTATTTATGAAAATGTATTCATCGTCAACAATGTTTTGATTCAAATCTTGAAATTAAATTGTAGGGAAAGATTTAATTATCTCATCAGTACACAATTGGCTTAATGCTATGTGTGAAGTGGAGATACGAGGAGTTTTAAAACATTTATATCAGCTTAGGAATTAACCTCAAGTGTAGTGATTGAGGAGCCATGCTTAAATAACATAATTCATAAGTCTAATTGTAGTGCTTTTAATGAAACAAACAAATTATTTGTAACACATAATAAAATATATAAAATGAATGTTATTTTACAGGTACCCAATTAAAAAAGTACCGTGTTTACTTCGTAGACTTTAGATTAATACCCAGAGAGAAAGTAAATGGGTTGAATTGTTTCAAATTATCCATAATATTTGAGACAGAGCTCCTAAGGCAAATAAACTTGTATTCGTAAGATAGGAGAGGGTGAGGTATAAGTCATTCACGAGCTAAGTTTACTTGAATGTCAGCTCGAAATGTTACTACAAGTAATCCCTAATATATCACTACGCCAACAGCTGACATCTATCACTTTGAATGACTGTAATGAAAACAGATGGTAATATATTAATGTGATAGCTAACCACAGTAATTTATGCCGATATTATTTATATATTTATTTGAGGTCGGATACAAAGTTTATTTATAGTTTTATTCCCCTTACAAAATATTAACACCACTTTCACAAAAAACTTCTAACGAACAAAACCTCAAATGGCGACCGACGAATCTAAATCATATGATTGAACACAGCGGTAAACAAGTTTTTTACAATGATGCAGACACGCAGTTGATGAAAATACTTTATTCATTTAAATATTTCAAAATACGATAAAATAATTGTAAAAAATGACAACAATTTTCTCTTTTCCAAGTAAATACGATGCCTGTATTAAAAGTTATTGATGTATGCACTTTATTACACAAAATCAGTAACGTTATAAAACGAAAAATAAGTACTTTTAATTATGTTTAAAATATTGTTTCGAGTTGGACAAAAAATAAATTATTAAAAGTGAAATAGTATGAGATAACTTAAGTTTACTACGTTATTTTAAATGTAATATATAACAGGTAATTAAAGATCTTTACATTTATAACGAAACTGTGATCTTTTACAAGTGTTGGCAACCCAAAACCTAAACATATGATTTTGGAACTGTCATCCAGGTAAAAACCTATCGTGAATGTAATATATTTGGGGTGTAGACGTTAAAACACAAACATAAGTCTAATTGAGGCGTTTTTTTTAACGAAACAAATTATTTGTTATTTAATTTAAATAAAATATACCCAAAAGGTGAAAAAATCAATTATTATTCTATAATAATATTTCTGATTGAAATACCGGACCAAATAATAACTACTATATTTTTCGCTCTCTCTCTCTCTCTCTCTCTCTCTGTCTGTGAAGGGAGGTTTGAGACTTGTATTTGCCTGTTAATAGAGTTTTGATTTACTCTATGTCGCTTGGCTAGTGTCAATGGTCAAGACGTCTAATGAATCAGCTGTCCGTGAGGCGTTAACATGTCTGTCCGCCGTGCCACGTGTCCAGGCTTAGATTCCCTGTATGACTGAAAATGCTGGTCTAAGGGGGGAATGGGCTTTGTACTTAACTAGACGGTCTTACACTCATAATGCTTGAGACGGAGCTTCTTTGATAGTAGAGAGGGTGTAGACGTTAAAACGCAAAACATAACAGTTTTATAATATTTATTCCCACAACACAAACAAAAAATCACTTATGAGGATCTTGAAATTATGTTGTTAATTTTAAATATGAAACTATATATGCTGACATAATATATATAACATTTACGCTAAACAATTTTTCTACTTCACAAAAATAATATTTTAATATAATATATTTAACATATACAAAAACCCACCTCAGTGGCGTAGTTGGTTAACGCGCTTGGTATATTGAGCTCTGCTGCTGAGGACTGGGGAGATCGAGGTTCGAATCTCGTTCGGGTGAACTGAGCGTGGTTTTCCGAAAGCATTTACTGTCAGCATTTCTTATATTAATTAGAGCATTCTTATTTATCTACTCTTCTGGTAATGGAATATAGCTGGAAGCAGACAAAGGAATATATTTAGCTAGTTTAAGTTCCAAGTATTTCACACGGTCCTCAGACCAACCACTTCCTTTGTGGTGGAAAGAAGAAGCTACTTCAATCATGTAAGTGCATGCATCCTCAATCTGTGATTTTAATTCATCAGGACTTAGAGTGACGATACACTTACTGCGAAAGTAAGGAGTGATTGTTTCATCTCCCTCCTCACCAACACGAGAGTACTCTACACAGGCAGATGTATACCATTTAAGATTACCCATTACATTAAGTTGTTGAACAAGCGTTGCTTCCAACTTCCTTTTAATTTCGTTAATAAAGACTAAAAATAGTGAGTCTTTCGAAGGAGAGAGCTTGATGATTTTGACTGTCCCATTCAAAGCTTCTGAAAAACTGCAAGGGTCATAATCTTCATCATTTTCGAGATTCTCAATAGATATTCGACTACATTTATCACCCTCGAATGACTTCACCTCCCGATTATGTGAGGAAACATGTCATTGTAAGCTGTTTCTCTGAACATGTGTGCACAATTATTTCACCTACAAATGGTATACCTAGAAATAAAATCAATAAATATGGTAAATAGCGTACAGGTAACACACGCGTTACTGTATGAATCCTTCAATATTTCGTTATTTTACGAGTAAATTATTATGCTATGTCAAACTTATATTCATTTATTAATAACTTTCATTCTGTGCCATCTAGTGAGGAAAATTGGTACTTATAATTTCTCAATGTTTTGTGTTAGTCCGTACAGTATGCAAACAAATAGTAACGCATGTCATTCCTATTGATCTACTTTTAATCATCACGAGCGGTCAGATACGTGGAAAATATTAGGGCGGTTTCCTACTATCCTTAAACAATATTAGGATCCTCTTAAGTAGACTTTCCTCGTAACATCTGTAAGCTAATCTAAAAGTCAAACAATTCCTATTGCTATAAGTTTTCGGTTGTAATGTTTAACAACCTCAGGATAGCGTATCTGTCCAGAGAGTCAAGGGTATCCCGTAGTAAATCTAGTTTATTAAACTTTAATTCCTTCCTGTAGATATGTAGACTCTAAATAGACAATATAAGTTTTAATATTCGGGATATGGTAATCAAATAAAGCACGAGTTTTTTAATATATTTTAACGTCCCCGAGTGAGTTAGGGGAGTTACAACACACTCACTAAATACATATATGGGGACTTTGGTTGAGCAAGATATAGATACAAATAAGTTCGGGGAAATTTCTTCTGGGTAGTAATGTGGAGGGATGGTTTGGATACAACAAATTAGGCCTGTACTGAACATGAACAACCTTAACTATGAAAAACAAAACAAAACAAAAAAAAAACACAAAAAAAAGTACTTAAAATAAAAAATAAAAAAAATAATGGAAGAAAGTTATTTATTTACTGTGTTCACTTCCTCGGTGTTTAGAACAAAAAA
Organism: Timema cristinae; assembly: GCA_039000515.1. Lineage (NCBI taxonomy): Eukaryota > Metazoa > Arthropoda > Insecta > Phasmatodea > Timematidae > Timema > Timema cristinae. The sequence continues at coordinate 69,766,885 of JBCFYV010000003.1, read as the reverse complement.
AAACAAAAAAAAAAACAAGTTCCCTGCCTATCGGGTCGACCAGTATCACATACATTTTGGTTATAAAATATTATTCACTCGTAAATATTGATAAGTGACGCAGTGGTAAAGTTATGGTACAATTTAAGTGACCTACACATAAAAAAATAAAAGTTTATACATGAAATAAAGATATAATATATAAAAAAAACACAAAAGCTCCTCACAATGATCTGATACAGGAAGTTGCGAGAATAGAGGTCCCGAGTCTTTGGCACTCTTATAGAGTCGTATACCGTTCAAAGGAAAAAAAAAAAACTTTAGTCTTTTCCTATATAGGCGAGGTTCCCGAAATTCACCCACAAAATATGACAGGACTGGCCTGAGTTGAAATGAACCCTGAAGAAAAGATATATATGTTGCCTTTTTCTATCCTCAGAGAAAAAAGGAACGGGCTCACCAAAACAAAATGTAGCTTGTGCTGCTTACGTTGCACCACCGGACTATGCCGGATGGAATTTCTCTTTATAGTAGAATTTAGGCACACGCCTACGGTGTTTGCTTCAATTTCTTATCGGTAACTTCCCTGCTAGAAAGTTATTTTACCAAAATAAACTCGGAGCTCCACCCCGGGAACCTCCGTTCACCGCCGTCACTTCAAAAAAACCTACCTTCCCTCCTTGCAGGAATCTCCCCGCCTATCCCCTTTCCCAGCGTCTTCCAGGAATTACCTCAAAAGTCGCCCGAAAAAGTCCCGGTTTTAAATTTCATAATTTTGTTTTTAAAGAATTAATGTCCTCATTTGTATGTTTGGACCGATACAAAAGATCAATGTTGGGTCCATAAGGGTCAACACTTCGTATTAAAATTTCAACTTCCAGTTAAAATTTTCGACATTTTATTAGGTGTTACAAATCTTTATGCCAATGCATTGCTATTAAATTACTCATTTATAAATTTTGACCAATAAAAAATATAAATATTGACTATTGAGTCTAAAATGGATATAGATCATTGTTGTAAAAAACATTTCTCCTAAGAGGTTTAAGGAAAAACAACATAAACTTTTAGAGACTTACTTATATTTAATTACTTTATGGCATTGGGGAATTATTGCGTTAAAACTTAAGTAGTATCTCTTTACAACTAAAACTCACAACGTATTAATATATTTGCCAATATCTCAGAAACTGTATGATTTATAAAAATATATTTCATATAAAAGTTTTTATTTTTAATAGTACTACAATTTTCCAATGATAAGTTATTTAGTATCTCAAATATTTGCGGAGATACGGAAGTTTCTGCTTCTATAAAGTACCCTAGAATTAATTTTCATGGAAAAATGAAAATTGCCCATTTATTTATAATATTAATCAACACCTATATACGAATTTTAATCAAAATCGTTAGAGTCGATTTTGAAAAAATCAATTTTTTAATCTTTCGCCCTTTCTTAAACTAATCTTAATTTTAAGTTTAAATAGACACACAGACAGACGTCATTGCAAAGGCAACTTTTTAGGGTTCGGGGGGTCTTGAGACGTCGACATCCATCAACATTTCAGGTTAGATTTTTATTTTGCGGTCACAATAATTTTTTCCTTTTGTGTTCGAAAAGTTGATATATATATTTACGTATAGCTTGAAAGTTGGTTTTATAAAAATATGCTTCTTATAAAATATTTATATTATAAAGAGAACTACATATTTGTAACGATAAGTAATTTTCAAATCTCAAATAGCTTAGGAGATCTTATAAAAAAAGATAATTTACGCATCAGACCGGAGCCATTAAAGTCATTTTTCTGAAATATTGAAAGAAGCCATTTTGTTTAGAATATTTAGAAATGTTTAGAAATTAAATTTAATCAAAATCGTTAGAGCCGATTTTAAGAAACTCGATTTTTTCTCTTTTTTCCCTTCAGTAAACTACCCTCAATTTTAGGGTTGGATATCCATTTACAAAAACGCCTTGGGGCAACCCTATGAAAACCCTAGATATCAAGTTTTATCCCGATTGGTTGGAGGTACAGACAGACAGACAGACGGAATGTCAAAAACCACTTTTTTGGATTCGGGGGGTCATGAAACGTCAAGATTAATCAAAATCTTGAGTTAAATTTTTTGAAGATCCCAATATTTTCTTTACCTGTAAGATAGCGAGAGAGTAAAAATAATTATCACTTTCAATATCGAGACAACTTTTTGAGTAAAAATAAATAATTATTGTTAGAAAAATATCTGAATTTTCTTATGTGAGCACAATAGCTTCTTGAAAATGATTTAGTAAAATGTCACAAAAATGGTTGCTTCTTATCAGTCAGTATCTGACTGCAAATTCTCCTTTGCGGTTCCTTTTCGTTCCAACTGTTAGTTTTTCGCCTGTAAACATAGGTTATGTTTTTTTTTTTGTGACCGCGACAGGAAAAATCGAAAATAATCTTTTACCGGAAGTCTGTTTGGTGGGAAGTGGTAGTAGACTTCCTAGTTGCTTTGATGTTTTTTTTTCTTATATATGTTATCAAATCAAATTTAAGATGAGGTAGAGAGGAAAGATCGTATAGGTCAGCATTTTTTCATTTGTTTATGATAAACAACTTTTTTTTGAACCAACAAAATCATGACTTTTTATCTACATTTAAAAGGCTTATGATTAAATGCCAAAATGATTACGATAAATATTCAAGAACTATTTGATTACTGGGTGAAATCATCATCCTCGTCATAAACTGTTAGATTACTGGGTTAAATCATCATCCTCGTCATGAACTGTTAGATTACTGGGTTAAATCATCATCCTCGTCATGAACTGTTAGATTACTGGGTTAAATCATCATCCTCATCATGAACTGTTTGATTACTGGGGGAAATCATCATCCTCGTCATGAACTGTTAGATTACTGGGTGAAATCATCATTCTCGTCATGAACTGTTAGATTACTGGGTGAAATCATCATTCTCGTCATGAACTGTTAGATTACTGGGTAAATCATCATCCTCATCATGAACTGTTAGATTACTGGGTTAAATCATCATCCTCGTCATGAACTGTTAGATTACTGGGTTAAATCATCATCCTCATCATGAACTGTTAGATTACTGGGTTAAATCATCATCCTCATCATGAACTGTTAGATTACTGGGTTAAATCATCATCCTCGTCATGAACTGTTAGATTACTGGGTGAAATCATCATCCTCGTCAAGAACTGTTTGATTACTGGGTGAAATCATCATCCTCGTCATGAACTGTTTCCAGCTCGTGTCCAGATCAATTTAGTAAAATACTTCCAGCTTCTATTGTCCTTCAACTATTATTCCCCTCTCACTCACTTGCTGTCATATGTTCCTCCAATCTCTTTCGTGTGGTATTTCCTTACATACTTCAGTTCTATCATTATCCTAGATTTTACTTTTCCATCCTCATTACATGCCCATACCATTTTAGTCTTGCTTCATCTACTATCTCATGTACTTCAACATCCTCATTACATGACCATACCATCTCAGTCTTGCTTCCTCTACTATCTCATGTGCTCCAACATCCTCATTACATGACCATACCATCTCAGTCTTGCTTCCTCTACTATCTCATGTGCTCCAACATCCTCATTACATGACCACACCATCTCACCCTTGCTTCCTCTACTATCTCATGTACTACAACATCCTCATTACATGCCCATACCATTTTAGTCTTGCTTCCTCTACTATCTCATGTACTTCAACATCCTCATTACATGACCATACCATCTCAGTCTTGCTTCCTCTACTATCTCATGTGCTCCAACATCCTCATTACATGACCACACCATCTCACCCTTGCTTCCTCTACTATCTCATGTACTACAACATCCTCATTACATGACCACACCATCTTAGTATTGCTTCCTATACTATCTCATATACTCCAACATCCTCATTACATGACCACACACTCTCCCCTTTCTTCCTCTACTATCTCATGTATTCCAACATCCTCATTACATGACCACACCATCTCACCCTTGCTTCCTCTACTATCTCATGTACTCCAACATCCTCATTACATACCCATACCATCTCAGTCTTGCTTCCTCTACTATCTCATGTGCTCCAACATCCTCATTACATGACCACACCATCTCACCCTTGCTTCCTCTACTATCTCATGTACTACAACATCCTCATTACATGACCATACCATCTCAGTCTTGCTTCCTCTACTATCTCATGTGCTCCAACATCCTCATTACATGACCACACCATCTCACCCTTGCTTCCTCTACTATCTCATGTACTACAACATCCTCATTACATGACCATACCATCTCAATCTTGCTTCCTCTACTATCTCATGTGCTCCAACATCCTCATTACATGACCATACCATCTCACCCTTGCTTCCTCTACTATCTCATGTGCTCCAACATCCTCATTACATGACCATACCATCTCAGTCTTGTTTCCTCTACTATCTCATGTACTACAACATCCTCATTACATGTCCATACCATCTCAGTCTTTCTTCCTCTACTAACTCATCTACTCCAACATCATCATTACATGACCACACCATCTTAGTATTGCTTCCTATACTATCTCATATACTCCAACATCCTCATTACATTCCCATACCATCTCAGTCTTGCTTCCTCTACTATCTCATGTGCTCCAACATCCTCATTACATGACCACACCATCTCACCCTTGCTTCCTCTACTATCTCATGTACTCCAACATCCTCATTACATGACCATACCATCTCAGTCTTGCTTCCTCTACTATCTCATGTGCTCCAACATCCTCATTACATGACCATACCATCTCAGTCTTGTTTCCTCTACTAACTCATCTACTCCAACATCCTCATTACATGACCATACCATCTCAGTCTTGTTTCCTCTACTAACTCATCTACTCCAACATCCTCATTACATGACCACACCATCTTAGTCTTTCTTCCTCTACTAACTCATCTACTCCAACATCCTCATTACATGACCACACCATCTCACCCTTGATTCCTCTACTATCTCATATACTCCAACATCCTCATTACATGACCACACCATCTTAGTCTTGCTTCCTCTACTAACTCATCTACTCCAACATCCTCATTACATGACCATACCATCTCACCCTTTCTTCCTCTACTATCTCATGTACTCCAACATCCTCATTACATGACCACACGAGCTAAGCCTTGCATATTCTATTATCTTGTGTACTGTGAGAGAAGCGCCTTAGACCATGCGGCCACTGAAGCAGGTGCCTATATACTATTTACACTATAGTGTTAAGGATGAGGAAGTTTGAATTAAGATTAAGTTTAATGACATTTGCTTGGGGGAAGAGTGTAAAACCGTTTTAGAAAAACCACATCTTCATTTCTAATCCTATTTCTCCTCTGCTAGATATAAAAAAAAATACCAACTAAACTAAACTAAACATATCTACTGAAAGATTTGATTTATTTTAGGCAAAAAAAAAAATATTTTGCTATAACAACTGTAAAACTACGAAGTTAAACTCTCATTTTTCTTTTCCACCCCTCCCCCCACCTTAAGGCCCTTGGCCTTGTCGAGTAATAGTCTAAAACCTATTTTGTGGGATGGTAGGCGGGAGGGTGGAAGGCGTAGCGTGGCTTCCCAACTGACCAAAGTATCCTTCCGCTCCAACAAGAACAGACGGATCAAGGAAACCGTAGATGGCGCTAGCTACTGGACAGGTCTTGTGGGAAAATAATACGTTTGGAAATATTAATTTTCTCGAGAACGAGTACAATTTTTTGTTAATATTTTCTAAGATAATGTATCGATGTCTATTAATTCTTACATTTTCTTACTTTTTTTTAATGAAACCCACATTTTTCTATTGCAAAATGTCAAAATTATTGATATTTGCTCACTGTTAAAATTATAGAGGAGGTGTTTATATAAAAAGCATAACTTAATCAACATGCTTCTATTCTTGAACAAACCGTTTCAGAAAAGAAAATTGCAAAACAATAAAAAAATTCCTGAAGATAACCGTTTGTTCCTATGGTTCTGCATTTCTACGCCAAATGAAAAGAGCCAAGCGCCTTAAGCAAGTTCGGCCTCCCCTGGTAACAAGCCACGCCACGCCACTGTAATAGACGCTGGCTACCTTATCTAGGTGTTGAGTCTCTAGCAGCTCTGATGCGAACTCCGTGATCACTTCCCACGCGTGGTCTGCACAAAACACAACAACAACAACTGGTAACATGGGCTTGTGATGAAGAGCAGACTTTAAAGCTTGGTGGAAATATTGTCATGGGTGTGAATTGATCAGTCAGTTTTTAAATATTGTCATGGGTGTGAATTGATCAATCAGTTTTTAAATATTGTCATGGGTGTGAATTGATCAATCAGTTTTTAAATATTGTCATGGGTGTGAATTGATCAGTCAGTTTTTAAATATTGTCATGGGTGTGAATTGATCAATCAGTTTTTAAATATTGTCATGGGTGTGAATTGATCAGTCAGTTTTTAAATATTGTCATGGGTGTGAATTGATCAATCAGTTTTTAAATATTGTCATGGGTGTGAATTGGTCAGTCAGTTTTTAAATATTGCCACGGGTGTGAATTGGTCAGTCAGTTTTTAAATATTGTCATGGGTGTGAATTGATCAGTCAGTTTTTAAATATTGTCATGGGTGTGAATTGATCAATCAGTTTTTAAATATTGTCATGGGTGTGAATTGATCAATCAGTTTTTAAATATTGTCATGGGTGTGAATTGATCAGTCAGTTTTTAAATATTGCCATGGGTGTGAATTGATCAATCAGTTTTTAAATATTGTCATGGGTGTGAATTGGTCAGTCAGTTTTTAAATATTGCCACGGGTGTGAATTGGTCAGTCAGTTTTTAAATATTGTCATGGGTGTGAATTGATCAATCAGTTTTTAAATATTGTCATGGGTGTGAATTGATCAATCAGTTTTTAAATATTGTCATGGGTGTGAATTGATCAATCAGTTTTTAAATATTGTCATGGGTGTGAATTGATCAGTCAGTTTTTAAATATTGCCATGGGTGTGAATTGATCAATCAGTTTTTAAATATTGTCATGGGTGTGAATTGATCAGTCAGTTTTTAAATATTGCCATGGGTGTGAATTGATCAATCAGTTTTTAAATATTGTCATGGGTGTGAATTGATCAATCAGTTTTTAAATATTGTCATGGGTGTGAATTGATCAGTCAGTTTTTAAATATTGTCATGGGTGTGAATTGATCAGTCAGTTTTTAAATATTGTCATGGGTGTGAATTGATCAATCAGTTTTTAAATATTGCCATGGGTGTGAATTGATCAGTCAGTTTTTAAATATTGTCATGGGTGTGAATTGATCAGTCAGTTTTTAAATATTGTCATGGGTGTGAATTGGTCAGTCAGTTTTTAAATATTGCCATGGGTGTGAATTGGTCAGTCAGTTTTTAAATATTGTCATGGGTGTGAATTGATCAATCAGTTTTTAAATATTGCCATGGGTGTGAATTGATCAATCAGTTTTTAAATATTGTCATGGGTGTGAATTGATCAATCAGTTTTTAAATATTGCCATGGGTGTGAATTGATCAGTCAGTTTTTAAATATTGTCATGGGTGTGAATTGATCAATCAGTTTTTAAATATTGCCATGGGTGTGAATTGGTCAGTCAGTTTTTAAATATTGTCATGGGTGTGAATTGGTCAGTCAGTTTTTAAATATTGTCATGGGTGTGAATTGGTCAGTCAGTTTTTAAATATTGCCATGGGTGTGAATTGGTCAGTCAGTTTTTAAATATTGTCATGGGTGTGAATTGGTCAGTCAGTTTTTAAATATTGTCATGGGTGTGAATTGGTCAGTCAGTTTTTAAATATTGTCATGGGTGTGAATTGGTCAGTCAGTTTTTAAATATTGTCATGGGTGTGAATTGGTCAGTCAGTTTTTAAATATTGTCATGGGTGTGAATTGGTCAGTCAGTTTTTAAATATTGTCATGGGTGTGAATTGGTCAGCCAGTTTTTAAATATTGCCATGGGTGTGAATTGGTCAGTCAGTTTTTAAATATTGCCATGGGTGTGAATTGGTCAGTCAGTTTTTAAATATTGTCATGGGTGTGAATTGGTCAGTCAGTTTTTAAATATTGTCATGGGTGTGAATTGATCAGTCAGTTTTTAAATATTGTCATGGGTGTGAATTGATCAGTCAGTTTTTAAATATTATCATGGGTGTGAATTGGTCAGTCAGTTTTTAAATATTGTCACGGGTGTGAATTGATCAGTCAGTTTTTAAATATTGTCATGGGTGTGAATTGATCAGTCAGTTTTTAAATATTGTCATGGGTGTGAATTGATCAGTCAGTTTTTATTTCCACTGCTCCTTTCTACCCGTCCGGTTCATACGCTTATCTACTAATTAGGGATGAGATGGTTGTATTTATATGAAGTGTACCCACATTTGCCTGTAAAGAGAGAAATAGAGAGGAGAAAAACTGTTTTGGAAAAATCACCCACACCCTCAGTAAGCCTGACAAAGACCTGGTGGTCTAGGGGTAAGGTGTCAGACTTCTGTGCTGGCGGCCGGGGTTCAATCCTCGGTCCCGGCACAGATTTATCTGATTTCCAAACCCTTCCTTCACCTCTGACAAGACATCTTGTGAACGTGGGGAATGCCAGGCCTCCACCGTGGTTCGGATTCCACGTTAAACTGTAGGTCCTTCATTTCATCTCACAATCACCCTACCATTACACATTAGCGTAAGTGCGTATAACCCGAACGGGTAGTAAGACGCGGTGCTAATAATAATAGTGAGCCTGACCTAGATTCGAACCTAAATATTCCCGTCATCGGTGTTTTAGTCTACTGTGAGAGAAGCGCCTTAGACCATGCGGCCACTGAAGCAGGTGCCTATATACTATTTACACTATTGTGTTAAGGATGAGGAAGTTTGAATTAAGATTAAGTTTAATGGCATTTGCTTGGGGGAAGAGTGTAAAACCGTTTTAGAAAAACCACCCTCAATAAATAATTCAATGAAAAATCCTTTTCAGGTGGTATTTGAAGAGTGTTTACAACTAGATAAACACTCTGTAAACATTTGCTTGTATTGCATTTTACGTTTTATTTGTAGTTTGCAGTCTGAGCAGGTTCGTTTGTGGGTTCGTTTATAGGAACCTAGCTTTATAAAAACTAGTCTATTGACGCCGGAAGGCAATTTTTGTCTGTTCTATAGTAGAACCATCTTTAAAGTGATCTTAAAAAAAAAATGTGATGTAACTGTGGACTGTACGTAACGATCCCCGTGTTACGGACTCGACCTGTCCCAACGAGTGCGGCCATTTTAACCTGAAGTCTGTGGGTCTGTTAGATACCTCGGCTGTGACTTAGGGTATTTTACCTATATGGTTTCCCTCTCTTCCAAATAAGAATATATATACTTCGGTCATGTTTGATTTGGGTGAGATAACCAGAACTTTAAGATAATTATTAGTACATTTACAATTTTCCCGTTCTTGGTGAAACGGTATAAGAAATAATAATGAAAAAAATGAAAAAAATTGAATTTTCAAGTTTTATTTAACTTTCAGATTTGAGAGTCAAAAATTGAGGTTAGGCCTATCGAAAATCGTGAAATTTAGATCGATCTTTTCTATATCGAGGGTATCGAGTAATCAGGTTTGACTTACTTTTTTTTTTTTTAATAATGGTCACATGGCTACATTTTGGTTTTCGTTTATCCATAAGAGGAAAACATTTCTATATTTGGTTTGAGCATCATCAGGATGGAGACTATACCTGGACACGCCATTATGAAGAAGGTTAGGTCTTTATGTTAACGTACTGTACCATCTATGTGCATACATCTCCCTTGGCGCGGTACTCACCGACGTCATCCTCCGTGGCGTTCTGTGCGACTGCGCAGAACCGGATCACGTACTTCTCGTTGACGGAAGCGGGCACCATGTGGAGTCTACCGGACTCGTTGATGTTGCTCAGCAGCTTCTGTTCAGCTCGTCCGAACCTTCAGACGGAAACACACCAGACCAGTGGAGAATGGGAAGTCTGTGTTATCGGGTGTGGCTTGAGGCCGATAAGGTTTGGACTCATGAAAAGGCTGAATACAGTCCTGGTAATCTGCCTAGGAGCTATTCAACCTGGTAATCTGCCTAGGAGCTATTCCAGCCCTGGTAATCTGCCTAGGAGCTATTCCAGCCTGGTCATCTGCTAGGAGCTATTCCAGCCTGTCATCTGCCTAGCAGCTATCCAGCCTGTTCATCTACCTAGGAGCTATTCAGCCTGGTATCTGCCTAGGAGCATTCAACCTGGTAATCTGCTAGGAGCTATTCAGCCTGGTCATCTACTAGGAGCTATTCCAGCCCTGGTAATCTGCTAGGAGCTTTCCAGCCTGGTCATCTATAGGAGCTATTCAGCCCTGGTCATCTGCTAGGATCTATTCCAGCCCTGGTCATCTGCCTAGGAGCTATTCCAGCCCTGGTCATCTACCTAGGAGCTATTCCAGCCCTGGTCATTTGCCTAGGAGTTATTCCAGCCCTGGTAAGCTGCCTAAGGCTATATTCCAACCTTGGTATCTGCCTAGGAGCTAATCCAGACCTGATAACTGGTCTAGGCTCTATTAAAACCCTAGTAATCTGTCTAGGATCTATTCCAACCCTAGTAATCTGCCTAGGAGCTATTCCAACCCTAGTAATCTGTCTAGGCTCTATTCCAACCAACATGGTAATCTGCCTAGGAGTTATTCGAACCCTGGTAAGCTGCCTAGGAGCTATTCCAGACCTGGTAATCTGTATAGGCTCTATTACAACCCTAGTAATCTGTCTAGGATCTATTCCAACCCTAGTAATCTGTCTAGGCTCTATTCCAGCCTTGGTAATCTGCCTAGGAGCTAGTCCGACCCTGGTAAGCTGCCTAGGAGCTAATACAACCCTGGTAATCTGTCTAGGAGCTAATAAAACCCTAGTAATCTGTCTAGGAGTTATTCCAACCCTGGTAAACTGCCTAGAAGCTAGTACAGACCTGGTAATCTGCTAGGAGTTATTCCAACCCTAATAATCTGCCTAGGAGCTATTCCAACCTAGTAATCTGTCTAGGCTCTATTCCAACCCAACCCTGGTAATCTGCCTAGGAGTTATTCGAACCTGGTAAGCTGCTAGGAGCTATTCCAGACCTGCTAATCTGTATAGGCTCTATTACAACCCTAGTAATCTGTCTAGGATCTATTCCAACCCTAGTAATCTGTCTAGGCTCTATTCCAGCCTTGGTAATCTGCCTAGGAGCTAGTCCGACCCTGGTAAGCTGCCTAGGAGCTAATACAACCCTGGTAATCTGTCTAGGAGCTAATACAACCCTAGTAATCCGTCTAGGAGCTATTCCAGCCCTGGTAAGCTTCCTAGGCTCTATTCCAGCCCTGGTAATCTGCCTAGGAGCTAATTTAGACCTGGTAATCTGCCTAGGAGCCAATACAACCATGGTAAGCTGCCTAGGAGCTAATCCAGACCTGGTAATCTGCCTAGGAGCTAATACATACCCTAGTAATCTCTCTAGGAGCTATTCCAGCCCTGGTAAGCTTCCTAGGCTCTATTCCAGCCCTGGTAATCTGCCTAGGAGCTAGTCCGACCTGGTAAGCTGCCTAGGAGCTAATACAACCCTGGTAATCTGTCTAGGAGCTAATACAACCCTAGTAATCTCTCTAGGAGCTATTCCAGCCCTGGTAAGCTTCCTAGGCTCTATTCCAGCCCTGGTAATCTGCCTAGGAGCTAGTCCGACCCTGGTAATCTGTCTAGGAGCTATTCCAGCTCTGGTAATCTTCCTAAGCACTAGTACAAATCTGATTGTTTGTCTAGGAACTAGTCTGACCCTGGCCAATTATATAGGGCTAGTCTAACGATGGCCCAACTATCTTGGGCAGGGATAGCGCAACTTTACCGACCAATGTCTCATTTAAGGTCGAGCCAAATTTTGAACTAGTCTAGTGTGCCACCTCTTATTAAAATTTTTAATGAATATTTAAAAATCAAAACCTGTTAAATATTATGAATTGTAATTAATTACTAAATTATAAATATTTTAATAACGCCGGTATTTTAAAGAAGAATAATGTATTAAATTGTCAACGTGGGTCTTTTAGACAATATTAATTTCAATAACTTAAAGTAAACACGTTAAAATTTAATATCTTTATTTAAAAAAATAGACAATGTATATATGCTATTAAAATTAAAAAACTTGCATAACATTTTCCATAATAGTTAAAAATATGTTGTTGTGTTTTGTTATCCAAGATATTTACGTTCGGTTCGTAACTTTTTGTCTCCAACAGAACACAAAATACACTTAAATACAAGCAAGACGATTTATAACCATTAACTTAATTAAGTCGTCTGTGACATGACATTGAATGACATGGCTGTCGAAATGTTATTGACTCAAAAAAAAAAAAAAATCACATGACCTCGATGTCTGCGTGCCACTAAGATCGTGTTGGCGTGCCACTTGTGTCATAGATTTGCCATTCCTGTCAAAGATCGTTATTTCATACCTTGACTTCGTTGCAGACCTGGAACCTGCGGTCCTGGTTCACCAGAGCCTCGAACCTTTTAGCCAGACGAATGTGGTGCCGGATGTAGCTCTGCAGACCGGAAATACCGTAGCTCCTCAGGACGAACCACAACTTCAAAGACCTAGTTAAAATATGTTTTCACTAGAAATACAGAGAGGCGCGTTTATTGGTCCTCTTTAACTCTAGAATGAACTTAGTACATCACGTTAAAAAAACTCCATTTTGTGAGACCGCAAGTGGGCTAGACCGACCGAGCGGCCGACACCATTAGCGATGATAGTGCCAATATTTGCGGATAGAGGGTGTCATGTGGTCAGCACAATGAACCTTCTGGCCTTTAATCTTAGTTTTCAAGATCGGAGTTATTATTATTATTAGCACCGCGTCTTACTACCCGTTCGGGTTATACGCACTTACGCTAATGCGTAATGGTAGGGTGAGTGTGAGATGAAATCAAGGACCTACAGTTTAACGTGGAATCCGAACCACGGTGGCGGCCTGGCATTCCACACACTCACAAGATATCTTGTCAGGAAGGTTTGGAAATCAGATAAATCTGTGCCGGGACCGAGGATTGAACCCCGGCCGCCAGCACAGAAGTCCTGACACCTTACCCCTAGACCACCAGGTCACCTAAGATCGGAGTTATTTATTCAAGTATCTCCTCATTAGTCCTTACGTGACTGGGTTTGACTCCGTTACAGACCAACTGCTTCACAGGAAAATTCTGGGAGCAACTGGAATCTAACCTTTGATTAAAAAAATAAAAAATGAATCGGGTCAGATTGAACCCTGCCCTCATATTGAAAACAAAATATATGAGTACTTAGTTTAGGTATGTTAAAATTAAAAACCACATACCAGAAATGCGGGTTTATGGTCAATAACCTCATGGAGGGATGGTGAAGAGGGTCATGAAGTCCCCGGGGGGAAACCAGGGATTGGAGGGAGGGGAAATAGCTATTCATTAAATTTGATAGCTAAGGTCTTATCAGTAACGGTGTCACTTGAGGTTTTCCTACTGGAATATGCACCTAACTAGCTACTAGTGGATCGTTGCGGCGATGGCTGCAGATTATCGCTAAAATGTGTTTAAAACCACGTGACTGCGTGAACACTTGTCGGTACCCCACCTTCCATTGGACTAAATTTTCCCAGTGTGTCCACTTGTTGAAAGATAGGAGCCCACCTGAACCTCCTGCTGAGAGCAACACGTGTTGAAAGGATAGGGAGCCCACCTGAACCTCCTGCTGAGAGCAACACGTGGTGAAAGGATAGGGAGCCCACCTGAACCTCCTGCTGAGAGGGACACCCCCAGTGGCGATAGTCGATGGCGGCGTCAGAGTACCCGTGCTGCAGGTACAGAGGGTCGACGACGAGGGCCGACGTGAGACGGAACCTGTCCCTCACCCACATGGTGGAGCAGTCGAAGTTGACGAGCAGCCACTTGTTGGAGTTGGTGTTGAACGAGTCGGCGTACTCTATCCCTCCCAGCATCGGTTTCAGTTCGGGGCAGATGAAGGCGTTCCCTGCGTACGCCCCGTCCACGTGCAGCCAGACCGCGGGGAACCTCTTGCACACCGGCCCCACCTCGGGGAGGTTGTCGAACGAACAGCAGGACGTCGTGCCCAGAGTGGTAGACACGAAGAACGGGGTCAGACCCATCGCCTCGTCCTCTTCCATGGCCTGGATGGGTCACACGTTCAACCAACGGAACTGTCAGATATTCCGTTTATAAACGATACACACAAATCTCTTATTAGCAAACTACCCTTAATCTCATAATTATATAATACACTCTTCAGATATACGTTTTTAACAAAATCGTTGGATCCATTTTTGGAAAATTTCATGTTTTCATAACTCGGTCACAAATGAACTATTCTTAATTTTACATCCATAATTAAAATCACAATTTGCCCTCGAGGTATGAACATACTAAGATCTAAATATCAAGTTTGAGCAAAATATCTTCAATTGGTTTTTACTGTAGCTCCAGGTATATACAGACATAAGGGACACATATACAGACAGACATACAGACATGGGGATATACCTACAAACATGGGGATAGACAGTCATGGTCGCAGACAAACATACGTGGTGATAGACACACAGCAAGCATTAGGACAGACCGACAGACAGACATGGGGACAGACAGAATTTATAAATCTACGTGTTTGGGTAAAATAACATATAAATATATTCTTGACCATTAGAATACACTTTGACCTGAAAATCAATTTTGAAATTGTGTTCTCGTGCTATCTTCTTAATTCAGACATAATAAGCGATTAATGCTACTAAAAGGCTTTATGCTAATTTTCGACGCGTCTAAATTCAACTTTGTCATTGACCTTGGGAATAGAATATAACTTAGTGATATGCTAGTGGATACAATCCCTCAACTGTTTGACCTTGAATTGTCAAACGTATGAAATATTTAATTTAAATTTGTTCGTCAGAGAACGTAGTTATTTAACAAGAGTCGTGTCCAGTTGAAAAATCGTTTTAAGTCAAACTTTATTGCTTTGTCCAAATTACAGGGCTTATGTTAAAGCTGGACGTTAAGGTGGGATGGCGTTTGAAAAGGCAAGTGTTTTTTGCAGTTTTTATGGCAAAACTTTTTTTGGTCTAATATAAAAAAATTCTGTTCCAGTAGAAACATAGAGAATAATTTTCCTCACATGGTGACCTCAACAGTTGTTGTATATCTGCCAAGGGTGTACTGAAATGTAATGACTTTTTCTCTTCATTTAAAAAGTTTCTCATCTGCTCACGACAAATATTCAGGTACCGTTGAAATTACTCTGTGTATAATATTAAACTAGACGTATCTACTTAAACAACATTTTATTTATTTTTGGCTGGAAGGTTTTTTGTTATAAAAACTGCAAGAGTACGTAGCTAGGATTTAGTTTGTTTACATCGTAACTTAAGGTGGATACCTTGGTCATCGAGAAAGTATTAATCGCTGTAATACCCAACGGCTTAAAATGTAATGGTCTGTATCTTTTTCTGAAACAACTTTTTTATTCTAACTAAGCTTATACTCCCCTTTGTCCTTCGCCTACATCCGCCCTTTGACTTGTCATTAAGAAAAAAGGGTAAATAAAACTATGAAACTTCTTATCTCAAGGTAGAGCCAAAGCTCACTATTAGTTCTTAAGTATCTTAGCACTTTCTGTTGTGAACCTATCAACAAATTACTCTCTTAAAGGAAGGGTAATTCTGGAGCCTTTTTTCATCAAGTCTCATAGTTCCGCAAATGTAATTAAAGAGTTGTTGAAAATGAGCCAATGTTACAGTTTCACACGTTTTTTTCTATTAATAAATCTCAAAATATAGGAAAAAGAGCCCTGTTTAAATTTTTCGACTTTAATTTGGTATGAACCATATTTTGAAACATCACTTCTTAGAGTAAAATATTAGGTTAGAGTTTAACGTCGACGCGGTAATTTCTCGCTAACCTTTAAGTTAAAAAAAAACTTTAAATACTTAATTTAATAATAATATTTATAAATTATTGCTATTTACGTACACTTAAAAAAAGTTTCATCATACTAGTGTCCAACTTTCCTTTGAGTTATTTTATTGCTGCCGTCATGCTCTATTGTCCGCACTCTTTCAAATCCACGCGTCATCCCCTTGTCACACACGCGTGTGGCAAGCTAGAAGGATTGTGTCACACATATGAAAGAGTTGTTGAAGGTTAAATCTAAGGTAAACGCCCTCGTTTCTCAGCGGGTGGGGTCGATGCCAGTAATCTCTCCAGTCAATCATCGGGTCAAAATAGGCGATGTCGCCAATCAAGGCGAGAAAGATCTGTCAGCGTAAGGGCTACGTCGTGCCATTTGTCCACCGCCCTCTCTTCAAACTCCTTTCAGGATTTATTACCACTGAACATCATATATGAAGGAGCCGCATGGTCTATTAACGAAACAGTGTTGTCATTATCTTGGTTTTCACGTGCCCTTATTTTTTTAGCGTGCCATTATCACCCGTTCGGACTATACGCCTGTATTATTATTATTATTATTATTATTATTATTATTATTAGCACCGCGTCTTACTACCCGTTCGGGTTATACGCACTTACGCTAATGTGTAATGGTAGGGTGATTGTGAGATGAAATGGAGGACCTACAGTTTAACGTGGAATCCGAACCACGGTGGAGGCCTGGCATTCCCCACATTCACAAGTTGTCTTGTCAGTGGTGAAGGAAGGGTTTGGTGATCAGATAAATCTGTGCCGGGACCGAGGATTGAACCCCGGACCCCAGCACAGAAGTCTGACACCTTACCCCTAGACCGCCAGGTCACCTACTATACGCCTATAATTAAAAGTCTAGAAAAATATCCAATGTTTAACAGTAAGGGGAATTGGCTGTAAACTAGCTTCGGTGGCTACATGGTGTAAGGCGTAACTCTCGCAACATACTAGACTGCCGATGATGGGGAGAACCGGTTTCGAATCCCAGTCAGGTGTACCGAGTTTTTCCTCCAAGTAGTTTTATACTCTCCCTCTATGCAAATATGACTACATTTGATCTAAATTATACCTTCCTTATCCATAACACATCAGCGTAATTAGTATGTATGCGGCGTATAATCTAAACGGATGGTCTTGCAATGCTAAGAAAAAAAAAAGCTTGTAGTAAAATCAATTTTACATTGCTTTTTGTTTGCCTGGTTTCCTCAATTGACTATTTGGGGGCCTAGATCCCATATTTTTATGCCTATTTTAAACTTTTTTGGTGCCTAAGAACTCGCTGCCTGGTCAAAAAAAAACTTCTGAGAAATTTATTTGCAAGTTTTTCCCGTATATCTAAGTTCATATGCTTATTATCAATTAGTTGTTTCTTATTGGCAAAGCCCTTTTTGGCTAAAACGATTCATCACTTATACCTGCATAACATGCATTGCAAGATATAGAAATTGGCACACACAGTTAAATACGGCATCTGTAAAACTAACGTATGAACGTATGCATACATTAAAATATAAGAATCGTCAATAGTCCTAATTTATCATGTAATTGTGTATTCCCACTGTAACTCGTTTGGGCCTAGGTACAGTTTGGAGCTCTGAATATAAATATATATTACCTGTTTCAGGCTATATATGTAGTATATATTTACTTTATGGAAGAAAACCACTGATTTTTAAAAAAAGTTATTATTATTATTATTATTATTATTATTATTATTATTATTATTAGCACTGCGTCTTAATACCCGTTTGGGTTGTACGCACTTACGCTAATGTGTAATGGTAGGGTGATTGTGAGATGAAATGAAGGACCTACAGTTTAACGTGGGATCCGAACCACGGCGGAGGCCTGGCATTCCACACATTCACAAGCTGTAATTAATACACGTCTTGTCAGAGGTGAAGGAAGGGTTTGGCAATCAGATAAATCTGTGCCGGGACCGAGGATTGATCCCCGGACCCCAGCACAGAAGTGAGACATCTTAGCCCTAGACCACCAGGTCAATCCACGTATTTTGTAGAGTTTGGAGCAGTTATTTGTCCTGTCTCAGTCTATAAAAATGAGTGATGTCACGAGTAAAAGATTTGATGAGCTTATAAACAAATCAGTGATTAATTAAAAAAAAGTTAATATTCTTTATTTGACAAATGAAAAATATAACACCTTGTTGAGTGAATTAAAAGATGCAAAGAAGAAAGTTGCTAATATCACCAGTGTTTGTTGTAAAAGAAGAAATTCTTTAATATGTTCGTTTTGATGAACTTTTTAACGTGACACATGAGAGACATATTGCTATTGGCCATGGCGGAAGAACTTGGATGATTATTGAACTGAATCGCAAGTACAAGAAGGTGACCGTTTAAACAATCGTTATATATTTGAGGTTATGTGAGCCGTGTCAAAAGCAACAACAACAACAACAGCAACAGCAACAAAAAACTTGATATCAGGGAGTTGTAGTGAAACCCATCTGACACAGCGAACAGAATTCTCGTTGCTAAATAGACTTAATCAATATGCAAGCTAACTCAGATAATATGTCGATATTCATATTGGTATATCAGGATCATTTGACCCCCTAGCACTGCATTTTAAAAGGCTTGACGAAGTTACATCTCATATCTTGGATATTTTCACCCCTCCATTCTGATAGCGGAAGAGAGTTATGTTACCAATCCGTAAAAAGGTTATGTAACGTATGGAATGATATAAGAAATAGTCCAAGGAAAACCAAGACACAGTCTCGGGGATCGGTTGAACGTATGAACCAAGACATTGGAAATATGTTAGCAACTTGGATGTACACAAATCAAACTTCAAAGTTGTTTGAAGGCTGGAGGTTTCTACAACCAATGAAGAACAGGGCGTATCAAGAGAGTCTTTAATGTTCGCCATATGAAGAACAGGGCGTATCAAGAGAGTCTTTAATGTTCGCTATATGAAGAACAGGGGGTATCACGAGAGTCTTTAATGTTCGCCATATGAAGAACAGGGCGTATCAAGAGAGTCTTTAATGTTCGCCATATGAAGAACAGGGCGTATCAAGAGAGTCTTTAATGTTCGCCATATGAAGAACAGGGCGTATCAAGAGAGTCTTTAATGTTCGCAATATGAAGAACAGGGCGTATCAAGAGAGTCTTTAATGTTCGCCATATGAAGAACAGGGCGTACCAAGAGAGTCTTTAATGTTCGCCATATGAAGAACAGGGCTTATCAAGAGAGTCTTTAATGTTCGCCATATGAAGAACAGGGCGTATCAAGAGAGTCTTTAATGTTCGCCATATGAAGAACAGGGCGTACCAAGAGAGTCTTTAATGTTCGCCATATGAAGAACAGGGCGTATCAAGAGAGTCTTTAATGTTCACCATATGAAGAACAGGGCGTATCAAGAGAGTCTTTAATGTTCGCTATATGAAGAACAGGGGTATCACGAGAGTCTTTAATGTTCGCCATATGAAGAACAGGGCGTACCAAGAGAGTCTTTAATGTTCGCCATATGAAGAACAGGGCGTATCAAGAGAGTCTTTAATGTTCGCCATATGAAGAACAGGGCGTACCAAGAGAGTCTTTAATGTTCGCCATATGAAGAACAGGGCGTATCAAGAGAGTCTTTAATGTTCGCCATATGAAGAACAGGGCGTATCACGAGAGTCTTTAATGTTCGCCATATGAATAATAGGGCGTATCAAGAGAGTCTTTAATGTTCGCCATATGAAGAACAGGGCGTATCAAGAGAGTCTTTAATGTTCGCCATATGAAGAACAGGGCGTATCAAGAGAGTCTTTAATGTTCGCCATATGAAGAACAGGGCGTATCAAGAGAGTCTTTAATGTTCGCCATATGAAGAACAGGGCGTACCAAGAGAGTCTTTAATGTTCGCCATATGAAGAATAGGGCGTATCAAGAGAGTCTTTAATGTTCGCCATATGAAGAACAGGGCGTATCAAGAGAGTCTTTAATGTTCGCCATATGAAGAACAGGGCGTATCAAGAGAGTCTTTAATGTTCGCCATATGAAGAACAGGGCGTACCAAGAGAGTCTTTAATGTTCGCCATATGAAGAACAGGGCGTATCAAGAGAGTCTTTAATGTTCTCCATATGAAGAACAGGGCGTATCACGAGAGTCTTTAATGTTCGCCATATGAAGAATAGGGCGTATCAAGAGAGTCTTTAATGTTCGCCATATGAAGAACAGGGCGTATCAAGAGAGTCTTTAATGTTCGCCATATGAAGAACAGGGCGTATCAAGAGAGTCTTTAATGTTCGCCATATGAAGAACAGGGCGTATCAAGAGAGTCTTTAATGTTCGCCATATGAAGAACAGGGCGTACCAAGAGAGTCTTTAATGTTCGCCATATGAAGAATAGGGCGTATCAAGAGAGTCTTTAATGTTCGCCATATGAAGAACAGGCGTATCAAGAGAGTCTTTAATGTTCGCCATATGAAGAACAGGGCGTATCAAGAGAGTCTTTAATGTTCGCCTTATGAAGAATAGGGCGTATCACGAGAGTCTTTAATGTTCGCCATATGAAGAATAGGGCGTATCAAGAGAGTCTTTAATGTTCGCCATATGAAGAACAGGGCGTATCAAGAGAGTCTTTAATGTTCGCCATATGAAGAACAGGGCGTATCAAGAGAGTGTTTAATGTTCGCCATATGAAGAACAGGGCGTATCAAGAGAGTCTTTAATGTTTGCCATATGAAGAACAGGGCGTACCAAGAGAGTCTTTAATGTTCGCCATATGAAGAATAGGGCGTATCAAGAGAGTCTTTAATGTTCGCCATATGAAGAACAGGGCGTATCAAGAGAGTCTTTAATGTTCGCCATATGAAGAACAGGGCGTATCAAGAGAGTCTTTAATGTTCGCCATATGAAGAATAGGGCGTATCAAGAGAGTCTTTAATGTTCGCCATATGAAGAACAGGGCGTACCAAGAGAGTCTTTAATGTTTGCCATATGAAGAACAGGGCGTACCAAGAGAGTCTTTAATGTTCGCCATATGAAGAATAGGGCGTATCAAGAGAGTCTTTAATGTTCGCCATATGAAGAACAGGCGTATCAAGAGAGTCTTTAATGTTCGCCATATGAAGAACAGGGCGTATCAAGAGAGTCTTTAATGTTCGCCTTATGAAGAATAGGGCGTATCACGAGAGTCTTTAATGTTCGCCATATGAAGAATAGGGCGTATCAAGAGAGTCTTTAATGTTCGCCATATGAAGAATAGGGCGTATCAAGAGAGTCTTTAATGTTCGCCATATGAAGAACAGGGCGTATCAAGAGAGTCTTTAATGTTCGCCATATGAAGCGATGTTTGGTGTTCCAATGTAACTGGACATTGCCATTTCGGTTATTCCACGTGATTTAATTAATAATATAAATTACGAAGAAGATTTAGAAAAAAAGTGTGTTGATCGCTGGAAATAGAGGCAGGAGGGACTCAGAAGAAAGGTAAGACAATGGTCAAGGAATCAATCCCATGTAAGATTTACAGCAAGAACGTACATTTGGAATAGAGAATGAAGCAGCAGACCAACCGCTCCCTTCTGACGCGTGTGACGTGGCTCCGACTACCGACACTCAGTGAAAGACTGCCAGAGATGGCCTTATCATTGGCTTGGGGGGGATGTTGCAACAATCTTTTAAATCGTCAACGGATCCGCCTCGGTGGCGTAGTTAGCTAACGCGCTAGTCGTGTTGAGCTCGACTGCTGAGGACGGGGAGAGAGAGGTTCGAATCTCGGTCGGGTTAACTAGGGGTGGTTTTTCCTAAATGGTTTTCCACTCTCCCTCCACGCAAATGCGGGTTCACTTCCTCTAATTAAACCTTCCCAATTCCTAATCCATTAGTGTAATTAGTACTTAAAGCGTATATTCCGAACGGGTAGTAAGACGCGGCGCTAAATATTATTATTATTATTATTATTAAATCGTCAACTCTTTTTTTATACAACCACGTCCTTCTACCCTTTCGAGTTCCTTATTTATTAGTTACGTTAATAGTTTTAAGTATTAGGGAGGTTATATTTTGAGGTAATCTACTTTCAGTTGTGTGATAGAAGGAGTGTGGGGAAAAATTAATTAAAGCCACCTTCTATAGACCCATTCGGGATTTGAACCTCGATCTCCCCGTCTTCAACAGGCCAGTCTAAGACGAGATTGAATACTTTTAGACCATCCGGCTCCTAAATCTGGTGTTTAATACTAACGTCTCGAAACGAACGAGACGAAATATACATTGAATAAGTCTGTGCATATCTCCTTGACCAAGCTGTTATTATGTTTGAAGTGTTGGAGTATAAGTTATTAGCATATTTTGCATCCTTTCACCTTTTCTCGAAAATTAATGACACGTAACAGGTTTGGCGAGGTGAAGGGTCATCTTTCTTCAAGTGTGGGAGTTTTTGATGTGCGTACGGCGATGAGAGAGAGATTATGTCCAACTCCCCTTCCCTCAGATAAACCAGTTAAGGATGGCCCCTCATCTATAAACCTAACACTGGTTTGTTTAGTTGATAAACGTGGAACGTGTTTCGAGAACGTCTTTGGCAGCCTTTGTTTCTAAAGTCTTCATACCGATGACAAACTGGTGGTGAAGATACCAAACTATGTTTTCCATTAAATGTTTCTCAAATATCAATTATATTTTATTTCTGTTCACTTTCAGATTTTGGTTGGGGTGGGGGAAAGAATCGAAAAACTTTTTTTGGCCAAAATAAATAAAATATAACATCCATAGATGCTATAAGTTTAATTTTCTACACATAATCATTCACACAGTTATCAAATATTTGTCACCAATATATTGGAACTTGAAAAGAGATTACTTCTCTTTATTTTTGAAATTTCAGTTCAAATTCTGCAATGTCCGTGACAAATATTCAAGAATTGTTGAGATTAATATGCACAAAAAATTAAACTAATTTTTTTTATCTCCAAACGTACCATGCTGTCAGCCCGCGATAGAACAATACCGACCAAGCGGCCGCCGTATGTTAGCGAGGATAATGCCAACTTATGTGGATGGAGAGTGTCATATGGTAAGCACAACAAACACTAGGGTAGTTAATCTCAGTTTTATAGACCGGGGCTGCAACTTTTTTTATTTCATTAATCTCCTCATTTGATCCCACGAGGCTGAGTCGACCCCGTTAAAGACCAACTGCTCTCTGGATTTTTAGCCAGTTGACCACTAGACCATAGACTGTCATTAAACTTATCGAATTAAATAATATTTAATTTAATTTGACCAAACAAGTTTTTTGTCATAAATTCGGACTGAAAAATTCGCGTTCCCTCGCAGCCCCCCTCAAGCTTTGTTTATTATAGCCTCTCTATAGACTGTTCAAAGTGACTTTATTTATTATAGCCTCTCTATAGACTGTTCACAGTAACTTTGTTTATTATAGCCTCTCTATAGACTATTCAGAGTAACTTTATTTATTATAGCCTCTCTATAGACTGTTCACAGTAACTTTGTTTATTATAGCCTCTCTATAGACTGTTCACAGTAACTTTTTTATTATAGCCTCTCTCTATAGACTGTTCAAAGTATCTTTTTTATTATAGCCTCTCTCTATAGACTGTTCAAAGTAACTTTGTTTATTATATCCTCTTTATAGACTGTTCACAGTAACTTTGTTTATTATATCCTCCTTATAGACTGTTCACAGTAACTTTGTTTATTATATCCTAGCTATAGACTGTTCACAGTAACTTTGTTTATTATATCCTCTCTATAGACTGTTCATAGTAACTTTATTTATTATACCCTCTCTATAGACTGTTCACAGTAACTTTATTTATTATACCCTCTCTATAGACTGTTCACAGTTACTTTGTTTATTATATCCTCTCTATAGACTGTTCAGAGTAACTTTGTTTTTTATACCCTCTCTATAGACTGTTCACAGTAACTTTATTTATTATACCCTCTCTATAGACTGTTCACAGTAATTTTGTTTATTATACCCTCTCTATTGTCTGTTCACAGTAACTTTTTTTATTATAGCCTCTCTATAGTCTGTTCAAAGTAACTTTGTTTATTATATCCTCTCTATAGACTGTTTACAGTAACTTTATTTATTATACCCTCTCTATAGACTGTTCACAGTTACTTTGTTTATTATATCCTCTCTATAGACTGTTCCAGTAACTTTGTTTATTATACCCTCTCTATAGACTGTTCACAGTAACTTTTTTATTATACCCTCTCTATAGACTGTTCACAGTAACTTTGTTTATTATAGCCTCTCTATTGTCTGTTCACACTAACTTTTTTATTATAGCCTCTCTATAGACTGTTCACAGTAACTTTTTTTATTATACCCTCTCTATAGACTGTTCACAGTAACGTTGTTTATTATAGCCTCTCTATTGTCTGTTCACAGTAACTTTGTTTATTATAGCCTCTCTATAGACTGTTCAAAGTAACTTTGTTTATTATAGCCTCTCTCTAGACTGTTCAAAGTAACTTTGTTTATTATAGCCTCTCTATAGTCTGTCCACAGTAACTTTGTTTATTATAGCCTCTCTCTATATACTGTTCACAGTAACTTTGTTTATTATAGCCTCTTTATAGACTGTTCACAGTAACTTTTTTTATTATAGCCTCTCTATAGACTGTTCACAGTAACTTTGTTTTTATAGCCTTTCTATAGATTGTTCACAGTAACTTTTTTATTATAGCCTCGCTCTATAGACTGTTCAAAGTAACTTTGTTTATTATATCCTCTCTATAGACTGTTCACTGTAACTTTGTTTATTATAGCCTCTTTATAGTCTGTTCACAGTAACTTTATTTATTATAGTCTCTCTATAGACTATTCAGAGTAACTTTATTTATTATAGCCTCTCTATAGACTGTTCACAGTAACTTTGTTTATTATAGCCTCTCTATAGACTGTTCAAAGTGATTTTATTTATTATAGCCTCTCTATAGACTGTTCACAGTAACTTTTTTTACTATACCCACTCTATAGACTGTTCACAGTAACTTTGTTTATTATATCCTCTTTATAGACTGTTCACAGTAACTTTTTTATTATAGCCTCTCTATAGATTGTTCAAAGTAACTTTGTTTATTATATCCTCTTTATAGACTGTTCACAGTAACTTTGTTTATTATATCCTCCTTATAACCTGTTCACATTAACTTTTTTTTATTATAGCCTCTCTATAGACTGTTCACAGTAACTTTGTTTTTATAGCCTTTCTATAGACTGTTCACAGTAACTTTTTTATTATAGCCTCGCTCTACAGACTGTTCAAAGTAACTTTGTTTATTATATCCTCTCTATAGACTGTTCACTGTAACTTTGTTTATTATAGCCTCTTTATAGTCTGTTCACAGTAACTTTATTTATTATAGTCTTTCTATAGACTATTCAGAGTAACTTTATTTATTATAGCCTCTCTATAGACTGTTCACAGTAACTTTGTTTATTATAGCCTCTCTATAGACTGTTCAAAGTGACTTTATTTATTATAGCCTCTCTATAGACTGTTCACAGTAACTTTGTTTATTATAGCCTCTCTATAGACTATTCAGAGTAACTTTATTTATTATAGCCTCTCTATAGACTGTTCACAGTAACTTTGTTTATTATAGCCTCTCTATAGACTGTTCACAGTAACTTTTTATTATAGCCTCTCTCTATAGACTGTTCAAAGTATCTTTTTTATTATAGCCTCTCTCTATAGACTGTTCAAAGTAACTTTGTTTATTATATCCTCTTTATAGACTGTTCACAGTAACTTTGTTTATTATATCCTCCTTATAGACTGTTCACAGTAACTTTGTTTATTATATCCTAGCTATAGACTGTTCACAGTAACTTTGTTTATTATATCCTCTCTATAGACTGTTCATAGTAACTTTATTTATTATACCCTCTCTATAGACTGTTCACAGTAACTTTATTTATTATACCCTCTCTATAGACTGTTCACAGTTACTTTGTTTATTATATCCTCTCTATAGACTGTTCAGAGTAACTTTGTTTTTTATACCCTCTCTATAGACTGTTCACAGTAACTTTATTTATTATACCCCCTCTATAGACTGTTCACAGTAATTTTGTTTATTATACCCTCTCTATTGTCTGTTCACAGTAACTTTTTTTTATTATAGCCTCTCTATAGTCTGTTCAAAGTAACTTTGTTTATTATATCCTCTCTATAGACTGTTTACAGTAACTTTATTTATTATACCCTCTCTATAGACTGTTCACAGTTACTTTGTTTATTATATCCTCTCTATAGACTGTTCCAGTAACTTTGTTTATTATACCCTCTCTATAGACTGTTCACAGTAACTTTTTTATTATACCCTCTCTATAGACTGTTCACAGTAACTTTGTTTATTATAGCCTCTCTATTGTCTGTTCACACTAACTTTTTTATTATAGCCTCTCTATAGACTGTTCACAGTAACTTTTTTTATATACCCTCTCTATAGACTGTTCACAGTAACGTTGTTTATTATAGCCTCTCTATTGTCTGTTCACAGTAACTTTTTTATTATAGCCTCTCTATAGACTGTTCACAGTAACTTTTTTATTATAGCCTCTCTCTATAGACTGTTCAAAGTAACTTTGTTTATTATATCCTCTTTATAGACTGTTCACAGTAACTTTATTTATTATATCCTCCTTATAGACTGTTCACAGTAACTTTTTTATTATATCCTCTCTATAGACTGTTCACATTAACTTTGTTTATTATATCCTCTCTATAGACTGTTCACAGTAACTTTTTTTATTATAGCCTCTTTATAGACTGTTCACAGTAATTTTGTTTATTATAGCCTCTCTATAGTCTGTTCACAGTAACTTTGTTTATTATAGCCTCTCTATAGACTGTTCACAGTAACTTTGTTTATTATAGCCTCTCTATGGACTGTTCACAGTAACTGGAACAATATTTTATATACTTTGACAAAAAAAAATGCTTTGCCATAAAAACTGCAAAAATCTTGCTTTTTCTCGCATCCCCTTCCATCCCACCTTACGTAGATATTTCACAATGGAGGCTTTCATAATTTTCTCCTCTAGCAAATGTCGTTGATTCGTCTTAAAACCCATCCTCCTAACTCTCCAAAGTGAAGTTAGAGAGTTTAAGCGGCTTATAGTCAACACTGGCATCAAAGTTGATGGTCTTATATTACTACCTTTTTCTCAACCTGAATGGTTCATCTTCCTTTTGCAGTGCCTAATCTTCCTCCGTTTTACGCGACTTGGTGTTCAAACCATTCCTGCCATCAGATTGTGTCAACTGTGTTGCATACCTCGTGGATTCAGAGGGGTCGTGCGGGTTGCCTCTCAAACTGCACCCTATTGAATTTCCAACTTTCCTAACTCTTGGAACCTTAAAAGTACTCTCCCCCATAATACAACGGTTCGAAAACAAATATTTCACATTGCAAGGTGGTTTAATTATGCTCTCCCAATATTTCCACTCTTTCGCTTTTCCAGATACAACCCCTCCCGACTTCATCCCATGCTGTGTCCCTGTACTGTAACAACCCGAGTTGATTTTTTCGCCTAATTCAGGCAGATTTTTTTTTTCTTACAGGGGCATTTTTTCCAGCTTTCAAAAAAAAGAAGGCATATTTCACGAATAGCCTAAATAACCAAAGTGGTGGGTGATTCTAAATAAAACCATAACATGAACAAATACTTTACTATATAAATTTATCTTTATTGCTTACAATTTTTTAAATTATTTAATAATGTATCCTGTGGACTACACGGTCTTAGCCGGAATACTCGCCAAGAGCCAAACGTGGCTAATACACTATTGACCTACCCTTTAAGTAACGGGTAAGTAACGTTGCTAAGAAGTTGATGCTACCATATACTCCTGAACTTTCTCAGGTAGTCCTATGATCAATTTCACTCATAATTTGGTTCCAATACACGTATATTTTAGACAACTTACCACGCCATCATCGTGTTATCCTACCTGTCTCAAGGTATCTTTACTTAGGTTACTCTTCTCATCAAGTTCCAAGATGTCTAGTTTGATAATACTAGCTATGGGAATCTTTCCAACGACTCAACTGAAAGTTTGATCATGCTCCTACTTGTCTCAAGGTGATTCTACTTAGGTTACTCTTCTCACCAAGTTCCAAGATGTCTAGTTTGATCATACTAGCTATGGGAATATTTCCAACGACTCAACTGAAAGTTTGATCATGCTCCTACTTGTCTCAAGGTGATTCTACTTAGGTTACTCTTCTCACCAAGTTCCAAGATGTCTAGTTTGATCATACTAGCTATGGGAATCTTTTCAACGACTCAACTGAAGAGTTGATCATGCTCCTACCTGTCTCAAGGTGATTCTACTTAGGTTACTCTTCTCACCAAGTTCCAAGATGTCTAGTTTGATCATACTAGCTATGGGAATCTTTTCAACGACTCAACTGAAGAGTTGATCATGCTCCTACCTGTCTCAAGGTGATTCTACTTAGGTTACTCTTCTCACCAAGTTCCAAGATGTCTAGTTTGATCATACTAGCTATGGGAATCTTTTCAACGACTCAACTGAAGAGTTGATCATGCTCCTACCTGTCTCAAGGTGTCTTTACTCAGGTTACTCTTCTCACCAAGTTCCAAGATGTCTAGTTTGATCATACTAGCTATGGGAATCATTTCAACGACTCAACTGAAGAGTTGATCATGCTCCTACCTGTCTCAAGGTGTCTTTACTCAGGTTACTCTTCTCACCAAGTTCCAAGATGTCTAGTTTGATCATACTAGCTATGGGAATCTTTCCAACGACTCAACTGCAGGTTTGATCATGCTCCTACCTGTCTCAAGGTGTCCCCACGCAGACAACACTTCTCGTCAGGTTCCAAGATTCGCAGCTTGACGAAACAAATCATGGCGGCTTTCTCGACGCATGAGTGCGCTTCCTTCGAGCAGTAGGCCATCAACTTTGACAGAAGCATCCCTTCCTCGACGGAAGGGTGCAGCTGCTTCAGTTTTTTGATGGCCTGAGCTCTGGCGGCCAGCATGCAGACTAACACGCACTCGCTAGCCGATGTCTGTATGGAGAAAGGAACAAGTACTTAACTGGATGGGAATTGGTATTTCAATCACGGTTATAGTTTATTGCAACTTATACTCTGCTGAGTTTTTCTTATACTCTCCATTATCAGTCAGAGAAAACTACAACTTATATCATATCGTCCAGTGAGAAGGTGTACTAATATCAAATACTACTATTGACATCACTTTAAAATAAGAACATTTAATTTTTCAGAAACAATAGACAGTCAATTCGTACACTGAGAATTTACTCTTGAACAAATATTACCAACTGTAAAATAAGAACATTTAATTTTTCAGAAACAATAGACAGTCAATTCGTACAGTGAGAATTTACTCTTGAACAAATATTACCAACTGTAAAATTAAACGCATAAGGTAAAGCGTTTCCACAAACAAGACTGGGTACAAAATGTGTTGGGATATCTACGCCATTTTGACACACCCATTGTACACGCCCGAGATGAAGGGGTTTGTTACCAGTCTGGAGTGTGGCTACATTTTATAAACACTGGTGTGACTGAGCTACCGAGAGCCAAAAATACGATTACTACACTACCAGACGTATTTTTGTATTTAGGCAAGGTGGTGGCTTTAAATACATTTTACTTAATTCTAATACGTCCAGTTTGTTGTAATTTTAATTTCTAGTTGTAAATAAAAATCTTTGACACACCATTACGGCTCTTAATTATATTTTTGGGTGCGTGCAATCGTCTATTTTAAGATCTAGACAATAAAATAATAAAGGTTTATGGAAATACAAAATAGTATTCTTATGTATAAAAATTTTGGGGAAAGGTTGCCTTAAAGTCTGATAAAATTTTCAAAAGGGGTTGTTCTTTGCTGCTACTATCGTCAAACCTTTAAATCATATCGTTCACTCATTGATTAGTTCATGAAATCGCACAGTCATTCATCTTTTCACTGCGGATATTATTTTATCACATTTTTACTATTGTATATTTTTTAAATGGAATCCTAGCTCATACATACGTATACGGAGTGTCCAAAAATTATCTTTACAATCGAAGCATTGGGAGTATCGTCTGGATGATTTGCGAATCACTAATGGATGCTTATATTGAATGTTTTAATTTAGTTGCTTTAGTAGAACACAACTCTGTCTTTTCTCTGTCAGTATTTTCTTTATTGGTATGTGTATTAGTTATTTGGCAGATATTTAATTTAAAATCAAAGCTGTAAAGATAATTTTCAGACAACCTGTATGTTTAAATCTAAAGCTTAATTGCACAACTCTACGCCAGTGGTCAATTTTCAATCTTTGTTGGAACAGTTTGTCATTTAAAATAAAATAAAGGAAAATGGACTAAGCACAAATGTTTGGAATAGTGTAACCTTAAAATAAAGTACTATGGAATTCAATCAAACTACATACATTGTAAAAAAAAAAAGTTTTCCAAGAATATATATTTGATCTCTTTTATATTAGTATTTAAAAAATTTAACTAATATATTTCATTTAATGAACAGTAATATATTTTACTGATTTGCGTTCCCAAGTTTAAAAATAGTTTTCTTAACAGTTTTTGATACAATTAAATGTGAAAATTAAGGTAATATTCTGAAATTCGTTCATAAGCTTTCTGCTTGGAGAACAATGCATATTATTCCGCTAGTTCTGCCGATGTACCTGTATCACACACCTCCACCCTTGCTGCCTTTTGGAAATGCCAGGAATTCTTCAGGAAGTCCTATGGCCTTCCCTAGAACAGAAACAACACTGTGTGGTACTTACAAATGTCTGTACACTGACAAAAAGAGGTATTTAAGGATTGTTTGTACTGGCTCGTTGATAGAAAATAGCCCGAGTCTCTTTTTCTGTAGTAATTTCCAAAGGACATAATTTCTACATCTAGGTAGGTTTGTGTGTGTGTGACCGGCAACCTTATGGTTGGACATCTTGCCTCTTTTCATCTCACCGTGAGCTGTTCTCGGGTTTGGATATGTGTGTATTTAAATCGTATTTATATTTTAACGTTATTTGACCGGAAGTTTGCATCTTATTTATGTGTGAATTAGAGCTAATTGGAATTTTCCTCTGACAGCGAAAATAAACCAATAAAAAATAATAAAAAATTACACAGATTATCCATCTAACATAAAAAAATCAATGTACTATCAACTAATAATTAGTGCGGTAAAATTGCCAACATGGTAAAATATCGTATTACAGCAGTCAGATGAACTGTAGATCAATCAATTTCTTAGCTCTTTTGGCATATCAAGAATATTTGATTTAGTTTATAATATATATTAGGTGACCTGGTGGTCTAGGGTAAGGTGTCAGACTTCTGTGCTGGCGGCCGGGGTTCAATCCTAGGTCCGGCACAGATTTATCTGATTCCCAACCCTTCCTTTACCTCTGACAAGACATCTTGTGAATGTGGGGAATGCCAGGCCTCCACCGTGGTTCGGATTCCACGTTAAACTGTAGGTCCTTCATTTCATCTCACAATCACCCTACCATTACACATTAGCGTAAGTGCGTACAACCCGAACGGGTAGTAAGACGCGGTGCTTATAATAATAATAATAATATATTTAGAATCACTATTTGAAAATGGGCCAACAATCAAATACAATATAATTTGATATTTAACAGATATACAGATACTAATGCAATATTTACATAGAGCCACGATCTAAGTAAAACTTGGAACTGAAAAGTAAATGAATGACGCGGGAAACTTGCCAATTCCTGAAAGATAACTGAATATGAAGATGACAATGAAAAGGAAATTTAAGAATTGATTAGGAGGTGTGACTGTGACAAAACAACGATCATAACTAAAAACTAAACAACATAAAACACTTAATAGTTAAAAAAAAATATATTAATACTTACACTTAGTTTACTCTGAAAGAAAGCAGTCTTTCCTGATATATTAAACTATTGTCCTATCTTATAAGATACGCCATGTTAGAGACGTGTAAAGAATGTTTCCTGCCTTTAATAGTAGAGTGGATATATATATATATATATATATACATATATATATACGATTTATTTACCAAGCGATTTATAAATATATATTAAATTATTTATACACTTAAATGTGCAAGCAATTTTCTTTTCTTTCCGCCTATTTCATGTAGTTCGGGTTTTCGATATCTCAATTGATCCCTTTTGGATAAAATCATCTAGACTATTCTACATTGCAATTTGTTATATATTTTAAAACCGAGTAGATTTTTCTGGATATCAGGCAGTTTGTTTTTAAGAAAACATGGCGGCGCAATATTTTTCTCACGAGGTATATTTTGTGTTGTTAGTTTGTTTGAGCTCTTACCCAACCAATCCAGTACGATCGTCTCGAGTTCAGTGCAAGCTGGGCTTGCTGCCTGAAAATAAAATTACCCTTGTTTTAAAACATCGAGGTAGCTCACGAACAAGTGAATAAATCTCCATGGTGTCATAAAGGTGACTTATACAGGATGATCCAAAAGTCATGCAACCCAAAAACTTATATTTGGTGCTATCAATTCGGCATCTTGTTGGTTTGTTAAACACGCGTGATTCTGGAAAAACTACGCACAAACGATTGTTGGCATTCCATGTGCGAGTTGGCCTTAAAATAATATTCCAAAATGAATACTCGCTCTGCTCGTGAAAAACTTATCTTACATTTTAAAATGTTGTAACTCAACTGGCTAGACCTAGTGTACGTCTCAAGGTCACATGGCCTGCACAACACCAGGCCAACATTACAGTGTTGCCACACATATACACAATATGTTCGTTTTACATGTTCTGCGAGAAATATCCTCGGAAAAACAAGGTTGCGTGACTTTTGGATCATCCTGTACATTATTGAGTTTCCTATATTCTCTCTGCGTTACTGTTTATGCTATTTTTTTTAAATGCGTCATCTTTATCTTGATTTCATAAACTATCTAGATGAGCCAGTTTTTCTGTGATAGTCAGAATAAAGGATTATTGATGTAATACTATCTCTCTCCAAGACAAAGCCCACCAAAATAACTGGTCCACACCATAATTTGCTTGTAAAAACATGTTAAGGAAAAACCCTTTGTTCAAATGTTTCCTACTCGGTACGGAAAACTTCCCGCCGCACACTCCTGAGAAGAATGACAAAACACTCTGCGGAGGGATTACGGTTCATTTTTCATAGAAAGGGCCTTTTATAAAATAAAACTTTTTTTATCGTGGTAAACATAGTCAACTCTTTTTTACATAGTAATGGTTATTTTATAGGTATTGATAACCTCTATCAAAAGTGACAGCTGTAGATCACATGACTTGACGTATACAAACGTGAAAGTAGACTTAGTGACTTTTTTTAGCTTTCAGTTAAGGTTATTTCTGTGAACATTGAACTGTAGTAACTTTTATAGGTATATAAGGTATCTTTATATGAAAATTGGACAATAATGACTCGTTAGGGAATTTTGTGCGACAGGTTGGAAGACCTTGGGTGTGTAAGTCCACTGGAGTCTGGTTCCAGCAGCCACTGCCACGTTGCGTGCGGAATAGAAGTCTCTTTCTGTGACGTAATCTCTCTGACCTTCGCGCGCGACTCCTTCGTCAATGAACATTCGGCTGCAAACACCGTCGCGCGTGGTATTTACTATGGAGGCTGGGAAAGTTTGTACAGACTTGGTTCACTGGAGAGGGGGGTTTCCCTGGCTATGACTAGACAGATCGATTCTTTTACCTTTCATTTAACATTTATTTATTCCTCAAACGGTTGGCCGTAAGGTTTACTCTAACAAAAGCCATAGATCCACTCCGGTGATCGAATGTTTCAAGGACGTTACTCTTGTAGTGGTCTGAACAGTCGATTGCGGGGAGATCGGGTTTCTTGTTTATGTCGGGTGTACTGAAGGTGTTTTTCCCCTTATGGTTTTCCACCCTCCCTCCGTGAAAATACGGGAACGTTTCCTCTAAATTCAACCTTCCCCATCCATAGAGTAACTAGTATATATGAGTGTGTTAAAGTGGGAGTTTAGAGAATGTGAAATAAGGGCAGTATTTTTCTTTTTTGCAGTTTTTATATAGACATCTTTTTTACTGTCAAAATAAATAAAATAATTCTCCAGTAGAAATATAAGGGTACGGCCAGACTGAGCGCGCGAGCGACTAAAATATAAAATAGAACACATTGGTTGTAATGGGGGTGGCCACACTGGAGCGAGCGACTAAAATATAAAATAGAACACATTGGTTGTAATGGGAGGTGGCCACACTGGAGCGAGCGCGCTTGAAAGATAGAACTGGTTCTATTTTTCAAGCGCGCGCGCTCGACCCGGTACAGTCTAGTTTACAGGCGCTAGGCAATATTATTGTATGTTGGTTCATTGAGTGCTGGGGAAACTTCTCATTTTGACATAATATTTGACTTTTTTCTATCAGTGATAGGTTTAACACACTTGCTATTAATGGCCCGGTGACCTGGCGGTCTAGGGGTAAGGTGTCAGACTTCTGTGCTGGCGGCCGGGGTTCAATCCTCGGTCCCGGCACAGATTTATCTGATTACCAAACCCTTCCTTCACCTCTGACAAGACATCTTGTGAATGTGGGGAAAGCCAGGCCTCCACCGTGGTTCGGATTCCACGTTAAACTGTAGGTCCTTCATTTCATCTCACAATAACCCTACCATTACACATTAGCGTAAGTGCGTATAACCCGAACGGGTAGTAAGACGCGGTGCTAATAATAATCTAACTAGGGTCCGCTAATTACGCGCGCTCGCCAGTTTGGCCGAACCCTAAGAGTTTAATTTTCTTCACACGGTGATATTAACAGTTGTTGAATATTTATCAAGGGTGTCCTGTAATTTATTGACAAATTTTTCCTCTTTATTTAAAAAAGTTTATCATCTAATTACGCTATACTCATGACAGATATTCAACAAACATTGATATCACCATGTGAAGAAAATTAAACTTTGTCTCTACTCTAGTCATATTTTATTTTATTTTGACCTTGGCCTTCTCTAGAAGGGGCTTCCTACCAAGATCATGGTGTACCTTTAAGAGAAAGTTGAGTATACCTCCTGTGACTGTTCGAGAAAGATACGCACCCAGGAAAAACCGATGCACCCAATGGCGTCTGCCAACATGTCCCCCAATATGGAGGGGAAAGAGTTCCCAGACGGGAAATAGGCGTGGAATCTGCGGTGTTGCCAGTGAGTCACCTGAAGATCACACGATAAAAAGGCACATACTTAAGGATTACGATTCATGAAAACATGTCTGACCTATACTCTGCCTTATTTACAAGAGAGTCCAGAAAAAACACGGTCAATGTATTTTATTTGAAGTCACGATTGCATCTGTACTTTGGGCCGCCTCAAGCACTACTTTATGCCCGGGTGAACGTTCATTCTGCCCCCCCCCCCCCCCCCTTCTCCACCCCCTATTCATCACGTAATATCCTTCCATTCATAGTAAAATGACCATGAAAGGATATCATAACAGTACATCAATTCATGGATAACCATATTTTTTTTATTATTGTTAATCTAATTTTTATGCAATTTAACCAATATAAAATCTTTATTTATTCTCTTCTGTAGGCCTAATTAATCTAGAAAAAATGATGGTATACGAATTTATCCGAAAACTTTTAGAAGATAAATTATTAAATGAAATTATAACTCTTAATCTATCAAATTTTAATTTTTTATTAAAAATTTTAACCATTAAGAAAATGAATACCAAGTTTATTCGGGCTGACCACCATCTGACATTTAATTATCCTACTCATTAAGTTAACAGAAATTCTAATTTTTGGCGAAGCACATAGTTTTTACAAACTTAACGTCGCATGACAAAGTGTGTACGCATTTTGGTGCTCAAAGTGGAGAAGCAGGCGTACCAACTGTATACGACATAATAATCCTAACAGTAACATAATTCGTAATGAAACATGAAAGGAAATTAATATAATATATTCTAATATACTTGAACAATTCACGCACTTTATTTTTATAAAAACTAATTATAGTTTTTAAAGACGATATTGGCAACATAAAACCCTGGGTTACTACCCGCTTCAACCACCATTTTAGCCAACCTTGATAGTAACAATCTCTGAATAATTATTCAAACACAATATTTCGAGCTTTATTTTTAGCAAAAGGTTATCATTAATTTTCCTTTAAACATGTTTGTGGTGTTAGATTTTTAATATTTTTGGGGAGAAATAGAATGGATTTACGTGCTTGTCAAAAGCTTTTTTGATTCCCTAAAAAATACACATCTAGTTAAAGGGAATGGCGATAAATCATATTTAGATTAAACTTCTCTGCTGTGGGTAACATTCTTCTTCATCAATAACAAAATACTCGTTTTACTTACAGCTAAAATTGTAGGTCCTAAATTGGCCTAAACATATGTGTTCTCATGTTTTTATTGCTCTAGGATCTAGAGTGGTTCAAGTGGGTTGGAGAGCAAGGCCGTAGCCAGCCAATAATTTCAGGGGGGGTGGGGGTTTGGTGGGCACATCCCCCAATTGCTGGAAGCTAGAAAAAAAAATTCAAATGGTAAACAGTTCTAGAAGCTCTCTGAAGTGTTTTTTTTTATGATAAAATAACCCCCTAGCTGCCAAAGGCTTGGGAAATTCCTAGATATTAAACACCTCTAGAAGTTTTCTGAAGTGCTTTTTATGGTAACACAGCCCCTAATTTGTATTTGTATCTTAATTTGATATTGTTTGAACCATAAATAAAGCCATATATATTTTTTGTTCATAAATTTCGTGGGGGTTTGAACCCCTAACCCCCCCCCCCCCCCCCGGCTACGGCCTTGTTGGAGAGCTCTGTAATCAAAACTTGCACGTAGTAGCCACCGAGCTATCTTGAAGAACATCAATAAAAAAATGAGGTGTTGCTCTTTAGTTTTAACCCATGGATTGAACCGTTGATAGCATTATAGTTTTGAAAAAAATTAACCATTAATGAGTGACATGTTAAGAAGCGGACTTTCATGTCCCCTAGCTAGCTCATCAAAAGCTCAATTTCTTTAAAGCTCTAGGAGAAACTTCATTTAATGAATATGATTTTCTCACAGCTAGTCTTTACTTGCTTTCTTCCTAGCTAGTCTTTGCACGAAGCCCTCAAAACTAGTCTTTACATGTGACCTTCAAAAACATGTTGCCATCAAAGCTAGTCATCACATGTTGCCATCAAAGCTAGTTTTTACATGTTGCCATCAAAGTTAGTCTCTACATATTTACACCAAAGCTAATCTTTACATGTTGCCATCAAAGCTAGTCTTTACATGTTGCCATCAAAGCTAGTTTTTACATGTCGCCATCAAAGTTAGTCTCTACATATTTACACCAAAGCTAATCTTTACATGTTGCCATCAAAGCTAGTCTTTACATGTTGCCATCAAAGCTAGTTTTTACATGTCGCCATCAAAGTTAGTCTCTACATATTTACACCAAAGCTAATCCTTACATGTTGCCATCAAAGCTAGTCTTTACATGTTGCCATCAAAGCTAGTTTTTACATGTTGCCATCAAAGTTAGTCTCTACATATTTACACCAAAGCTAATCTTTACATGTTGCCATCAAAGCTAGTCTTTACATGTTGCCATCAAAGCTAGTCATCACATGTTGCCATCAAAGCTAGTTTTTACATGTTGCCATCAAAGTTAGTCTCTACATATTTACACCAAAGCTAATCTTTACATGTTGCCATCAAAGCTAATCTTTACATGTTGCCATCAAAGCTAGTTTTTACATGTTGCCATCAAAGTTAGTCTCTACATATTTACACCAAAGCTAATCTTTACATGTTGCCATCAAAGCTAGTCATCACATGTTGCCATCAAAGCTAGTTTTTACATGTTGCCATCAAAGTTAGTCTCTACATATTTACACCAAAGCTAATCTTTACATGTTGCCATCAAAGCTAGTCTTTACATGTTGCCATCAAAGCTAGTTTTTACATGTTGCCATCAAAGTTAGTCTCTACATATTTACACCAAAGCTAATCTTTACATGTTGCCATCAAAGCTAGTCTTTACATGTTGCCATCAAAGCTAGTTTTTACATGTTGCCATCAAAGTTAGTCTCTACATATTTACACCAAAGCTAATCTTTACATGTTGCCATCAAAGCTAATCTTTACATGTTGCCATCAAAGCTAGTTTTTACATGTTGCCATCAAAGTTAGTCTCTACATATTTACACCAAAGCTAATCTTTACATGTTGCCATCAAAGCTAGTCATCACATGTTGCCATCAAAGCTAGTTTTTACATGTTGCCATCAAAGTTAGTCTCTACATATTTACACCAAAGCTAATCTTTACATGTTGCCATCAAAGCTAGTCTTTACATGTTGCCATCAAAGCTAGTTTTTACATGTTACCATCAAAGCTAATCTTTACATGTTGCCATCAAAGCTAGTCTTTACATGTTGCCATCAAAGACAGTCTTTTCTGCATGTTTCTCTCAACGTTATTATTATAATGTTACTCTCTGCGCTAGTATTTTTGGCGAATTAATAGAAAAATCACCCCCGTGCGATGCTAAAGGTACATAGCCGACTATTGGTGCTGAAGTTTCGTGACTATCGCGAGTTAAAATAACGATTTTGACTGCATTTCATGATGGCAGGGTGACATTTGACGATGTGACACGAGCCAGACTTGTCAGTCGATACCCTCACGAACGAAAGACAGTAGCGGCCCCCATGTTCACCTAGCCACTTTGATACCAAGAACAACTGCATTGAACGAGGAAAACTTGGCTATATTTCATTACATCCACAACCTGTTTGACGGCTTTCAAGAAACTTGGAAGATGAGAGATTCTAACGATCCTTGCAGAGGAATAATGTGTTTGTGTGATGCGTGTATGAAGATTCTTTTTTTCCAGGAACCTTGCCGTCAAAGGTCATGGGCGTACACTCTTCTGCCCGATTAAATACGAGAGCTATAGGTATAGTCTGAACATAATATGTCTGACCTTTATTCGGTGGGACCTAGACTGACCACGTATTTGCTAACATCTCAAGTCTTTAATTTTGTTGTTAACGTGAGAAACTGTTTAGTGAGTTTTAATGCTGATACAAAATGTGTTTTATCAAGGTTTATGATAGGATCAGACTAATACAACCCTTTTGGAAAAATACACAACAAATATTCGATACTAAATCCGATCTTAGCCAGTGGCTACGATAGAGCCAACTAAGTTTGCCATAGCTTACACTAGAGCCAACTAAGTTTGCCATAGTTTACACTAGAGGTTACTAAGTTTGCCATAGTTTACACTAGAGGTTACTAAGTTTGCCATAGTTTACCTTAGAGGTTACTAAGTTTGCCATAGTTTCACTGGAGGTTACTAAGTTTGCCATAGTTTACACAAGAGGTTACTAAGTTTGCCATAGTTTACACAAGAGGTTACTAAGTTTGTCATAGTTTCACTGGAGGTTACTAAGTTTGCCATAGTTTACACTAGAGGTTACTAAGTTTGCCATAGTTTACCTTAGAGGTTACTAAGTTTGCCATAGTTTCACTGGAGGTTACTAAGTTTGCCATAGTTTACACTAGAGGTTACTAAGTTTACCATAGTTTACACTAGAGGTTACTAAGTTTGCCATAGTTTACACTAGAGGTTACTAAGTTTGACAATGCTAACACTAGAGTTTACAAAGTTTGCCATAGTTTACCTTAGAGGTTACTAAGTTTGCCATAGTTTCACTGGAGGCTACTAAGTTTGCCATAGTTTACCTTAGAGCTTACTAAGTTTGCCAATGCTAACACTAGAGCTTACTAAGTTTGCCATAGTTTACACTGGAGGTTACTAAGTTTGCCATATTTTACCCTAGAGGTTACTAAGTTTGCCATAGTTTACCTTAGAGCTTACTAAGTTTGCCATAGTTTACACTAGAGCTTACTAAGTTTGCCATAGTTTACCCTAGAGCTTACTAAGTTTGCCATAGTTTACACTAGAGGTTACTAAGTTTACCATAGTTTACACTAGAGGTTACTAAGTTTGCCAATGCTAACACTAGAGGTTACTAAGTTTGCCATAGTTTACCCTAGAGCTTACTAAGTTTGCCATAGTTTACACTGGAGGTTACTAAGTTTGCCATAGTTTACACTAGAGGTTACTAAGTTTGCCAATGCTAACACTAGAGGTTACTAAGTTTACCATAGCTTACACAAGAGCCAACTAAGTTTGCCAATGCTAACACTAGAGGTTACTAAGTTTGCCAATGCTAACACTAGATGTTACTAAGTTTACCATAGTTTACACTAGAGGTTACTAAGTTTGCCATAGTTTACACTAGAGGTTACTAAGTTTGCCATAGTTTACCTTAGAGGTTACTAAGTTTGCCATAGTTTCACTGGAGGTTACTAAGGTTTCTGGTACCACGTGACTCATGCTCATACCTATGACCGTAAGGACTCACCCCTGGCATGATCTTGCTGTCGACGTCCGCCATGATTGTTGCCCAATCCTCGGGCTCTTGCGGCGCCTCTTGTGGCAGCAGCTTGCTTAGATAACCAGGCTCGACGCTTGGCGTCACGCGTCTCTCTTCCAGCGTCGACAGGTACTCGCAGATGTACTCTACCATCTCCTTGCCATGTTCTCTGAAATCTTCCACGTCCATTCTGCGCCAGAGATGTTTCTTTAGCACCGCGTCTTACTACCTTTTCAGGTTATTCACAAACGTACTAATTTACTAATTACGTTAACGAGTTGAAATTAGGAAGGCTAATTACTATAGGGGAATTGTACCCGCATTTGTGTGGAAAACAATTTTGTATTAAACCCTCTAATTACACTCGACCAGGATTTAAACCCCGATTTCCCTGTCATAGGCAGTTTACCCTAACACGAGAGTGACACCTTAGATCATGTGGCCACCTAAGTAAGTAATCCTAGAAGTAATTATGAAACTTGGTAACAAAACTTTCAAAAGGTTCATGCTCCAGTCGTAGATATTTTTGATACAAACGTCGAAGAAAAT
This sequence comes from Timema cristinae, assembly GCA_039000515.1. Lineage (NCBI taxonomy): Eukaryota > Metazoa > Arthropoda > Insecta > Phasmatodea > Timematidae > Timema > Timema cristinae. The sequence goes on along the minus strand of JBCFYV010000003.1, from coordinate 69,725,819 downwards.
GTGATGTGATGTGATAACACACATTTTATCTAAGGTGGTGTCAACTCTTTTATATTTATTTATATAAAATATATATGACAGTGTAATACCGCTCTTAGCCAGATATATGATAATGTGGACATATGCTGTGTTTTTTTATGTAAATATATTTACCGTCCACTTTCTGAACCTACTGATTATATCAGCGCATGACTTAAAAACCAACTTAAATCTAAAAGAAACACAACATCCACACCCCCGTTAATACATCACCGTGAAAGGGGAAACCCATATTTCGATCAATGATACATTTTTTGGACATGCCAGGAATCGAACCTGGGAACTTTTAACACTTCAAACAGACACGCTACCAAATGAGCTAAGGTGTCGGACATAGTTACTATAAATATTTAAATATATCCTTGCGTCAAGTCATGTTATCCACATATGTAACATGTGATGTATATCTTTAATAATACATATGAAAAATTACCCACTTGTGTGGCTGCACGGTCTAATGCGTCACTCTTGCAATAGAGTAGACACCCGATGACGGGGAGGTTGAGGTTCGAATCTTGGTTGGGTGTACTTAGGGTTTTTTCCAAATTAGTTTTCTACTCTCCCTCCACGCAAATGCGAATACACTCCCGATAAATACAGCCTTTCTAATCCCTAAAACCATTTGCTAGTAGTGTATTAATCATGTAGGTGACCTGGTGGTCTAGAGGTAAGGTGTCAGACTTCTGTGCTGGCGGCCGGGGTTCAATCCTAGGTCCCGGCACAGATTTATCTGATTACCAAACCCTTCCTTCACCTCTGAAAAGACATCTTGTGAATGTGGGGAATGCCAGGCCTCCACCGTGGTTCGGATTCCACGTTAAACTGTAGGTCCTCCATTTAATCTCACAATCACCCTACCATTACACATTAGCGTAAGTGCGTATAACCCGAACGGGTAGTAAGACGCGGTGCTAATAATAATAATAATAATAATAATAATAATAATAATGTATTAATCATAACTTGTGAATGTGGGGAATGCCAGGCCTTCCCCGTGGTTCGGATCCCACGTTAAACTGTAGGCCCTCCATTTTATCTCACAATCACCCAACCATTACACATTAGCGTGAGTATAACCCGAACGGTTAGTAAGACGCGGTGATAATAATAATAATAATAATAATAATATTTTCTAGTGAGGCGTGGTGCTAAAAAATACATATGAAATAATATATATGTATGTATGTACATATATTAAAAACCGCGTATGACTGACTACCCGTGCAGGATATATATTAATATTATAGGCATTAAGAAGGTTGGATTTAGAGGAAGTGTACCTACATTCACTTGTAGGGAGAATATAAAAACCTTTTAAGGAAAAAAAAACCTCTCTCAGTTTACCCAATCGGGATTCAAGTCCCGGTATTACCGTCATAAACAGTTCCAGTCTTTCTTAAGAGTGACTCGCTAAACCATGCGACCACCGTTCCGGGTGATAACAATAGTTGTATAAAAAAAACTAATAGTTAATCTAGAAGAATATTTGTGCAAACTATTTCTTCTATGAACTGGTCGTGCAGTTTGTGCTTCAAGTGCGTCACGTGGATTGTACAGGAGCAACCGCTCCAGTGGGTAAGGGGGGAGGGGGGGTGTTCGTCTACCCGGAGCCGTCATCGGCAGCCGGAGCGAGTCCTCTCAGCGGTAATGAAGGCGTATTGTGCCGCGCGGAATGCAGAAATAGGAAGGGGAAGGGTTTTGGTGGACTACTCCACTGATGGCTGCCTTATAACCCCCCCCCCCCACCCCCCACCTTCTCCCACATCTCGCCGATCATTAGTTCTCGCCTCGTTACCCCCTGGTCTTCCTTTTACTCTTCCCTCATTTTTCAGGATCTTCTCTTTTATTACCTTTTCTTTCCTTCTGTTCCAATTAACTTAGCTCAGTGGTACGATATCTCCATAAACTGACCTATGACATTCTCTCCCTCCGTGGGTCTAGGAACACCAGGGGACACTAAAATGGGCCAAGGAAATGAAAATTGGGTCAAGTAATGGTATTTCGGAATCCGAGCTGGTGGTCAGGGAGTCTCGAATATAATAAACTCTCGAAAATATGAATGTCTAAATGGAACAGGAAGAAAATCTGAGACAATTAAGTGTAATTATTTACCATTTTATATCCATTATGTATATCCTACTTAACATTTAACCTACAACAAACTAAAGATTAATTATCTTGCATTACTTCTTACTACTCCGTTTGGGTTATACACTAATGGTTTTAGAGATTTGGAAGGTTATATCTATTGGAAGTGTACCCGAATTTGCTGGAGGGAGAATGGAAAACCATTTTGTAAAAATTGTCCCTCAGTACACCAGACCTAGATTTGAACCTCAATCGCCCGATTATCGGCAGTCTAGTCTACTGCGAGCGAGAGTGATGCCTTAGACCGAATGGTCAACAAAATGGATTATTAAATAGTTAATTACGTTGCCTTCTTGGTAGTTCGAAGCTATTTTGCGAAGCGGGTTATATATTATACTTGACACACCTTTACACTAACACACTTAGACGACAATGTATGAAATAGAAAAAAAGGCAAGAAAATGAACAGTTCACACTGTGAGGCTTCTTGTATATGTGCTGAACACACATCCCCTCTTCCTCTAACGAGCTTACACACTCAATCATCTGTTTATTACTAGACAATATTGACGTACATGTCAAAATCACCTCTTTCTTTTTTATTATTCTAGGCAGAAATATTCTTCGTAATAGTATTTATTTGTAGACGATTTAATAAAAATCCGTTCACAAATATATTATTTATAGATTAAAAAAAATTTGCTTGACAATACAAACAAATTTTTTGTTTTAATTTATCTAAGAATGTATGGTTTTTAGTTTCGATGTTTTAACTTCACATTCGCTGAATAAAACAAAAATACACAAACACTTTCTAAACCAACTGATTATAGCAGCACATTCAAACTAATTTAAATCCATAACAGACACAACAATCCACCCTCCCCCCCTGACGTTAATTCATTCCCTCTTATAGAAGAGCCCGGTCTAGGGGTAAGGTGTCTGCCTTCTGTACTGGGGTCCGGGGTTCAATCTTTGGTCCCGGCAAAGATTTATCTGATTACCAAACCCTTCCTTCACCTCTGACAAGACATCTTGTGAATGTGTGGAATGCCATGCCTCCACCCCACCGTGGTTCGGATCCCACGTTAAACTGTAGGTCCTCCATTTCATCTCACAATCACCCTACCATTACACATTAGCGTAAGTGCGTATAACCCGAACGGGTAGTAAGACGCGGTGCTATTATTATTATTATTATTATTAATAATAATAATAATAATTTAGAAGCACCCCACATTTCACCAATGATACATTTTTTTTAGCCATGTCTAGAATCCAACTCGGGAACCTTAGCTGAGTATTTAGAGACGTTGTTGACTGAACTAAGATTTCAAACAGTAAACTTAAATTTGATCAATACTAACAAAAAAAAGTTCGTATATTTTTAAGATGGCTGCCTAGGTAGCTGAGCTATTACGAATCCGATGCTACTTTTAGGTTAAATATTGATCAAATCTTTGCCATTATATGTATTTGGTGTTTACTTGAATGAACACAAAACTATGGTATATAATTCTATGTATATATATATGTACACACTTATATAGACTTGTAAACATAGTTTAAAAGTTAAAATTTTCAACTTTATAAAGTAAGATAATCCACATATTTTGGTTGATAATTAAAGACCTTATGTCCGGGAAATGAAAGATAATTGGTATATGATCGTAGATTGGATCTCTGTGAATCAAATGTCACTTAATAGGGGCGGGGGGTCACAACAAAAATTGCATTGTAATTTGTATTTTCCTCTTACACTGTTTGTTCTCCTACTGTAACATTATAATCCCACCAGGATTTTGGCGTTTAGGACGCTAGCGTCTTAAATGTTCCCTCATATCAGAACTCTACTATAATTGATATACCATAAAACTTGCATTAGATTCCCCATTGCATGCACTTGTTGATTATTTTATTGACATGGTTGATAACACCTGTTGATCGTTTGGCGCATGCGCGGATGTTGGGCGATACGCACTCTCATTCTAGTGAGTGAACCATGGTGGATTATGTGAAATCATTACTCACAAGCTCCACGATACATTAAAACGTAATATTGTCATCGGTTCGTCAGACACGTCATATCAAAAAGGGCATATGTCGTACCGAAAACATTTTATATAACATTTACGGGACACTTTCGTTTCACACTGAAAGGTAACAGTATTATCTTAAAGGACTACACTATGACCCTATTTTATAAGCTACTCCATGGTGTAATTTGGCTAAGTAAGAGCCCTACCTTTTTTTTTGGGGGGGGGGGGGGAGGGGGAGGTTCAAACCCAGCTAGGGTCGACGTATTTCTCTTGAGCGATAAAAAATTCGTGACACAACTTCCTTCGGAAGGGAAGTAAGCCTGTCGCTCCCATGTCGACTGTGACATGTAAAATAACCCTGGAAGGTATGTGGAAATACCTTTCCCGGCAAAATTGGTAGGCTCTTTCGTTCTCGCTCATAGAAATTCTCGTGTGTTGATATAATAATTCAAGTCATAAAGTGCACGTTAATACTCCAAATAAATAAATAAAATAAAAACACCTACCTTTAAGAGTAAACGGTGTGTATTTTTACATGTTTTTTTAATCGTTATTACGGTAATAAAATCTATCTTTTGATTTCAAATCAAAATATCTCCTAAGATTTCACCTTGGATTTGAAGTTAATAATAACTTTCCTTGGTGATCAAGTTTAGACAAAAAACAACAACAAATTAATACTATATTCAATAGTACCTTATATTCATAGAGATTATCCTTTGTTCACGTGGTTTAAGAAGTCTGTCTCGCACTATATACCAGAATTGAATATGAAAAAACACTATTCTTTGTTCGGATTAGGTTCAAAGAATGTTACTGCTAACTGTATATAAAATTGGTTCAAGGATTTGGCAGTAATATCGGGAAAAAAAGACAGTTCAATGCCAAACATTTGAGTTAAAATAGGACCTCACTCCACTCGGTCTAAACACAATCTAAATGCTCGCTATTTTAATGATAAGAGCTCTCTTTTAAAATACCGATAATGTGCCTAGACAATAATTGTAGTGCCTTTTTGAGTACACCCTGAGCTAATAAGGCTTATAATCGGTAACATAACAGATAATACGACACGATGACGAAATATTTAACATAAATATATTCACACTTTAAGAATATTATCTGCAGTTGTCAATTTTAGAGATAATATTATTAATAATAATAGTCATAATAATAATAATACCCATTCCGGCGGCCGTATGGTCTAACGCGCTACTCTCCTGTTAGACTAGACTGCCGAAGATGGGGAGATCGGAGTTTGATCCCAGTCGGGTGCACTGAGGGGTTTTTCCCCCTTAATAGTTTTAAATTATCCTTCCACGTAAATGCGGGTGCACTTCCTCTCAATTAAGCCTTCCTAATCCCCAAACCAGTAGTACAATTAATACATAGGCATACAATCCGAACGGGTAGTCATACGTGGTGCTAAATAATAATAATAATAATAATAATATAAACCCGTAATATTTAAGAAAAACAGAGAAATCTCTGCATCGATGGTCGCATGTTCAAACGCGTCACATTATTGTCATACTGGATTTCCGGGTACGGGTAAATCGGGATTTAAATAACGGTCTGGTATAAGTAGGGTGGTTTTTACACTCTTTATAAGCAAATAAGGGTAAATTACTTCTAAAATGCCACCTTCCTCATTTTTATACTAATATCATAATTAATATATATGTATAACCTGAAAGGGTACTAAGATGCAGTGTGGGTACTAAGACGCGGGGTGGGTTCTAAGACGCGGTGTGGGTACTAAGACGCGGGTGGGTTCTAAGACGCGGTGTGGGTACTAAGACGCGGTGTGGGTAGGGGAGACCGGGGATGGTTGTCACACTATTTCTATCTCAATTTTTTAAATTTTTATGGTAAGTTATAACTCAGTTTTCTTAACTGTATTAGAAAATTGGAAGCTTTGGGCAGCTTAGGAAAAAATATTGTTGTTCTAGAATAATTATAAATTCATGAAATTTGAGTCCAAATTTTTTTTTGCAGAGTGTGAAAACTTACCCCACTCCGGGATGGTTGTCTCAAGCATCAGGGTTGGTTGTCCCAGCTCTTTTAAATGCATAAAATTGCATTTTACAAACACTCGCTACAACTATGACCTTTTATAATACCGCACTGACTACTATAATCCCTTTCATAACCCTAAAATAAGGAAAGGATTTATTAATTTGTATGTTAAATTGATGCAGTATCACGGGAGAAAAACACATTTTATTACAAAAACTGTTATTATGCCCTAAAATATCAAAATTCTAGATCATATTAAAAATTAAATCCCTACAATACAAGATAAAAGAAAATTCTCCACCAAAACTACATAACTCACGTAGGCTTATACTTAGATAATATAATGTTATATACGTAATTGTCTAATATAATACCAGCAAATATATAATCTACTGTGACCTTAAATTGCTGCACCCTCATAAGAATAAACTTGAATGAAGCTTTCATCAGCCTAAAGAAATAAAATAATTGTTATTTTTAACAACTGTTACTTAAAATTGTTAGGTTTAGGGCCTACACACAAATATTGCTTCTATATTCTCAACTAATCATCACTTACATCTGACATGTCAGAAAAACAGTTATGGCAAGTGTAAACACGATTTCCCGCGGTGCACTTCTCATGAGACCATCCCTTGCATTCAATACGCTGGACCCACGTTTCTTTCGGCTTGCTGTTAGAAAAGGGTTTACACGCAAACAAGACAGAAGCACTCTTCTTCATCTTCACTGTCACAGTTATCCTTTTTACTGTCCTTTCTTATTTTTCTTTTAAACTTATTGTCTTGTTTGTTCTTAAATAATTGCCTTTTGGATAACGTTGCTTTCTTTTTTTTTTCTCTTCCCTGGTTTTTTGTTGGTCTTCTAAGATTTTTTTTCACGGGTGTATCTGTTAAGATTGACGTATGTCTTTTACGGGCATTGTTATGGGTAGTTTTCCATGCACCTGCCTTAGGAAACGGACGAATTGTGTCGGGAGGAATGTGTAGAGCCGGATTCATAGGCCTGCCACTGCTAGAGGGAGCTTGGAGATCTTGTTGAGGACTTTCTGGAGGGTTGGCCGATCTCTCTGGAAAAATAACTTCACTGGTGTGGCAGTCAGATGCAGCTGGACCCGAGATACTGCCATCAATATTTTGGTCTTCACGCTGAGGCCTATCGGTGACAAAACTTGGCGCGAAATCGGATTCGGTAAAAAATTTCCCGATTGAATGGAAATATGCCTGTGATTTTGAAACCAGCACCAATGTTATTTGGCGTCATTGCAAGTGGGTAGGCCGGGATGCCACTGTGGGAATATCATAAATTGTCGTAGTCTTTCCCGAATTATTAAGCATCCAACTGTCACAAGCTGAATTCATAAATTTCTTCAGTGGTCCAAAAACAGAGCGGTCTAACGGCTGCAATTTATGACTACAATGAGATGGAAAAGAAAGTATCACAATCCTATTTTATTTGGCATAATTTAGACCAGCGACACTAAGGTGGGACCCGTGATTGTCTAACACTAACAACACTGATTTCACACATGTGCTTTTTGTGTGGTTATGGAAATGCTTAAGAAATTCCAAAAATGGATTTCTTGCATCCATCCTGAGGGATTTGCTGCACCCTGCGAACCAACTGGGCCATTTATAACAAAATGGTCTCTATAGTTAACCCGTGGAAATATAAAAAAAGGTGGGATATGATTACCAATTGCGGACACAGCACACGCCATCGTCACAAGAGAACCTCTCTCAGCTGACACGATACTGCCAATTTGCCTATATCCTCACCGAGATATCACTTTGTCAGGAGTTTGAACTGTAGTCACGCCAGTCTCATCCATATTCCATATTTCATGGGCCTGGAACTTATGTCGCGTCATTACTTCTGTCAAGTTGTTGAAAAATGAATCCACATTCGTTTTATTAAAACTAGAAGCTCTAGCCAAACTGGTTGCCTCAGGTTTTCTAATGGACAATGTTGGGTTTCGCTTCAAAAAACTAGAAAACCAATCGACCCCAGCAATTTTTTTTTTCAGTCAATGATTGCGGCATTTTAATTTAGTTAGCTACAGCAACTTCATAAGCAAGATTTCTTACTTCTTTAGTAGATAGCCCAAAGTAAATGTCTGAAGCTTGAATTACAAAGGCTACAAGCTCCTTTTCCTGCAATTCACTGAACACCTGACAAATTTTTTGATAACCAACAGGAGTTGATGGGACAGTCCATTGGTCGTCATTTAATTCACTTGGGGATATCTTTTTGCATTATCGAGCAAGGGTTCGATAGTTAATGTGAAATTCGTTTGCAGCTTGTCTGATAGATTTATGTTCTCGAAAAACACATCTCACTGCTCTTAATATAACACCAGGAAGGGTTTCACCACGCTTAGTTTTTTTTTAATTGAAAGCCCGAACCATTTTCCATGTGCCAGAATCTGTAAAGATAAAACACGAAACTTAGATGGGGTTGGTTGTCACATGGGACAATCAGCCCCCGCCTACTTGAGACAACTTGCCCCATCCCGCCATTTTGTGTAAAATAATTCGTGGAGACTAAACACATCATCTTGATTTAAAAATCAACACCGCAATCTTTGCATAAATATGTGCGTTCAAACCGTGTTAAATGTCGCAAGAGAAGTAAACTCTGACAAATATACAAAAAATAAAAAGTAGGGTCAAAAAAGTTTACTCACCGACTGAATTTGTGAAAAATTATCTGTAGCGGACGAACAACTGACAACACCAACAGCAACTAACCAAGAAATATGTCAGCTAACTACACTATATAGCCGGAACACGTGTGCCGTCTAGCGGCCGAGCAATAGGCTTTGTGACAATCAACCGGGTGTATACCATTACATCGCAAGTCCATTACATCGCATGTCCATTACATCGCGTTTTAGGAACAAATACATTGCAGGTCCATCACGTCGCATTTCCCCCACCTCTCTATACACAGCTAACCCTACTCTGACGTACAACCAATAAGATTGAAGGGGTGTATATATACAATTACATCGCAAGTCCATTACATCGCAGGTCCATCACGTCGCATTTCTCCACCTCTCTACACACAGCTAACCATATTAGCCAACACGATCCCAACAAGTTGTGTTACAATATCAAAACACACTCCCAACTTGTTGGTGTTGGGCGAGCTGGTCAGAGCCAACAAGTTGTGTTGGGTTGTGTTGTGTTGGATCATTTGTTAGAGATAATAAATGACCAACCCAACATGTTGGCCGAGTCGGGAGGTTCTGCGCATGCGTTATCGAGTTTAATGAGTGTCTAACCTTGGTGAAGCATGTGTTTTATTTTCAGATTAGTTTAACTTTTAAAATCGGGGCTAGTATAATTTTGTGATCATGCAGTGGAACAAGGCTAATACAGTTAAACTAATTGATTTAAATTCTGAAAATGGAAAAATCACACCTAGACACGTGAATCGAACTCGGGACCGTGTTCAGGTGTCATTTTTCAATTTTCAGAATTGATGGAGATGGAGAGTTACTCACTAGAAAGAATAAATAATAATAGCTTCGGCTACTAGATTCTTAATTGATCTATATCAAAAGTATTTTGTTATTTGTGAAGTCTCATGTGTACAAAGCTATAAACTCCACTTTACAAATGTAGGTAACTCATTATTACCATATAAACACCTTCGATTCGACGTCTAGCAAAAAAAAAAACACTTCAAACGCCCTACCGTTTCTTAAGTTGTGGTTCTTCTGCTAGAGTACACTTCCTGTCATCACAATAAATGAAGAAACGGCAAGTAATACGTCGTTGTCCATGGCTAGAAATGTGTAGACTGATTAAAAAAAGGTGGAGGAACCAGGATGTTGGTCCAACAAGTTGGCTAGAATAACACAACTTACTTTTCCACATGTCTTGTCTTCCAAAATGTTGGATCCAACTTGTTACATAATAAACGAGGCTTCACTCTCACTATGAAGGTAGGTTTGGTTGAAAGGATTATGTGCCTGACTCCCCTTGTTGGCAAAGTTGATTACAAGGATAGTGTACCCGACTCTCATCTTGAAGTTAAGTAGTTAGTTAGATTTAAAAAGTATTCATCTGTTCCAGACAGGGCAAAAGTTAGCATATCCACTCTAATGTATTTCGACCACCTTAAATTTTCCGTTTCTTGCCAGAAATCTAATGTCCTTAATCAAACATGGAGACTTGAATTTGTAAATTCCAATTGCTATGGTGCAACAAAAATCAAATATGAAATAATAAAATAAGAATATAATATTCAAATTAAAAATATACCCTATTTATCTAGACAATTTTTCCAGACATGTTGGCCAACATTCTCATCAAGTTGGGAGTGCGTTTATATTGTAACACAACTTGTTGGATCGTGTTGGCTAATATGGTTAGCTGTGTATAGAGAGGTGGAGAAATGCGACGTGTTGGACCTGCGATGTAATGGACATGCGATGTAATGGTGCCCACCCCAACCAACCCATGTGACAATCAGCCCCGGTCTCCCCTACTAAGACGCGGTGTTGGTACTAAGACGGGGTGGGTACTAAGATGCGGGGTGGGTACTAAGACGTGGTGTGGGTACTAAGACGTGGTGTGGGTACTAAGACGTGGGGTAGGTACTAAGACGCGGCGTTAAGAAACAAAAACAATCACAAACAAACTGATACTCTTGGATACAAACATCTCTTAATATTACGGAGATACAATGAACAGCCTTTTACCTCTTTTATGTCCTTATTTATACAGTCTATGTTTATTTAGAACGAAGAAATAAAATAATTTACAGGTAAATAAACTGGTTTTTATACTAAAATGAGCAATATTATTTTTAATACCATAAGTGAAAACATTAAAATAAAATAACTGCTTAATTTGAAAATAAATTTGCCATATTTTTTTTAAAAGGAAGACTCAAAATACTTCAACTTATTATTTGAAATATATATATAAAAAAAGTTTTTATTGGTTTATTTTACCATGCAAAATATTTTTTAAATGCACTTATATTTTTGTGTAGACAATAGAATGATTTTAAAATTATTTTAAAGCAAAAAATCTATTTTATTCATTGCACCGCACAGATTTTCTCTGTCTCTCATTTTAAAAATGGAGATATTTACTCAAAACTCGTAACATATGTTAAACAAATAATATATACTATTACAAGAACATATTGAGAAAAATGTAACATATTTGTTTTCCAAATAGCATCAGACCTGAATTAAAAGAAATAATTTGCCAATATCTCCAACACTTGGTTTTATAAAAATACTTTTCAAACAAAGTTTTGATATTAAAAAGTTCCATGATAAGTTATTTTTTAACTGAAATAGTTGCGGATACATGATCAAAATTGGAAATTTCCGCTTATGTAAATTATCTTCAAAGTCATTTTCATGGAAAAATGAGAATTTAAATTTCGTTTTGTAATATTAAACATCGCCTAGATACGAAATTTAATCCAAATCGTTATAGAGGATATTGAGAAATTATTTTTTTCTCTTTTTGCGCTTCAGTAAACTTTCCTTAATTTTAGGGTCAGAGTATGTAATTATAAAAAACTAACCCTTTGAAACCCTAGATATAAAGTTTTAGCCCTTGCAATAAAATGGTTTCGGATCTAATCCTAAATACAGGCAGACGGCATCGTGAAAAATTCTTTTTTGGGTTCAGGAAATCATGAAACGTCAATATCCATCAAAATCTGGAATTCTAATTTTTTTTTACAATCACAAAACCTGAGGGATTCTAGAAATTAAAAAAACCTTAGCTCTTTTGCAAATGGATTTAGTTAAACTGTGTTTGTTTCTGACTGAGATTACGACTTGAGAAACTGATTATTTGACCTGAAAAATCTGATATTTTCCAAGAAATATTTTTGAACACCTTAAATTCTGCATGTAGAACTTGCGGGTCACGGATATTATGAAGAACCAACATGCGATTTTTTTTTAACATCAAGAAAATACAACATTTAGGAATTTGACAATTTTTGTGAAAATCTTGCATTTGTAGTCTTCTCTTCAACCAAGATTAATTTCCCGCTTTAAAAAAATGTTAAAATAGTATTATAACATTCGTCAACAATTATAAAAGTAACTTTGGCACAAAATTGCCGCAATTAAAAGGTTTAAAATTTTTTACTACTTTTTTTATTTACATTCTCGCATCCCTTGTGTAGGGAAAGTATTGCTATAATCAACAAAATGAACCCATGAACCCAAAAAGTGTTTTTTTTTAACAATGCCATCGATTTGTTACTAGGACTAAAGCCTAAATAATTTTACCGATCAAACTAAGACTTGGCATCTAGCCTTTTCATAAGGTTCCTTTCCGGGGTTTGTGGAATTATCTATCCAACCCTCAAATTAAGGGTAGTTTACTTATATAATATAGAAAAAATAGAATTTCTTAAAATATTCTATAACGATTTTAATTAAATTTCATATCTAAGTACGGTTTAACATAAAAAAAATTGTAGCTCTTGTTTATCCATGAACATGACTTTGAGGGAACTTCACATAAGAGGAAATTTACAACTTTACTCATATCTCCGTAACACCTTCACATACTAAATAACTTAACACTGCAAAGCTGTAATACCATTAAAAATTAAAAAAAAACCTTTTCTTGAAATATTTTTTAAAATATAAATCCAATAGTTTCTGAGCTATTGGCAGATACATTTTTAAAAATTGAGGTCTGCGAACTTGATTGTTATAATATTTGTTGAACAGAGATGCTGCTCTTTATTCAATGATTCTGTAACAGTGTATACTCTTTAATCTATGTTCCTTATTGGAATGTTTCTGAAACATTGTCTTATTTCGTTTCACATATGTTATGATTTTTAAATAATAATCTCCATTTCTAAGTAAAGTATCGATACAATCTATGCAGTGCACCGTACCAATGTTTTTTTTTTTTGTACTAATAAGAAAAATAAGTTGGAATTATTTTATTAAAATAATGAATTTTTTTATTTTGTTATTAAGTATTTTTAGTTTTCAAAGTGGACCTTATGATTAATTGAGTTTGTTACGCCTGCCTTTACAGTCATACATACACTTAACTAATTATTCGGATATCACTAAAATATCTTCCTACCTGCTTGTCCTCGACGTCGTCCGGTCAACTCCTCGCTGTTACAAGAAGAAGGTAAGGAGTTCGTCAACAGGCGATGATGATGATGATGATAGGGTTGGTGTTGAGATGACGAAGGGGGTTGAAACGCGATCCATCCACGCGTCCACCACCCCTTTCGCACTCTTTTCACCCCCCCCCCCCCCCTTGCGTTGGGACGCCTTTTCCCTATTGGTCCAAACGGCCCACTTGACGCTCTTCAGCGTCGTTCCTTTCTTCTTCCTGCCAGAATGGAATTCCTGGATAGCGAGATCTGTCCGCGCAATAATCGGATAACTCCATTGAATTTTTGTTGTTGTTGTTTATAGAGAACTACTGTATTATTATTATTATTATTTATTATTATTATTTTATTATTATTATTATTAGCACCGCGTCTTACTACCCGTTCGGGTTATACGCACTTACGCTAATGTGTAATGGGTAGGGTGATTGTGAGATGAAATGAAGGACCTACAGTTTAACGTGGAATTCGAACCACGGGGGAGGCCTGGCATTACCCACATTCACAAGACGTCTTGTCAGAGGTGGAGAACTACTGTAAGTTTAGAATCTAACTCAGTACAGTAGCGAAATGTTAAGATACAATTTTATTTTATTTATTTGATGTATTTAACGTACATTCTCTGAACCCACTGATTATATAATCACACGATATTTTCTATGAGCGAGAGTGAAAGGGCATACCAATTTTATTGACAAAAGTATTTTCACATACCTTACAGGGTTTCTTTCACACGCCACAATCGACATAGGACTGACGACTTTACTTTCCCTCCGAAGGAAGTTCTGCTACGAATTTTTATCGCTCAAGAAGAATCCATCGACCCGGCTGGGTTTGAACCCATGAACATTAGTTCCTAAGGCAATCACTTTTCTCCAAGACCACCGATGTCGGTTTTTATACTATCAGTTTGACAAATACTGATATGCATAAATTCTAAGGTAACATCATGGTTAAATCTTCAAACTTATTCAAATGGGGTGGATTTTTTTTTATCTCTCCAACCAAACTTTTTTTTTTCTCTTAAGTTTCGTTTTCATTGGGAAAGTTACCAAATCTACTTTATTCCAATTGTCGATATCCTTTATTTCTCAGAAACAATTTTAAGTCACTCTCAAATCCTCGCTAAAAAAAATAAAATTCACGCCATAATCAAGACCAAAAATCTCCAAAAGAATTCTTCCGGAAAGTTTTGACAACACACTTGACGAGGTGGACTTGTATGGTTCTTGCACTTACCCATTCTTCTCGCGTTATGAAACCATGCGCGGTATGACGGCAGTGGTGAGGCGATTGAGCGTGTTTGAGGGGGTGGATAAGGGGCTGCTTTAAGTAAGGGGGGGTTGGGGTGACGTGGAAGGGGGGTGGAATAGAAATTATTGTTCTCTGTTAAGAATGGGGCCACTAGGTCTAATATTTAATTAGTTTTATAGTTGTTGGGCCGATTTCTTAAGGGGCCTATTTAGGCTTGGCTTGTGCATCTCGAAGAACATTCGTTAGGACCAACTTTTGGACCGGTTTCTAGTGAGTTTTGTGATGTCTGATTCATTTTGTTTTTAAACAATTATTTCTGCAATGAGATTATGACGTTATTTTAATTACTAATGATTCAAGTGATCTACGGTATTAACAGGAAAATATTTGTGCCTTTGTGTGTGTTTTTGTAAACCGCGATTTACCACCGTTAATATACTGAAGGTAACCCACTTCGGTGACTGTATGGTCTAAGTCGCTTCTCTCAGTAAACTAGACTGCCTATGATGGGGAGAACGAGGTAGAAATCTTGATCGGAAATACTGAAGGGGATTTTTCCAAAATGGTTTTCCACTTATCATACACGTAAATTTGGGTACACTTCCTCTAAATATAACCTCCCTAATCCTTACGTACTCCAAACGGGTAGTAATATGCGGTGCTAAAAAAAAGATACTGAAGGTAGAATTTAGACGAAATATTAAGGTATTTCCTTGGAGGTAGAATGGGAAACAATTTAGATAAAAGTAAGTATACCTGGTTGGGAGTCAAACCCAGACCTAGTCGTCAATAGGAAGTCCAAAGAATATCAGACAGGCCAGACGCCTTTATCCATGTGCCCAGTGGTGCTGGGTTCGCGTTTGTAAGTGCGTGACTACTAATGTTAACAAAATATTGAATTTTTTTTCTCAGTTTCAAATTAAATGTTTTATTTTGTTCGCATGTTTAATCAAGGATAAAGATTAGAAAATAAAAATCACTGAAAGTGGTATTGACAATTTTTGCGCCGTCCGTGACCTTTAGAGAAAAGTTCAATCACTAGGAGTTGATACTTACTTCAATACCTTGATGTTTGCTGGGCTTACATAAATACTTATAACAGGGGCTATCGGGCGGCACTTCTAAACATCGAATGGCGTCATTGAATTATGCATAAAATTATACTTTAGAATTTTTTTTATAGTTTTTCAAAAATTCAATTTTAAAGGTGAGGCCAAGGCGTTTGCTCTCTAAGCTAGGGGTTCTGGGTTAGATTTCCGGATGGCCTGAAATCTTTCAGCGTTGAGTTGTCGCCCTAAGGACTGTATGTTGCGTCATTATATACTTGGGTTATTTTATATCTAGTGTTCTGAAATATTCATTGTGTTCATGAACGTACATTTAATACCTTTAATAAAAATATAAATACATTTAACTCCAGCGTGGCTGTCATTACTTTCAACTAGATGGCTCGTTTGACTGATATTTTTTTCTTAACACCGCGTCTTAATAACTGTGAGGTTTAAACACTTATAAACCAACTACGCTAATTTAGAGATTATTAAGGCTATATTTATAGGAAGTGTGGGAGAAGGAGTGGGAAACCAGTTTGGAAAATTTACCCTCAGTACACCCGACCAAGATTCGAACCTCGATTTCTCCAATCATTAGTAGTCTAGTCAATAGCGAGAGTAACGCGTTATACCATGTGGCTACCGAAGCGGTTCCTATTTAATTAAAACAGAGAATACATAAACTGTTTATCTGTCGACATGTTTCATTGTTACCCGCGGTCGATCACTGGCAGAAGCGGAAAGTGTTCGCTTGTTTATTTTCTTTGTGTTCTTTTGTGTGAGGTTTGATTCTAACAGCTCCAGTTCGCTCGGACGAACCGGCGATAAACGCGCGCGAGAGAAGACATTCAACATATTCCCCTACACAAAACGACCTCTCCTCGATACTAGAGGTTAGAGAAGATGGTCCAGACCAACCCGTTGGAGAGAGATGTCTTTGGGTCAGCCATACTTTCCAATATCAAACGGGCACAGAAGATGCATTTTGAGAGCCCACCGTTCCCCGGTTATAACACCTTTTATTATACCGCGGCTCTTTAAACGGTGAAGGCTTTGCGGTTAGTTTTATGATCGTCAAACAAAAAAATGACCGACTTAAAAAAAATGTGATTAAATACACTTTTAAAATATTTGTATGGTGAATTGTGTTAAGTGAAAATGAAAGATTTTTCCAAAAATTTTGTTTGTACATACAGTACGGTATGTATAGTCTGATTTTGGTTGAAATAAAAATTTAGCAAATTCAAATATATTTTATTGCGGCCAAAATAGATAGCATTTTACTATATTATTTATGTTATTTTATAAGTATCGATAATACTTATGAAATGTGACAGCCGCTGAAACATGACTTGGCGTATAGATATATTAAAATTATTTTAGTGATTACCATATTATACTGCTCTTCCTGATGACTTGAAGGACAGTTTATACAAGAAGGAATTTTCAATTTTGATGATATATATCATACTTTTTGAAATACGAAAAAACTTATTATTGTAAAGTTGCGGAGCTGTTAGAATTTAAAATATTCTAGAATATATTTTCATAAAAACCAGTATTTTTTTTTTAGCTGTAAGCAACCATGTTTATTTTAATGGCGTACTTAGATATTGATCGTTACGTTCTTTGGTGGACATAGACGTTCCTGTTTTCTCAATGTTTCTGTAACAATGTATATTATTTTTTCACAAATCTCATTTGTTTTAATAAATGTCTATTTTAAGATAAAAGCGGGAGATATTCTGCGTGATGTGCCTCACCATCTATTTTTTTTTATCGCCGCGTCCTACTATCCGCTCAGGTTATATGCATATATAATAATTACTCTAATGGGCTATGGATGAGGAGGGAAGAATTTTAGTGGTAGCTTACCTGCATTTGCTTGAAGGGAGAGTTGGAAACAATTTAGGGAAAAACCCATCCTTTGCATACTTTACTACCACTGTTTGAACCCGATATCTCCGTCATCAGCAGACCAGTCTAATTTGAGAGTGACGCCGTAGACCGCTTGTCCACCATATCTGGTTTCAGATCAATTTATTATATTTGTAAATATATGACAAATGTTTCAGTAACTTATGTAACTGTCCATATAGCTCCTTTCTATCCAAATGGGACTGTACTTTCTCCGACACTGTTCCTTTCTATCAAAATGGGATTGTATTATCTCCGATACTGTTTCTTTCTATCCAAAGGGACTGTATTTTCTCCGATGCTGCTCCTTTCTATCCAAATGGGACTGCATTTTCTCCGATACTGCTCCTTTCTATCCAAATGGGACTGTATTTTCTCTTATACTGACCCTTTCTATCCAAAGGGACTGTATTTTCTCCGATACTTCCTTTCTATCCAAATGGGACTGTATTTTCTCCGATACTGTTCCTTTCTATCCAAATGGGACTGTATTTTCTCCGATACTGTTCCTTTCTATCAAAATGGGACTGTATTATCTCCGATACTGTTTCTTTCTATCCAAAGGGGACTGTATTTTCCGATACTGTCCTTTCTATCCAAATGGGACTGCATTTTCTCCGATACTGTTCCTTTCTATCCAAATAGGACTGTATTTTCTCCGATATTGTTCCTTTCTATCCAAATGGGACTGTATTTTCTCCGATACTGTTCCTTTCTATCCAAATGGGACTGCATTTTCTCCGATACTGTTCCTTTCTATCCAAATAGGACTGTATTTTCTCCGATGCGGTTCCTTTCTACCCAAATAGGACTGTATTTTCTCCGATGCGGTTCCTTTCTATCCAAATAGGACTGTATTTTCTCCGATATTGTTCCTTTCTATCAAAATGGGACTGTATTTTCTCCGATACTGTTCCTTTCTATCCAAATGGGACTGCATTTTCTCCGATACTGTTCCTTTCTATCCAAATAGGACTGTATTTTCTCCGATGCGGTTCCTTTCTATCCAAATAGGACTGTATTTTCTCCGATACTGTTCCTTTCTATCCAAATGGGACTGCATTTTCTCCGATACTGTTCCTTTCTATCCAAATAGGACTGTATTTTCTCCGATGCGGTTCCTTTCTATCCAAAGGGGACTGTATTTTCTCCGATACTGACCCTTTCTATCCAAATAGGACTGTATTTTCTCCGATGCGGTTCCTGTACAAGTCATGAAATGAGGTTGAGGGGTCTCGGAGTATAGCCTGATCAAGTTAAATCTGTTTGAAGAGCTATCTCATGATTGGTCAGATTGTCACGCCCCAAGCCGGCAAACAATTAACCACAACAACTTGAAGATAATAACCGACGGTCCGCGGTTCGTTCTAGGGTTAGGGCGGACAGTTTCCGTGTGTCTCATCTTATCGCCCGTCCTTGATATCCACACACTTAACCAACAGGATAGGGATGAGAAAGGCATGTGATTTAATAGAAATGTGTTCACATTTGCTTTGAAGGTACAAAAGGAAGGGGGGACATTAAGGAAAATTGATCTCATGATACCCTGCCGGGATTCAAACCCTGACCTATCGCTGGTCAAACCAGAGAAGACGATACTCATGCCTTTGGACTTGTGCCCACTGGTCGTTAATAATAATTATTATTCATCACACGTTTGTGGGTTCTTGCATTGGCTCACATTGCCAAGATGGTACCGGTATCTGGTCCCGTGGTCCGTGGTGCAGTGGTGCAGTGGTGGAGTGGTCAGTGCACCTGACTACCAACATAGGGTACTGGGCTCGATTCCCGGCGGCTACCTTTGATATCTTTCCCTTGAGGGGAATTAATTATTCCAGCGGTCACCAGGGGTTGTTAAATGAGGTTTAAGACTCTCACTGGCCCAAACCTCCATAATCACCATCATCACTTCATCTCATTGTGAGTACTACGCTATGTTCTGTGTCACTAGAGCGGCCAAAAGTCTACATACAGGAGAATGGAATGGATGTAATGTATCTCCCAGTTATAAATACCAGACGTTATAAAAAAAAACGAGGGTTAACACTTATTTTTTATTTATTTATCTTTTTACACAGTTTTTTTTCGATATTTTGGCATCATTTTCTTTTTCTTATTATTAATACAGTAGCCCTGTGGCTTCTTTGGTGCTGACTGACAGCTCACAGTCAACATTTAGGTATATACCTAAGTTTTAACTGTCAGAAGTGACAGCTGCTAAACACATGTTTTTGCAGATCATTTGGTTCGGCGTAGGGATACATAATGTGGTCTGGTAACTTTTCAAAGCCGTCAGAAGTCAGCTGTGAGCTGTTAGTCAGCACCAAAGAAGCCATGGGGCTACTGTACTATTCGTCACGCAGTGATGTTATGATTTGTATTTTATATTGTACAGAATATGACTGAGGTGCAATTTGTAAGTCTCGCCCAAGTACCTTGAACCGACCCAAAATAGACCCTTTGTATTCACCCATATCCGGACGGATGAATCCGACACCTGAAGTAGATCTCTTTGACAACTCAGACACGAGCAACGTGCTGAGATTCAGAAGTATCCAATCCAATTTAAATATAACTGTTCATGAGAAGTTTGCTCAGGGGAGAATGACTTGTGGCCAAATGACGGTTTTAGTAACTTAAGTATCTAATTTCTACTGTTCTTCCTACCAAAATCATTCTCTAGCTTAAAAGTTTACATTTTCCAATATGAAAATATCAAAAATTCACGTATTCTGGTTGCTCATTAAGAGCTAAATGTCCGGGAAACGAAAGGTAACTGCTATAGGAGCGTAGAATGGATCTTTGTGAATCGAATAATATAATTGTCTTGCAATTTTTAATTTTCCTCCTCCCCTGTTTGTTTTCCTATTTCCGGACAGCTCTGCTCAGCAACTGGCGGCGTTCTTGTAACAAGGCAGCTTCGAGTGTGACATGGCTACGCTATTAATAAAACGAGGCCACTGGGGTAGGGGGGGGAGGGGATAATAAGATGAACATTTGCGAAGGAACCACCGCCTCGGTACAAAGCATGATTAGTGCATTTTAATGATGGTTTCTCGTGCAACGTGGACTCGAACCTGGTAATTCCTCTCGTGAGTCAACAAACCTTAGCTGGAGCGTAGACGTGTTGACAAGGGGGTAAGGGGGAAGTACTATGGGGTATTCCTCTACCTTTCACTTGAAACGTCGTCTACCAATAAGCCTACGTTTGGTTAAAATTAAATTTCACCATTTCTCACCATTCACTCACTTACTAACTAACTCTATGGCACTAGGGACTCGAAAGTTCACTGCCGCACTTACAAAAGTACGTAACCTATCCCTATCTTGAGCTAGTTCTATACAGTCCACCTCATTATATTCTATCCCTATCTTTAGTTAGTTCTATCCAATCAACCTCATTACATTATATCCTTATCTTGAGCTAGTTCTATCCAATCCACCTCATTATATTCTATCCCTATCTTTAGTTAGTTCTATCCAATCCACCTCATTACATTCTATCCTTATCTTTAGTTAGTTCTACCCAATCAACCTCATTACATTATATCCTTATCTTGAGCTAATTATATCCAATCCATCTAATTACATTCTTTATCTTAAGTGATAAGTTATTTCGTATTTCAAATATTCTGGAAGATACGATAAACAATGGAAATTTCTCCTAATGTAAAGTGCCTTTAGAGTCATTTTCATTGAAAAATTAAAATTGCTATTTTATTTATAATGATAAACAGTGTCTAGATAAAAAGATTCTTTAAAGTGGATATTGAGGATATCAATTTTTTCCCTTTTTGACCATCAGAAACCCACCCTTAATTTTAGGGTTGGATATCTAATTCCGAAAATCCCTCGGGGGAGAACCATATAAAAAACCCCAGACACCAAGTTTTAGACAAATCGGTAAATTAGTTTAGGCTCTATTCTAAGCTAGAGACAGACAGCATCGCAAAAACTACTTTTTTGGTTTCAGGAGGTCATGAAAGAAACATCGACACTTATCAAAATCTCTAGTTCATTTCTTTTTACTGATCACAATATCTCTCTCTCCGGGGAGTTGAGAGAAAGTAAAAATAATTGAAAACCACTGTTTAGGAAATAGGGAGGTAGGCCGGGGCTAGGAGTATTATTGTATTTGGGTAAAATAATCTAATTTAATCGATAATAATAATAATTATTTATTGCAGTGCTTTGCAAGCATTTTAGAACCGTGAATCTATTTTTATAACGACAAACTTTCACAACCCATATAGCTAAATTTAGAGAGGGCTTAATTTTTTTCACTACATTAAAAAAGAGTATATTAATTAATATAATTCTACCAAAATCTGATCTTATTCTCATAACGAAGCGTGGGTGAAGGATGCGCTTATATCCGGTTCTTATTGATGACGTCAATGACATTCATTTTCAGGGGAAATGTATTTGACTTATCATTGCAGTTGAATCCGAAATAAGGGTTTGATTCCCACAACATCGCTCCAAAAAAACAAAACAACTCTACTTCTTAGAACTACAATGATCTAAAATAGAGCAGCACCTTTTTTTTTTAATTTTTTTAATTTTAGTTTTTTCACTTTATCAAATTTTTTTGTTTCATGATTTTTTATTTTCACATAATTTCAAACGATTTCACATTTCAATAAAACTAGACTGCCGATGACAAGGAGATCGAGGTTCGAATTTCGGTACGGGTGTAATTGATGTTTTTTTCATAATGGTTTTCCGATCTTCCTCCACGCAAATGTAGGTACACTTCCTATACATATAACCTTTTTCATCCATAAAACCGTTATATATTAAAAAATAACTCGCTGTAAGTACAGTATAAAAGAAACATCAAAATTTGAAACGAAGGTTTGTTATATTTGAAGGTTTCTAAAATTCGTCGAATCTTTTGAATGTGAAGTGAAGTACACTTACAAGAAGGGGAAAGGAGATAATTTAAGTGAAACGTGACATGAACATAAACCATAGGGAGAGAAAGAGATTTCTTAAAACATATTTCGTGTAGCCATGTTCTAGTGCTCAGCTCCTGGAAGTAAGACTTTATCTCATGTAGAGGTGATTTGGTAATTTGTAGAAGGTTGCGTAATATGCGTGTGTCTTGAGTTGGAACCAAGGTCAACTGTCCTAAGCAAGGATCCTATCACAACTGGTTATCGAAGGGTGTGGTACTATTGAGACAGGATATAGATTTTGATGGGTACATTCATGAGTGAAGGTGGTCAGAAGTATTTACTTCTCGTATTTCGAGTAAATATTATTATTATTTTCTTGTATTTCGAGTAAATATTATTATTATTATTATTAGCACCGCGTCTTACTACCCGTTCGGGTTATACGCACTTACACTAATGTGTAATGGTAGGGTGATTGTGAGATGAAATGGAGGACCTACAGTTTAACGTGGAATCCGAACCACGGGGAGGCCTGGCATTCCCCACATTCACAAGATGTCTTGTCAGAGGTGAAGGAAGGGTTTGGTAATCAGATAAATCTGTGCCGGGACCGAGGATTGAACCCCGGCCGCCAGCACAGAAGTCTGACACCTTACCCCTAGACCACCAGGTCACCTCGAGTAAATATAAATGCAGGGTTTGTCTGTGATTGATTATCAATTAAGGGCTTATTTAACAAAGGGACAAGTATTATCATTAAAAGCGAATTCACTCGTCTTTTAGTTGGAAACGACAAAGGTGTTTTTACAAAGCAAATGGGTCTATTTAACCAATGCAATGGACAAGTATTGTAATGGATGACAAATATATACTTTTTTTAGCACCTTGTTTTACTATCCGTTCGGGTTTTACGCTTATGTACTAATTACGATAATGGTTTTAGAGGTTATGAAGAGTATATTTATATGAATTGTACCCGCATTTGCGTAGAGGGAGAGAGGAAAACCATTTTAGGAAAAACACCCTCAGTAACCCGACCGAGATTTGAACCTATATCTCCCCGTCATCGGCAGTTTAGTCTACTGCGAAAGTAGCGCCTTAGACTATGTGGTCACCAAAGTGGGTTACAAGTGAATTCACTCGTATTTTAGGTATAAAGGACAAGTGTTTGTGCCAACACGCGACAAGAGGTAAATGACTAGTAATTAGCGAACAACTGTCGAATGAAAGTATTTTAGGCCTAGGTAACAAGAGCGCCGTTTAATAAAACTAAAATAATCGGTTAAATGGGCCGCTAATTTTCTAACACATATATAATTATTATTATTAGCAGCGCGTCTTACTACCCGTTCGGGTTATACGCACTTACGCTAATGTGTAATGGTAGGGTGATTGTGAGATGAAATGGAGGACCTACAGTTTAACGTGGGATCCGAACCACGGTGGAGGGCTGGCATTCCCCACATTCACAAGTTGTGATTAATACACGTCTTGTCAGAGGTGAAGGAATGGTTTGGAAATCAGATAAATCTGTGCCGGGACCGAGGATTGAACCCTGTACCCCAGCACAGAGGTCCTACACCTTACCCCTAGACCACAAGGTCACCTCTAACACATATACGTACAGCCTAAACATGTTGGCAGACGAGAATTATTGAAATGAGTCCCAAGCATAGAATTCAGTCCCACCCCCATTTCTGGGTTGCCGGAGTTGAGTCCTTAGGAGGTTGTTGGCAGGAAATTGTTAGGTTAGGTTGGTTAAGGTTAGGTTCATTGCCGCTAGCTAACACAACATGATGTCTTAAGGTGGGATGGAAGGTGGCGCGATAAAAGGCCTATATTTTTGCAATTTTTATGGTAAAACAGTTTTTTAGGCTAAAATAAATAAAACATTGCTCCGGTACAAACATCGAGTTCAATTTTCCTCACATGTTGATATCAACAATTCCTGAATATCCATCATGTGCATAGCGGCATTAGAGGATCTTTTTAAATGCAGACAAAAAGTGATCATTAAATTCCAGAACATCATTGACATATATTCAAGAAATGTTGAGGTCACCGTGTGAAGAAAATTAAATTCTATGTTTGTACTGGAGCGATATTTGATTTATGTTGGCCATAAAAACTGCAAAAACACTGACCTTTTTCTCGCATCGTCTTCCAGCCGACCTTAAAGTTTCAAAAGACACAAGCGATCTTGCAAGAAGTCCACCGTTATACTCCGGCCTTTTTAACATTTTGTGAAAAACAAACTTCAAGCCATTAATGACAAACAGCGTGTTTTTTTTTT
The DNA here is from genome assembly GCA_039000515.1 of Timema cristinae. NCBI lineage: Eukaryota > Metazoa > Arthropoda > Insecta > Phasmatodea > Timematidae > Timema > Timema cristinae. Next base: position 69,701,080 of record JBCFYV010000003.1, on the reverse strand, counting down.
TGCTTTTTTTTCACTCGACATGCACTCCGTGTCATTCGATATGGACTGACTAAAAGAGTTTATGTTTGGCAGAATAATAGAGATTGTACTTTGGAATAAATTCAAACAACTGTGCAAAAAAAAAAAAAAAAAACCCGGACCCATTTCGAATAACTGAAAAGGTAAACAAGTGTCTTGAGACTGAATTATATGCTATCCTAGGAGACACGGTGGCAAAAAAAAACCCAACCTGGATATGAATCTAAATAATAATATTAATATATTAAAAAACAAATCCTCTTGAACGTGTAGGTAACCGCGGATGTAAAGTTACGTGTGATCTAACCATTCTTTCCACGGAGTTCGAACTAGACGCATTCTCGAGATACCGTCACGGAAGGTTTTTTTTTTTCTTTGACGGTCTTTGTATATTGCGGTTTCACACCCCCACTATCCCCTCCTAGAGCCCATCGCCATCCTCTCGTGGGCGTCTATCGTGGGCGCTTCTCGTGAACTTCAACAAAACTTTCGCAAAAAGGAAGTAACGGCTATCTGAGTGTTTATTTGCAGTTATTTAACCTCCACTTTACAGACAAAGGGTTTGTATAGGCAACAACGCCTACAATTTGGGTGACCTGGCGGAGATTATCTGATTACCAAACCCTTCCTTCACCTCTGACAAGACGTGTATTAAGCACAACTTGTGAATGTGAGGAATGCCAGGTCTCCACCGTGGTTTGGATCCCACGTTAAACTGTAGGTACTTCATTTCTTCTCACAATCACCCTACCATTACACATCAGCGTAAGTGCATATAAACCGAACGGGTAGTAATACGCGAGGCTAATATTAATTAATTAATTAATTAATAATTATATAGCTTGACTTACGAATATATGGAAATGATTTTAGTAGCGTTTACAGCTGGCAAAAATAATTTCCTTCCGATAATAATCGGACTGTAACTGCTAAGCACTTATTTTAACAATCAAAATCTGTCGTGCTACTCACCTCAACTTTCATGCCGTGGAGTGCCGCTACCTTAGGCCATATAATCACCACTCTAATTAATGTAACTGTACTTTTTTTTGTTAACTAGACAAAATAAAATATTGGGGAATTCTATTTTATTATGAAATTTTATCTTACAATTGAATAAAACTAATCAAACTAAGAATTTTCGCGAGAAAAAAAATTCGAATAATCATAATATTTCTAGTTTTGTAAAAATGTCCCGAGTTGAGTTCTAGCAGCTACTAAGACTTGACTCGGACTCTTATTTTCGAGAACTTGCACTCCTCTAGTGTTTAGGCACACCCTATGATCGAACCAGGATCCTCGAGACTTGTGCTTGGTCTCCTTATCCACTCGATCATAAGAAGAGTAAAAAAAGAGAAAAACAGAAATTCAATTAAATATTTGATCATTCCAAGGAAAAATACTGGAGATTCCCCGGTCTTCTTTATAGCAGCCTACATCCTGTTTGGAATAACCGAAACAAATTCTTTTGTTCAAATCAAAAATGTAAAATGCCATTGTTTAAATAGTGCCTTTTTTTGTATTAATAGAATAATATAATTTTTCTAAACGTAAAATAAGTTCAATTTATTTTTTAACATTGTGAGGATGGAGTTGTAAGATTGCGTGTCTGAGTTTTTTAACCCTAAATAGCTTACCACTTTCCCTCCATTTAAATGCAGGTATACCACCTTTAAACTTTACCTTCATAATCCTTACCCCGTTAAGTGAAATGTGCGAATGACCTGTACAGGTAGTAAGATGCGGGGGGCATAACCTTCAAATAATGCTATCATTGTGAACTCACCCTAACACCACAATCGATTCCAACTCATCCTAACATCGTTATCGCTGTGAACTCGCTCTAACAATAATATTGTTGTGAGCTAGGCCTAGCATCAATATCGTTGTTAGCTCACCCTAGCACTAATATCGTTGTGAATTCGGCCTAACAACATTATCATTTTGAACTCAGCCTAACAACTTTATCGTTGTGAATTCTGTCTAAAGGGATATCGTTACGAACTCACCCTAGCACCAATATCGTTGTGAGCTCATCCTAAGAATGGTAGCATTGTAAACTCGGCCTAAAATCGTTATTACCGTGAACTCACCCTGATACAATTAATCTGCCTCGTCACCCGTCATTTACTCTTGAAGCTAGCACGGAAAAAGATGCTTAGTAATCGCTATTTTGTGTTTTTTGTCCCGGACTCACTTGACAGGGCATAGCGCTGGGGAATACCTGTAGGTGGTTGGTTTTACGGTCGTGACTACTCTACACAGTCCATGAGACATTCAGGAGAATTTAGCTATAGAAGAATTAATATCTTATCCCAAATAATTGTTCTCTTCTCTTTAAGTTAAACACAGGGGCCTTTGTTGAAGATGATCCGCATCGAAAGCATGTAGAATAAAGCATCGGGTCTTGCTTTGAGGTCACTGAGGATTAGATCTCTTACTACGGACTTAACAGATAGGAACTTTGAGTACAGAGCAATCTGTTACTGAGAAATAGATCTCTTACTACGAACTTTACGGATTGGGACTCTTTGGATAGAGCATCTGTTACTGTGAATTCAATATCTTCTCAAAAACTATGGACCTTACAGACATGAGAGGCCAAACTCTGCTGTTATAACGCGTGGGAAGAGCTTCTAAATAAACAAACAAAAAAAGTTGTTAAAGATGATCACGCTGTGAGAACCACATGACGACACACACTTCCTTATAACTTGTTGTCGTCTAGAGATTTTATGGCGTGTTGGATAAGTTGAGAAGAGATGTGCTTGGTCTTACTTTCATTTGAAACTTGGATTTTTCAGTACTTAAGGTGCTAGACTAGTCTATAATAAATTTATAAATGCCAGAAACTAAATGAGGCTATGCCGTTACAGACTGCAGCCGTCTGGAATCAGAACAAACTGGGAATGAGGAAAATACAAATTACAATACAGTTTTTGTTGTGATTCCTTATTAAATGACATCATTTGATTCAAAAAGATCCATTCTACGCCGCTATAACCCGTTACCTTTCATTTCTCAGGCACTTAGTTTTTAATGATCAACCAAAATATGTAGATTCTTGGACTTTACACAGTGGAAAATTTAAACTTTTAAACTATGTTTATAAGTCTCTATGTGTAAAGAGTAATAGAAAATAGTTTGTTCATTCCAGTACACATCAAACTCGTGTACTGTTAAAGTTTATATCGATATTTAACCTAAGCGCAACATCTGATTGGCAATATCTGGGCTACCTAAGCACTATGCAGCCGACAATTGATTCATCTCCTGTAATTTATCCCTAGACTTGACGTTGATATCTGCCTTTGATGATCAACTTAGACAGAAAACAAATACTTTTTTTTCATGGATATTAATCATTGTTTAGGTGGTTTAAGACGCCAGTCTCACAATACATGTCAAAATTAAAAAAGAAAAAGTCCTTTGGTACCCAAGAGATTGTTCAGGAGTTTAAATTCAAATCCTTTTAAATGGGCTTTTGAGTGACCATTTGCAATCTTGAATGATTAACCAAATTGATAAACTATTAACCTAAAATGTTCGGACTAGGCTCAAAGAATGACCCTACGAATTTCGCTAGAATTGATCCACGTTTTTGATAACTATCGTGGAACCAAACATATTTATGAGAGACTGCCATCTTGAAACGGATAAAAAAAAATCAAGAAACCATTAACATAATTAGCTTGATATAGGTTCAAAGAATGTTCCTGCCAAATTTCGTCGAAATTGTTCCTCAAATTTGAAAGTTATTGCGCGACAAACATACATGAAGACATATGAAATGCCAAATGGTCAAACTATAGATCAGAACTTTGCTAATATTGATCAAAAACACCCAAGCTTGTTATTCTGTATTTAATCGGGGATCACCCCATTGACAGAGCCAGCTTAATCCCCCATACATTTTGGCTATTACTTCAATGGGTCAGGGGTTCGAATGACAGCGGTTATTCTAAAATATTGACATGCAGGGAGTGAGCCGCGGTCATTCGATTGATCTTCTTAGTCACGACACAGTTCTCCATCCCACTTTCAAGTAGTTCGAAACGCTCTCCTTCACTCTGCAATAAGTGTCAAGAGGAAGACGGACATGTTATTGAAGGTCGATGTGGTTACCCCCCTCTTATTCTTCCCGCCAAAAATGTGGTGATATCGACGTGCATTGTGGCGGTTCCTGTCGGGATGTGGCTCTATCTAATACACGCACAATCCAAGTTCTCTGCTCACACCTTGGGCAGCAACACACACGCGGTGATCAAGCCCCAACAGACGCAATTAACTTTTTAAAAGTCCTATTTATTTTTTAGGAAGAACCTTATCTGATATAGAGAAACATTTCTAGATCCATTTTTACGTATTCATAAATCAAATCATGTAATCTGTAGCTGTCAGTTTTGATAAATATTATCAATATTACTTACTCTATAGGATTAGAAACTTTTAAGTTAATCACAGCACTTACACAAGTAAGTAAGTAAGCAAGTATTCCTATCTTGAGTTAGCTCTCTCCAGCCCACCTCATTGCACCCTATCTCTTTCAGGCCCACTATAATATTATCTTCTCATATACGTCTAGGTCCTTCCACATATATTTTCCCCATTATCCTTATCATACAATACCTTGAACGCGGTTATAAAGTTTGTTCACCGTAGGAATTGTTTTCTGAAAGGCCTTTTTCCCTACCAGAAATATATGATATAATAGGATATTGGTAGGAAAAAAGACCTTTCAGAGAGTAATCCTTACGGTAGTTTCTTAAATTCTCACTGAATGTTCTGAACACCGTAACCTGCGAAAGTTGACTACCGTTACAATATCTGATGGTGAGTGCAGGATAAGTAACTCATCGTTATTTAACTTTTTCCACTCTCCATTATCTTCATCCATTTTTGAACCAATTATTTTCCCAAGTAAGAGATTTTAAGCATATTAAATTTCTTCTCGTCTTGTAAGGTGAGATACCAAGTTTCTGAATCATTGAATTGTGAAATGTGATAAACACGTTCTGAGAACGTGGATCTATGTCTGTATGGTTTGGACACGTGTTTGCGGCCGTCAAGGACGTGTTTGTTTATTGGGCTGTAAGAATGTGTTGGTGCAAGCACTCCTTAGTAGGTTTCAAACGGGTTTTAGTGAACCTGTAAAAAAACAAAACAAAAAAACACCACTTACCACGGTTGTCTTACCCACAATGCAAACATCCGCAAACTATAAAATAAACGGTGAGTGACTAGGTCAAGTGAAAAGTTCTAGAAAGGTCTTGGAGCTGTATCAACGTATTTGAAACTTAAAGGGGTCGCTTCGGTAAGTGAGAAATTACCGTGTAGACGTTTGGCTCTAATGCAAAATTGTATCTCTACAATTTGTTACTAAAAATATGGCTTGGCCAAAATAAAATAGATAGATTCTAACAAGGCTACCTTTCCTACATCCATTTATTGTGTTTGAATATTATTTATAATAAATGGTACGGAACTCCGCACGAACTTTCTCGCTCTATTGTATAAAAATGGAGGTATTTACTCAAAACTCGTAATATATGTGAAACGAAATAATATACACTAGAAAACCCAAGCATAAATTGCACTATACCTATGTAAAACATTTTTTGAGTCCCCGTTTTAAATTTTATAATTTTATTTTAAAGAATTCATGTCCTCATTTGTCCGTCGGTCCCATGCCGATTATATTACGTGAAAACACCTTTCCCAGCAAAATTGGTAGCCACCTTACGCACTCGCTCATAGAAATTCAGTGTGAAAAACACTGGGAATCGCCACACTACCTACCATTGTACATGAGATTTCTACCAGATAGCAGCACTAACTCAGTTTGAGCTCAAAATTAAACTCCCTCCCCCCTTTTCCCCTGTATCTTTCAAATATAAGAAAGCTAACTAACATATGTAAAATTAACTTCACATGACTAGCGAAGCTTAGACGGTGGTTATGTTGGTTATGTTTGTAACCGGATAACTGAATTAATCAGTCTAGTCAGGATTATTCCAACGCTCACGGTCATTTTTCACTCATATTTTAAGGCAGAGTCTGTGATGGACACGTGAAAATAATCTGTGAATAAGGACATCGCAACCACCAACAACTTAGGGGTGTCGGTTTTATGTTGGCTCCAGTACGAGAATGGCCCTGCGTAGCCCATTGGTAGAGCATTGGTTCGCTAAGCCAAGGATACCGGGTTTAATTCCCCTGTCCATATGCCATTTTTCAAAATCACGAATATATATCCATTTCATACATGAGGAGGCTACGAAATTTAGGGCTTATTTTGAAGAGTTCTGCCCTGGTAAAATAGTTTATAAACATTGGCTTAGATTAGTATCAGGGAATCCCCCCTTCTGGCGTGAAGAAACTTGTAGAAAAATACAAACTTTTTTTGTGGTCAACATTGATAGCATTTTACTATATTATTAGTGTTATTTTGTAAATAATGATAACTAGCAATCCCTCATGGTGTTGTCCGTGACCCACTGTGGTATAATAATTATATTATCCCCCCTACTCTCCCGCTCACCCCCACACAAAAATCAGACTAACAATATTTTCTTCAAAAATGTGTTAAAAATAGCCTAATTAAAAAGCTAATTACAAATATAAAAATCCGGCTTCGTGGTGCATTCGGACCCCCTTCCGTCCACCTATGTTAAATACTTCAGATCTCTGCGTGCCGTAGATTTGGCTGGGCGTCACATACAGACAAACACTTCCTTTTATTATAATGTAGATAGGTGACCTGGTGGTCTAGGGGTAAGGTGTCAGACTTCTGTGTTAGGGGTCCGGGGTTCAATCCTCGGTCCCGGCACAGATTTATCTGATTACCAAACCCTTCCTTCACCTCTGACAAGACATCTTGTGAATGTGGTTCGGATTCCACGTTAAACTCTAGGTCCTCCATTTCTTCTCACATTCACCCTACCATTACACATTAGTGTGAGTGCGTACAACCCGAACGGGTAGTAAGACGCGGTGCTGCTGCTGATAATAATAATAATAATAATCTAGATATCTATCAAAAGTGACAGCTGCAGATCACACGATTTGACGTATGAAGAAGTGGAAATAGAACTAGGAACTTGTCTATATACCAGAATATTGGACTGTATTTCAAAGTCACAACCTAGTTACGAGAAAGACACAAAACATCCCAGTAGTTATAATAAAAACAGGTTCACATTTATTTTTCTCTGTATTTGTTGCGTGTCTTGTTGCAGTGGAGAACTACTCAAAGGGGAATAACGTGGAAGAGGCCTTGTCCAAAGAGAATATTCCCATCCCGGACCTGCCGGACAACTTCGTGTGGATGCAGGTGAGACTGAAGAGGGGGGTTCACAGGGGGGCGATAAAATCCGTCCGCACACTCCCAATGTGGGGAATACCGCTTCAAAACTATCCCTTAGGGAATTTTACTAAAGGAATACCAAGGTCACCTTTTTTTATAAAGTCGAAGCGAAGCTTAAGACATGTGAAGTAAAGTCTGCACGAAGCTTGAGACATGTGAAGTAAAGTTGAAGCTAAGTTTGTACCATGCGAAGCAAAGTTAAAAGAGAAGCTTGAAACATGCTAAGCAAAGGTGAAGTGAAGCCTGAAATATGTGCAGAAAAGTCGAAGCAGAAGTGGAAGAGAAGGTCTCTGTTGTTGTCCCATAACAAAATTGTTCTCTTTAAAATTTGCCCTTAAGTTCCTCTAAATAAAGATAAACATATGGAAGCGTTTCATGGTTTGTATGCATTCTCAAACATGTTCAAGACTGGTTAGCTACCCGTTCTGCGCACGTGCATGAAACTCTTCAGTATGTTTTTATATATATGTTAACCTGAGACTTTTTAAAAGTGGGTCCCATTAAAATCCGGCAAGCAGCAGCTGAAAAGAAAGATAAGAGTAGTGTTTTATGTAGCCGCCACCTTGAAAGAATGGCGAACATTCATTTTTAATTATCCTGTATGTTAATCGGATGCACAAGTTAAGTCCGTGTGGAATTGCAGGATAATCGGTGTGAAACCTGAAGATACGAGACCCCTTGGTAGGTCATGACGTCGATTAAATAAAATTGTGAGAATGTATTTGATTGCAATTGTGTGTCAGGATAGGGATTGTACAGAGGTGTCTCAGGATAGGGATTGTACAGAGGTGTCTCAGGGATAGGGATTGTACAGAGGTATCTCAGGATAGGGATTGTACGGAGGTATCTCAGTATAGGGATTGTATGGAGGTGTCTCAGTATAGGGATTGTATGGAGGTGTCTCAGAATAGGGATTGTATGGAGGTATCTAAGGATAGGGATTGTATGGAGGTGTCTCACTATAGGGATTGTACGGAGGTGTCTCAGGATAGGGATTGTACAGAGGTGTCTCAGGATAGGGATTGTATGGAGGTGTCTCAGTATAGGGATTGTATTGAGGTGTCTCAGAATAGGGATTGTATGGAGGTATCTCAGGATAGGGATTGTATGGAGGTGTCTCACTATAGGGATTGTATGGAAGTGTCTCACTATAGGGATTGTACGGAGGTGTCTCAGGATAGGGATTGTACAGAGGTATCTCAGGATAGGGATTGTACAGAGGTGTCTCAGGATAGGGATTGTATGGAGGTGTCTCAGAATAGGGATTGTACAAAGGTGTCTCAGGATAGGGATTGTACAGAGGTGTCTCAGGATAGGGATTGTACAGAGGTGTCTCACTATAGGGATTGTACAGAGGTGTCTCAGGATAGGGATTGTACGGAGGTGTCTCAGGATAGGGATTGTACATAGGTGTCTCAGGATAGGGATTGTACAAAGGTGTCTCAGGATAGGGATTGTACAGAGGTGTCTCAGGATAGGGATTGTACAGAGGTGTCTCAGGATAGGGATTGTACGGAGGTGTCTCAGGATAGGGATTGTACAGAGGTATCTCAGGATAGGGATTGTACAGAGGTGTCTCAGGATAGGGATTGTATGGAGGTGTCTCAGGATAGGGATTGTACAAAGGTGTCTCAAGATAGGGATTGTACAGAGGTGTCTCAGGATAGGGATTGTACAGAGGTGTCTCACTATAGGGATTGTACAGAGGTGTCTCAGGATAGGGATTGTACGGAGGTGTCTCAGGATAGGGATTGTACATAGGTGTCTCAGGATAGGGATTGTACAGAGGTGTCTCAGGATAGGGATTGTACAGAGATGTCTCAGTATAGGGATTGTACGGAGGTGTCTCAGGATAGGGATTGTATGGAGGTGTCTCAGTATAGGGATTGTACAGAGTTGTCTCAGTATAGGGATTGTACAGAGGTGTCTCAGTATAGGGATTGTACAGAGGTGTCTCAGGATAGGGATTGTACAGAGGTGTCTCAGTATAGGGATTGTACAGAGGTGTCTCACTATAGGGATTGTACAGAGGTGTCTCACTATAGGGATTGTACAGAGGTGTCTCAGTATAGGGATTGTACAGAGGTGTCTCAGTATAGGGATTGTACAGAGGTGTCTCAGTATAGGGATTGTACAGAGGTGTCTCAGTATAGGGATTGTACAGAGGTGTCTCAGTATAGGGATTGTACAGAGGTGTCTCAGTATAGGGATTGTATGGAGGTGTCTCAGGATAGGGTTGAATGGCGAGTCTACCTTCTGGCGACCATGAACTTTTGAGTTCCTTAAGATCAGAGAGTTTGTTTGTTCAGTAAAGGAAAGTTTTTAAAGAAAGATAATATATAGCACTCTATATTATGTTATTTTTCTGAATTTATCTATGGCTTACGTTATAGATTTAATTTAATCACAAGCAAGTATTAAAATAATATGTATTTACGCCACGCGTATCCTTGTGAATAGCACTTTGTGTTTATTTATTCTATCGAGTTATGTGAAGCACTGTGGGAATAAAAAACTTGATTACAACTTGTATACTGCTTCAGTCATGCGTGTAAGCAGGCTTCCACAAACACCCGGTCTATTTTTTTTCATTGCCATAGTTAAATTTGCATTGAGATAAAATTAAATAAATATATTTATATTTTACGCTCTTATATTGATTTTAAAATGTAGGCCTGTATTATGCATTCAGAAATTAGTTATATTATTTAATAAAAAGAGACGCTAGTGAAAAGGCTCATGCTTACATTTCCTATTTTTCTTTCTAATACACTCTTGAATACAACCCCTCAACTCGTCGTTTTCTTGCCTAACTGATTAGAAAAGTTATAAAAGTGTATACGAAACGATTGATAAAGCAGTTTAGTAAACTATTTTAGTATTTTTTTTTTAATCATTAAATAACGTCAATAAATCTTAAAGGTTTTCTTACGAGATAGCGTTCTTGTACCTCTATTTTCACTTTTACCGCTTGCCGCTAGAGTGCTTCGTCCTCTGAATAGCCTACACTCTGGCGTGTATTTTAAACACTAGCTTAAACAAGCCACAACGTCTCATAGCATTAAGTATATTTGTGGACTAACTACTTTAATATTATTATTATTATTATTATTATTATTATTATTATTATTAGCACCGCGTCTTACTACCCATTCGGGTTATACGCACTACTTTAATAATTTTACAAAAAACACAGTGTTTATATATATAAGAATAATTTTTTGTTATTCCAACTATGAAACTTATTATTATTATTATTTTCTAGTCTTACTACCCGTTCGGTTTATACGCACTTACGCTAATGTGTAATGGTAGGGTGATTGTGAGATGAAATGGAGGACCTACAGTTTAACGTGGGATCCGAACCACGGTGGAGTACTGTCATTCCACACATTCACAAGTTGTGGTTAACACACGTCTTGTCAGAGATGAAGGAACGGTTTGGCAATCAGATAAATCTGTACCGGGGTCGAGGATTGATATATATTCTTATATTTATCGTTCCGATACCTGCTGTTTGTACAGACTGTACGCATTTAACTATGTACTCTAAGGGGAATATGAATGAGAAGGTAACTCTAAGAGTAAATATACCTTCATTTTCATGGAGGGCTAGTGGGAAAGCGTGTAAAGAAAACCACTCATTATACTCGTTCAGGATTCGAGTCCAGACCTCCTCCACAGGAAAACCAGACTAGTTGGTATTAATAACAGTTTGCTCGTATTGTGGACTACGGTGCCAAGCTCGTCTATCTACAGCTGGATCGAATCCCGACTGCTGCCGAGGTATTAAAAGATTTAAAAAAAAGTCTCCCACTCTTCGTCAACGCCATTGCAGGTACATTTTCTCATAATCCTAACTTATTTATTATTATCATGTTAGAGTAAATATTCAGATAACTCTAAATGGAAATGAGACGTGGGAAACGTAATGTACTGTATGTCCGCAGGTGAGCGCTGGCAGCAAGATGCGCCACATGTAGTGTACTGTATGTCCGCAGGTGAGCGCTGGCAGCAAGATGCGCCACATGTAGTGTACTGTATGTCCGCAGGTGAGCGCTGGCAGCAAGATGCGCCACATGTAGTGTACTGTATGTCCGCAGGTGAGCGCTGTCAGCAAGATGCGCCACATGTAGTGTACTGTATGTCCGCAGATGAGCGCTGGCAGCAAGATGCGCCACATGTAGTGTACTGTATGTCCGCAGGTGAGCGCTGGCAGCAAGATGCGCCACATGTAGTGTACTGTATGTCCGCAGGTGAGCGCTGGCAGCAAGATGCGCCACATGTAGTGTACTGTATGTCCGCAGGTGAGCGCTGGCAGCAAGATGCGCCACATGTAGTGTACTGTATGTCCGCAGGTGAGCGCTGGCAGCAAGATGCGCCACATGTAGTGTACTGTATGTCCGCAGGTGAGCGCTGGCAGCAAGATGCGCCACATGTAGTGTATTGTATGTCCGCAGGTGAGCGCTGGCAGCAAGATGCGCCACATGTAGTGTACTGTATGTCCGCAGGTGAGTGCTGGCAGCAAGATGCGCAGCGTGCTGGGGTTCGCGATGAAGTCGTTCAAGGACGAGCGATGCATAGTCTGGACTGGCTCCGGCCCGGCCATCAGTAAGACCATCAGCTGCGCGGAGATCATGAAACGGAGGTACCGGAACACTCACCAGATCACCAAGATTGGTTACCGCAAGTGAGTTCACATAGACATATCAGGGTCAAGGACTTAGGAATGAAAATAGAGCCAATGGTCACCCAACCACTAGACAATGGCAGGGGGATCAAATCTCGCAGGTTATTATGGGCAGGATAGAACTAGCTCAAGATAGGGATAGGGTGTAATATGGTGGACTGGGTAGAACTAACTCAAGAAAGGGATAGAGTCTAATATGGTGGACTGGATATAACTAGCTCAAGAAAGGGATAGGGTGTAATGAGGTGGACTGCATAGAACTAGCTCAAGATAAGGATAGGGTGTAATATGGTGGGCAGGATAGAACTAGCTCAAGATAAGGATAGGGTCTAATATGGTGGACTGAATAGGACTAGCTCAAGATAGGGTTAGGCGGATTAGGTTTGTAAGTGTGGCAATGCACTTTCTATTTCCTAATGCCATAGAGTAAGTAAGTGAGAAATAAATCTTATTGTCGGGGCGCGTACCCCCTGTAATCCATCGAGTACCCTGAAGGTGCACGTACTACAGTCCATGCAACAATTGGTGGAATATCCCCCCCCCCCCCTTCCACAAATTGAGGGTAATATTGAATACATTAACGAAAGAGTTAAATTCAATACCAACGATTTTTTTTTTTCCAGAGTGGAAGAATTCTGGGAGCCACAGATTGAGGATCTTGACCCTCTCGTTGTTGTCAGAGAGATCCCCATCATTCACATCCTTCTGTCCAAGGACGAGCTCAACTCGGAGGAACCAGGGTATGTCCTTGTGCTTGAATCAGTTGCTGTTGAAGGCTCGTACCCAGTAGAGACTATGGTACGATGTTCTAGAGTGAGCCATCATTCGCTAGCTATTCCGCCCCGTGGTGCAGTGGTGCAGTGGTGCAGTGGTGCAGTGGTCAGTGCACCTGACTACCAACCTAGGGGTCCTGGGCCCGATTCCCGGCGGCTAACTTTGGTATCTTTCCCTTGAGGGGAATTATTCCAACGGTCGCCAGGGGTTGGTAAATTAGGCTTAAGTAAGGTTTAAGACTCTCACTGGCCCAAACCTCCATAATCACCATCATCACTTCATCTCATTGTGAGTACGACGCTATGTTCTGTGTCACTAGAGCGGCCAAAAGTCTACATACAGGGGAATGGAATGGATGTAATGTACCTCCTGGTCAGTAAGGCCACACGTTAAAAAATAAATTTTTTTTTTTTTATCGCCTTGTATAACTAACTACCCGTTTTGGTTACAGGCATATGTACTAATCACTATAACGTGTTAGTGATGAGAGGCTGAATTTAGAGGACGTGTACTCGCATTAGCATGGAGGGAGAGCCAAAAACCATTTAGTAAAAATCCGTCTTAAGTACACCCGATTGGGATTTGAGCTCCGATATCTGGTCAGTCTATTGCGAGAGTGAGGGTCTTAGATCATTCTATCGGCACAAAGGGAGAGGAATTGGAGCCTAACTGTTGAAGTTATGACACAGGACTGAGATGATGTTCTTATCACACACGACCGTCCGTCATGACAGATGTCACTCCTGATTGTGTGTCAGAGTCAGACTTGTCAGTCGAACACGCTGACGCTGAGCTGACTAGTATGTGGTAAAATATATTTCAGTGGACCCTACTTATAAAAAATATCTTCCCTCCCACGCCCTTTCTACGCCCAAAATCACCTCTATGAGAACTGCAGTTGTTTCGGGGAAAAACCTTTAACTTCGCTCTCTCTCTCTCAGTTAACTGTTGCCAAATATCCTCGATTCCAGTGATGTCGTAAGGTGGAGTGCTGGGGTAAGAAGAAGCTACTGGCAACATCGGCGAGCCAGTGTTGCGAAACTTGCATATTTGAAGGAGGGTTGTTCACATAAAAACAAGTGAATAACCCATTTCGGTGGCCACACGGTCAGGCGTCACTCTCGCAATAAACTGGTCTGTCGATGACGAGGAGATCGTGGTTCTAATCTCGGTTGGGTGTACTAAGGGTGATTTTTCTGAAATCCCCCCCCTCCTCCCCACGCAGATGTGGCTACACTTCTTCTAAATTCAGCCTTATTCATCCCTAAACATGGGTGTGTCTAGTACATACGAATGGTTAGTAAGACGCGGCACGAATACAAACAATAACACGTTAATGACAAGCGGCTCCCCGTCGTGTATGAACCAGAGAGTGTTTCCCTGCCCCTAGATATCAGCCTCCCGGCAACACAGACGTGTTCTGGAGGGCCAAGGAGAACACTCCAGATTCGAGACGAGGGACCGGGAAGAAACTCGGCAAGAGTCCGAGAGTGTCGGAGGAGCAGTTTGCGGCCCTGGGGCTACGCAAAGGTCCCAAGAGGGCCCACAGGAACCCGGGAGGAGGAGGAGGAGGAGGAGGGGAACACGGCAAGGCGCAGAAGGGAGCAGCAGCCGGGGGTGAAGGGAGCGACGTCCAAGACGTCTGACTCAGACGGACGCCTGAGAAGTTCCGGGAGAGTGTTGTCTTTACGATTGAAGAATAGTTTTTTGTAACATACATTTATTTTACTCTTAATTATTATAATAAAAATAACTTACCTTGCTCGGTAACACTATGGTGTAGCTTATATAATAGAGGGCGCGATACCTTAGCTCAGTCTGTAGTGTGTCTGTCCACTGAGTGAAGAGTCCTATTTCGATTCCTGGCATGACTGAAAAATGTATCGTTGGTGAAATATATGGGTTTCCCCTTTGGCAATGATGAATTAACGGACAGGGGGCTGGGTGTTGTGTTTGTTATAGATTTAAGTCAAGTCGTGTGTAAATATAATCATTTGGTTCAAAAAGTGAATGTTTAATACCTGAAATAAAAAAAAAAAAATATAGAATAGGGCCATAGTGTAATCAGTCAAGTCAAGTCAGCTTTTTTTTTTTTTAATCAAGTCTAAGACTGTTACCTTCCAGAATAGACGGAGTATACATTTCGTTTTTTCCTGAAAGGTAGCAGTCCTTTCGTTTTTTCCTGAAAGGTAGCAGTCCTTTCCTTGACATATTACACTATGGCCCTATCTTATAAGCTACTAGATAGCTGTTGCCCGCGGCTTTGCTCGCGTGGAAGTTGATTATATACAAATACGAAAATATACATATGTATTTACAGATTAATTTAAAATATTACGTTACGTTGATGACCATAACTTGACCTCAGATCAAAAATAATGCAAGTCCGATAGAAACTTTCACCCCCTTTTTCATCCCTTATTAAATAAAATTTCCAAAATTCCTGAAACACGTATTTATTTGTTTTACGTCAATAACCGAAATACAAAATTTTGTTTATGTAACTTTCAAAATGACGGACTTTCATACATATTATCATACATATTATCATCCCCTATTTTGACCCCTTTGGGTTGGAATTTTCTAAAATCCTTTCTTAGTGGGTGCCTACATAACAAAATGAATATACAGTCCGAATTTCATGCTTGTAGCCTTGATAGTTTGCGCTCGGCGATGATGAATCAGTCAGTCAGTCAGTCAATCAATCAGGACATGTTATTTTATAAGTATAGATACATATTATAATACATATTATCATCCCCTATTTTGACCCCTTTGGGTGGAATTTTCTAAAATCCTTTCTTAGTGGGTGCCTGCATAACAAAATGAATATACAGTCCGAATTTCATGCTTGTAGCCTTGATAGTTTGCGCTCGGCGATGATGAATCAGTCAGTCAGTCAGTCAATCAATCAGGACATGTTATTTTATAAGTATAGATTACATAGTGGAAACATGCAAACTGCAAGGTAAG
Organism: Timema cristinae; assembly: GCA_039000515.1. Lineage (NCBI taxonomy): Eukaryota > Metazoa > Arthropoda > Insecta > Phasmatodea > Timematidae > Timema > Timema cristinae. The sequence goes on along the minus strand of JBCFYV010000003.1, from coordinate 69,685,259 downwards.
CTTACTGCATTTCAGGGTTAATGCAGGTTACATCTTCACCCAAACTAAAACGTTAAATTAGTTTAAGAATAAGAGTCACTGTCGTGTAGTGTAGTGTTGCCAGGGTAAGCAGAGCTTGTTAAAACTGTACTTGTTATAGTATGTTCTCTCTCACTCACTCTGTCCCCATTTGACCAATCATACATAGGTTACGCTCTCTATATATGTCATAGGGGAGGATATTCTAGTTGATGCTGGTCCAATGGAGGTTCTAAGATGAGGGTCGTACCCAGGTACTAGCAGTTAAACAAGATATGTTTTCCTTGGCAAGAAACCATTCCACGCCACTGGAAAGAGCCATAATTTAGGTGCAATAAGATTTGTACATTGTTCAATGCATAGTTCTCTGTGTAGTCACTGAAATAAAACCATTTTAATTTTGTGTTTGTGTTTTTAGTTTCTGTCGCCCCCTCAAAGAGAGAAATATTTTGATCGTAAAAAAAAAAAAATCTAACATGAGATTTTGATAAATGTCAATGTTTTGTGACACCCTGAAACTGAAAAAGTTTATTTTTCTCGCGATTCCATCTGTTTGTCTGTATTTTGGACTAGATCCAAAACAATTTTACCAATCAGGCTGAAAATTGGTATTTAGGGTTTTCATAAGGTCCTCCTTTGTATTTTTAAAATTATATATCCAGCCCTAAAATTAAGGGTAATTTATTGAGGGAAAAAGAGAAAATTTATGTTCCCCAAATTTTCTCTAATGATTTTGATTAAATGTTGTGTCTAGACACTATTTAAAATGACAAACAAAATGGCAACTTTCATTTTACCATGAAAATTTATTTAAATTTACTATATATATGGGCAAAAATTCCAAATTTTATAACATCTCTACAACTATTTGAGATAAGAAATAACTTATTTTAAAATACAAAATATACAAAATATAGAACTCTTTTGTTTGATATATATTTTAATAAAGTATAATTTCTGAGCTATGAGCAAACATATATATTTTATGGAGTATGAAACATTAAATTTATTGTTATGCTCTTTGGTGGACAGAGATTCTACTTTTTACTCATTGTTTCTGTAACATTGTATAGTATTTCATTCATGCTATTTATTAGAGTTTTTCTGCAACAATATATATTATTTTGTTTCACAAATCTGATGAATTTTTAGTAAATGTCTCCTTTTTAAGATAACAAAAGAGAGAAAGTCTGTGTGGTGTACCGTACCATTTATTTTAAAATCAAGTCTACCCAACTGGGATTCAAGTCGCAGTCTTCCCGCTAACGCCAGTCAAATTCTATGCGAGTGTAACATCTTAGACCGCTACACCACAGCTACGGACAATAGCATGCTTGGACACCAGCTTTCACTGAACGATAACATTAAATTGTGATATACAGTAAGCTACAGTAGCCCCATGGCTTCTTTGGTGCTTACTGACAGCTGACAGCTGACGGCTTTGAAAAGTTGCCAGACCAAATTATGTATCCCTACGCCGAACCATATGCTCTGCAAAACCATGTGTTTAGAAGTTGTCATTTCTGACATTAAAAATTTAGGTATATACTTAAATGTTGACTGTCAGAAGTCAGCTGTGAGCTGTCAGTCAGCACCAAAGAAGCCATGGGACCACTGTACCAACTATCCGGTTCAATTGGCACCGGATAATAAACACGGATAATCAAATACATAACTTTTTCTTTCATATTTACATATAAAATGGATGATCGTTTACATTAAACAGTTTTACATAAGCATGCATTAAATGTAAGATATTATTTACTATTATTTACTCCCAAATCTCTTGTGAAATAATAATATTATATTAAGGTGGGGATGTATAAGATGCGAGATGTATTTTTGCTGTTTTTAGAGCAGAACATTATTTGGTGATAATAAATCAAATAATTCTCCAGATGAAACATAAAAATTCTATTTTCGTCACATGATGATATCAACCGTTCCTGAATATCTGTCTTGAGCATTGCGGCATTAGATGAGAAACTTGTTAAATGAAGAGAAAAAGTTGTCATTAAATTCCAGGACATCCTTGACAAATATTCAACAACTGTTGATATCAACATGTAAAGAAAACTAAACTATATGTTTCTATTGGAGTAATATTTGATTTCTTTTGACAAAAAAAAAAAGCATTATAAAAATTGCAAAAACACTGCTCTATTCTCATATTCCCTACATCCCCACCTTAAATGTATTAAGTGTAATGTTTTGTAAAAAAAATGTTTTAAACTCATATCACATTACCACGTTCAATGCTGAGTTATTTTATTTAAAAATACGAAAATCAATGTGTACTGTAGAATTATGAAGAACCGTGCACGGATATTTTAAAAACAGTATAATCCGAGTATGGATACATTAGGAATTTACTGTAGTTTCAATCACTAAATAGAAACCTTTCTCATAAGCCTAATGTGTGATTAGTTATGTTACTTGCTTTACACTGGTGTGAGAAAGATTGCATAACTACAAACATTAATTAACACTTTTATATTTAACACCTCATTTTATAACTCGTTTGGGTTATATGCTTATGTACTAATTACGCGAGTGGTTTTAGGGATTAGGAAGGTTATATTTATAGGAAGTGTACCCACATTTGCGTGGAAAGAGAGTGTAAAACCATTATGGAAAACACTAACCTCAGTACACCCAACAAAGATTCGAACCTTGATCTCCCTGTCAGTCTAGTCAACTGCGAAAGTAGTGTGTTAGAAGAAGTGGGTTTTTAAAGATTACTTTATTTGATATCTTTAAGGTGGAATTATGAAAAACACCAGTTAAGACCAATATCTTTCCTGTATTAATATATATATAAATTTTGGCCAAAATAAATATTTTTTTGCCAAAATAGGTTTGGTTCGGTTTAATTTCTCAACGGTGATCATCATGAGGTAGATTCACTCTCGGCAAATAGTGGATATCTAGTACCCCTCCTTCCTCCACCATCATTGATTAAAAATCAGTTGATTGCTATCGACTTTGATATAAAGTCCAAACTTGTGCTGCTGTGTGGTCATGTTGGGAATTAGTAGGGGTACAGTTCATCAGTCCACCACAGGAGACGCGCCACTGGTCACATAAGTGAGTCAAGGTGTGTCTAAAAACACACACAGAACTGCACATATAGGCCCAGTTTGTTTGAACCAACAGTAATTCAAAATCCCGATACATTTACGTCCGGAAAACTATGCTAATACAATTAAATATAGGGCACTATCTTCGCCAACAGACAGCGACCATTCTGTCGGTACATCTCGTTTGCTGGATGACGCCATATGATTTTTTTTTTCCATAGTAAAATGCTATCAATGTTGACTTCAAAATAGTATTATTTTGTATTTTTTTAAAATTCTCCTTCCTACCGGAATCTTGTTACTAAATTGCTTCACTTCTCCGTGAACTTCCGTTCTAGATGTAGTCTTATTGGTCTATGAGTGTGAGTGATGGCACAGTGTAGTATGCAACGTGAAGCCTTTGGTTTACCGACCGTGAAATTAAAATACGTCGTATGCAATCCTTCAGCTTCACAGGAAACGCGTGTCTTTAACAGAGAACATACCCCTATACTGGAATCTTGGAACAAAAGATATACTACCAGTGGTGTGTCGTGTACAATTGCTAGGGTATGCAGGGTTAGTTTAAACTGCACTCGTGAATAATGACACGACTGTTCTAGTCTCATTTAGAGACGGCCGTATCTCATACAAGGTAAATAGACAAGACAGGATATTTGCAAAAAGCAAACAAATAACTTTAAAATAGTAAATCAATTTAATGGGAACAAAGCAACTTATACAAACTCAACAAATCACAGTCCAATATTCCATCACACAGTCCACAGGTAAGACGGGTGAAGATTGCCATTAGGGCAATTGGAAGACACATAATCAGATATAGTCAGTTGATAAGACAGTGGCGTGACGCGCCTGCACATAAGAACGCCGAGTCTAGCCCTACTTGAAAGTTCCGATTCAATGTTCTCTGCCTGGTTGTTGGGTGCCGCTGCAGGGCCAATGAACCTAAGCCAGACAGGCATGCTGACTCAGAGGTTGGGCACCAAAAGGTGGTACTCAATATTAATACAAATCAACTATTAGACTCGAGTCGTGCCTGACGGGCAGAAACTTCCACTGGTTGAGAACCAAATGTGGTGCATATTATCAACATATAAATACTATCAAACACGTGCCGTGCCTGATGGGCAGAAACTTCCACTGATTGAGAACCAAATTTTGAACATGTTATCAACATAAATACTATCAAATTGGTTAAGACTGCCTAGCCTCGAACTGACTGAAGAGCTTCTTCCCCTTCTAAACGCACCGATGACTAAACATGGTCTAGCGGGCTGGTGTGTAGGAACATTCCCACCTTGAAATGCGGGTCTTAAGGACCACGCAGAAAACAATTCACTAAATGGTCCCATAATATGGTAGCCAAGCTATCCAGTCCTTAAAAATAACCTAAATCATGTTAGGCGAGAGTAGAAATTCCTCCCGGCTAAACACAAATACCTCCTAAACTAGCTATCAGACGACTGGGTCGCCTATTCTTCACAGAGAGAGAATAATCGATTAGGTACCCACATCTTCCGACGGTCTGGTCGGTCTCGCGGCAACATCGTCAAGTCCAGTGGTGCTGGCTCGGTAAACAGACGTCAAAGAGTCACGATGCCCGTACACGTGTAGAACCATGTGATAAATAAATGAGCGAGCTCCTCTGCCCGGCGATCCGTGGAGTTTTATAGTGGTTGTTCGAAGAGCATCGTGTGAAAGAAAGGAGGAACCATCCCTCTAGCTTGGGCCGGTGACGTCACCCATGCCAACCAAAGGCTCCGACAGACGCCTGCATCAGTTGTAGTGATGGGCACAACCGAGTAATTCTAAGAATCGAGTAAAATAACTCGAGTAATTTTTAGTGAATCATCTACGCGAATCGTCCCATAGCAATCGGTTGGACAACACTATTCAGGAGACTTGCAATAGGATTCGATACTAATAATATGTTAATAATCTCTTCCTGTAATAGTGAGTCGACACTGACAGTGACCTCCATCCCCTTATTTTCAGTTTTCACGTCGCATGCAGTCAATATGAAAGTATGCGTTTTAAGAAGTGTCTCACAAAAAAGTAATTGTTTTGTGTTCTTTTTAATAAAATAAACTTTTCTTTATACATTCATGTCAAATAAATTGAGAATAATTGTAACTTTTTAAAAGTGAAAACAGTTTTTATTTGTTCTCTGTTTGTAACTTACTCTAATTAGTTTCAATCTATAAATAATCATATGTTACTAAGGATAAATTATAATCAAAATAATTAAGAAAGACTATAATTAGTTTCGATTATGCGATTGTGGAAATAAGACTGCCGAGGTGTCGAGTAAAAAAGAATCGGGTAACTTGCTTCAAGTACTTTTAAAAAGAATCGGAATTGTGATACGCTCAGTTAACATGTTTTTCGATTGTGTACCTTACATCTGCTAGTATTTTGTATTTAAAATGCACGTGAAACATTTAAACCATAAAGGGTCATTTTTGCTTAGCAGAAGAAACGCTTGGTGAAAAATGAGCTCTAAGGGAATATGCCTTTTAACTGGAAATAGCATAGTAAACAGTCCAGCCTATAAGGTCGATTCTCACTTATCTGGTAAGAAAAGAGAAAATAAAAGAATAACAAGGACCGAGTAGAGTTACTCGAGTAATCCCGGAATAATCGAGTACTACCGATTACACAACACAATCGAGTTACTCGATTATTTTTACTCGATTGTGCCCATCACTCATCAGTTGATTTGATAGCTTCAGAGAGTCAAGTGCAGTGTAGGTAGAACCACGAGGGCGGCGATCCGTCCAATGCTCCCAGAAGTATCCGAGGCGAGGTATGTAACATATGGAGAATTATATATAAATGGTCTAGCATAAATATATATTATTAGGAAACCATAACTATATTCCTTTTTTTTTTGAGCAGAGGTAATTTTATACAAGGATGGGTAGTATTGGGCTGAGTTGATTAGACCGTTACCATAAATTATCATCACTTGGTAGAAGAATGATCGGTCAGATATAAACGGAAATAGCTGGCCGCATGGTTTAGTGTTCAGAATTCCTGGATTCTAATCTAGAGGTTCAGGGTTCAATTCCTTGCGGTATCATAGGTATTTTCCCCAAAAGGGGAAATGTTCCTATAGTTGTCTTGATCTGGTTAAATAGGTTTAAGTTAGGTTCAAGACTTACACTGGCACCACGTAATAATCATTATCATTATTATCTGATCGGGACTAGGTAACCGTGCCTACAGGGTGGCCCAACCTTAAAAGATGGATACATATGTCACTACCAATAGAAGACCAGGGATGACTGCCGACAAACCCTGTTAGCATACGCAATGAAAAAAAAACCTCTTATATGACAGCTAGAAGATTTACTCGATACACTTTCAGGTACTCATACGTCAAGTCGTGTGATCTTCAGCTGTCACTTTTGTTATATTAACAACGCCTATAGAATAACACTCACAAAATAATAAAATGTTATCATTCTTGACCGCAAATAAATAGGTTTGTATTTTCTAGCAGTACTTAAGTGTGGGACTTGTGTATATTTGGTTAAATGGGGAGCGAGTGGGTAAGAACAGATCACAGGTATATATTTTTTCCCCACAAAGATCAGATTACCCTGAAAACACTACACTACACTACACTACACTCCACTCCACTCCACTCCACTCCACTCCACGACACGACACGACACGACACTGAAAGATTCGTATTGAAGCGATTAATATAAATTTGTATCATCAACATTAACTTAAAAACTAAACGTAAAAGGCATAGTCGTGAATTAAATTAATTTACAAATATATACTATTCTTTCAGGCCGCCACCGTGGTTCGGATTCCACGTTAAACTGTAGGTCCTTCATTTCATCTCACAATCACCCTACCATTACACATTAGCGTAAGTGTGTACAACCCGAACGGGTAGTAAGACGCGGTGCTAATAATAATAATAATAATAATATACTATTCTTGTTTTTTTTAATACCGCATCTTACTACCCATCCAGCCTATCCGCATTTAACTACACAAATGATTTAACTACAACAATAGGGTGGGAATGGAAAAGGTAGAATTTAGAAGAAACTCATCATCATTTACGTGGAGGGGCATTGGGAAAATTCCAACATCTTATCTCAGTTTTTTAACACCATGTCTTACTACCCGTTTGGGTTATATGCTTATGTACTAGCTACGTTAGTGGTTTTAGGGATTATGAAGGTTATATTTTAGAGGAAGTGTACCCACATTTACTTAGAGGGAGAGTGGAAAACCGTTTTGTAAACCCACCCTCAGTACACCCGTTTGTGATATGAATCTCGACCTCCCTGTCATTGGTAGTCTAGTCTACTGCGAGAGTAGCGCGTTAGATCACGCGGACACTTAAACGACTCTAATCTCAGTTAGTATCGTATTCTTACTACTGAGTGAAAGATCCCGGGTTAGATTCCCAGCACGGTCAAAAAAAAATCATCATCGGTGAAATGTGGATTTCCCCTTTCACATTGATGAATAAACAGTCGGAGGTCTGGATGTTGTGTCTGTTCTAGATTTAAACTAATGTTTATAAGTTGTGTGCTGTTATAACCAGTTGATTTAGAAAGTGCACGTTAAATACCTCAAATAAAGTAAATGAAATAAAGATAGCAGGGAATAACTTATTAAAAAACAACTCATTACACCAGTCGGGGATATAAGCTTTGACCTCACCGTCACCGACAATAGAGAATAGACGAGCCTGACATTTAGTCTGCGTTCCCACCAATGCGAATGATTATTCAAATAAACAAATAAGTGAATTGCATAATTTATTATGTGTTTGACTTATGACTTTGTCAAGTAAAAGTCGTTACTATTATTATTATTACTATTATTATATATATTATTATTATTATTATTATTATTATTATTTATTATTATTATTATTATTATTATTATTATTAGCAGTAATAGAAGTAGTTTTTTGCATCAAGGTCTTTATTCTTATTTAGCTGATGGTAATCAGCAATTTGTTAAAAAGGTATCCTTTATTTTTCCGGCCTGTAAATTATAATTGGCTTAAGCTAACCAAAAGACGAACTAACTTGCACTGTATGTTAGGGTCACTTTGTGATGGTAAAACACTTCTTACGGACCCTAAGCCACCTTTTAGTTTAGAATCGTTTATGCTCGCGGTCTTGTTGTAGCTGCTATGAGCTATTTGCACGACCAAGAGTGTCTCACTAATAAATATTGTGACCTCTCTCTCCTCTTAATTCCACGCACACACGACATTAGTCGGCCGGATGAAACTTATAACCTTTTAGGCCGAAGATAGACCACACTGAATATCATCTCTGAGGGAACTGCATGGTTACTTCTGGGACACAGCGTTGCCATTCTATAGTTTTGTGTGGTCAATCTCCCCTCAAATATAAGACAAGTTTAGCAATGCTGGTTAGTCGAAGTTGCTTCTTACCCCAGCACACCACCTTCTGATATAGCTGAGAGTGAGGAGATTTTTCAACAGTTAACAGAGAGAGAGAGAGAGCTTTCTCTCCATAAGACCTGCATTTACCTCAGAAGTGATATTTGGTGTAGCGTTCCGAACACTGGGACAGATACGCTTTGTCCATCCTTCTCCTTAATATTTGATAATAAAAAAAAGAGCCAATCAAATTGTAAAACCAACCAACGCAATCAGTTACGCTTGCGCTTACAAAGTGAGATACAAGAATACAGATGCGTTCTACTGTTGTGCAATGTGTGTCCTTGTTTTGTTTTGATTCATCCCCTTATAGAAAACATGAATTAATCAGAAAACATATATTGTGATATTAATCTTAAATATCTGTTTATCCGACCGCCTCTGTGATCTAAGGGTCAGAACTCCTGGATACAGATCCAGAGGTCCTGAGCTTGATCCCTGGCGCTTTCAAGTTTTTAAATGTGACGTAGCAGGTCTGAAACAATGTCACAAACAACTTCGTGAGGACTAATGAGGAGCTACTTGAATATAGAAGTAGAAGCTTTGGTCAAGAAAACTGAGCTCAATGACCAGAAGGCTCATTGTGCTGACAAATTGACACCCTCTAACTGAAAATGTCGGCACTATTATCGCTACAGTCTACATTTCTGCAATCGAGTGAATCACTGCGCTATTAAAACAAATTTCACTTCAATATTTAGCAAATGTGTGAATCAAACTTTATAGTAAGACTCGCTTTGCTCATTGGGGGCTCCACCCCCTAACCCTCAGTGAGTTTTCTTTGCAAGTGGATGTAAAATCCGCAGCTGCAAACTGTTTTTTTTTTATAGGTCTTACCGTTTAGCCACAAGAGACCTCCAAAGAAAGGTCCGCATCGACTTTAAAGCTGTTCCATCCACCATTTTTTATTTTTTGGGGGAAGTTGAAAATTAAAGTTTATAACTTTTTTTAATTTTCCCGTCGATTACAGGCTAGAATCTATAATTTTGTCAAATTACAAGTTTCTAGCTCATCTGGAAGTGGGTAAACATTAATGTCAGTGAGTGAGTCAGCCGTGTGGCTTTATTTAAGTGGTATAGTATCCAACCCACTTCTGTGGCCGCATGGTTTGACGCGCTACTCTCGCAGTAAACTAAACTGCCCGTGACGGGGAGATTGAGGTTCGAATCTCCCTCAGTTGGGTGTACTAAGGGTGGTTTTACACTCTCCTCCATGCAAATGTGGGTACACTTCCTCATAATATAGCCTTCCTAATACCTAAAACCATTATTGTAATTAGTACATAAGCATATAGCCTGAAATGGTAGCAAGACTCTATGCTAAAAGAAAAGAGGTAAACTGTTGGAAACTAGAAAATGCAAACGTTTCTTTTCGTTTAGCATTAATAACATTTGTTATGTTATTAGTATTATTTTAAAGGTATTGATAATAGCCAACAAAAGTCACACCTTAGGATCGTATGACTTGACGTATGAATATCCAAAGTAGTTTTTAGTGTCGTCTGTCTCAGTTGAATACGGCCCATATCTGGCGGAATCCACGATTTAGGGCAGACTTTAAGTGTTTACATTTCATTACAAAGCTTTGAATGGGACATTCGCTCACACGGTCGGGTAGTATTCGTCAAGATGGAATTGTTTTCGGCACGTAAAACCGACTGCTCCACACAACACTCCACCCGTTACAAGGAATATAGTATTCTCGTGGAATGTGGAATGGGAATGTGGCGCACAGTTCAGTGAATGTATCACTCCCATGTACGCAACGTCGCTGCCATACATACTTTCTCAACAGTGCAGAGGGAAGTATTGTTAAATAGTCCTTGTGTGCGAGGGAAAATCGGATTAAGAAGGTGGTAACAATTTATTTTTTTTCACTATTATTATAAAATTAAAAAGACTCGTTGGAAGACCTGGGCTTGGATTGGAGGATAGCATTAGATTGGATCTGAGAGAGATAAGTTGTAATGAGGTGGACTGGATAGAACTAGCTCAAGATAGGTATAGGGTGTAGTGAGGTAGACTGGTTAGAACTAGCTCAAGAGAGATAGGGTGTAATGAGGTGGACTGGATGGAGCTAGCTCAAGTAGGGATGGGTGTAATGAGGTGGACTGGATAGAACTAGCTCAAGATAGGGATATGGTGTAATGAGGTGGACTGGATGAGCTAAACTCAAGATATGGATGGGTGTAATGAGGTGCTGGTTAGAACTAACTCAAGAGAGATAGGGTGTAATGAGGTTGACTGGGTATAACTAGCTCAAGATAGGGATAGGGTGTAATGAGGTGGCTGGTTAGAACTAACTCAAGAGAGATAGGGTGTAATGAGGTTGACTGGATAGAACTAGCTCAAGATAAGGATAGGGTGTATGAGGTGACTGGATAGAACTAGCTCAAGATAGATATAGGGTGTAATGAGGTGGACTGGGTAGAACTATCTCATAGCGATAGGGTGTAATGAGTTAGACTGGTTAGAACTAGCTCAAGAGAGATAGGGTTTAATGAGGTGGACTGGATGAAATTAGCTAAAAATATGCAGAAGTAGTGTATATTTTTAATGCGTTAATTAGCCTTCGAGCTCTTAATCTCTTAGATTAATTAAGTATCACAGATAAAGTATTGTATTATTAACAATTTGTAAACCCTGGGATTATGATGGCTCTTCACATTTCATGTGCTCCCGAAATCAATTAAATTGTTTTTTTTTAAATCCTGTATGTTCCTAAAAAAACCTCCAAAAAGGTTTTTATGGATTTCATTCAAACATTATATAAGTAGCTGCAATGATTTTGTTCGTAATGGAAAAGTGATGGGTTTTACATGTCAAATAACACCTTTGGTTTTTTTTAGATAATATGGATTCAAGGTTAATTTACCAAAGACCGAAATTAAAAAAATAAATTGTCTTGACGATTTTTTTCAAAATTGGTATCTTGAGCATTGTTTTGCATAATAGATAACCCATTTACTTGTTTATCGGATAAATTATATTTCTAGGATAGTTAACTTGATGTTATTTGAAAATTGTGGCTTAAATTATAACTAGATGGAAAAGTATGTGATGTTATATTGTACTAATTTATTGAAAATTAGATAATCAACACTAAAGGTGGAATAGGACCTATCGCTAAGTTCAATTTCAACAGTTTTTTTTAAACTTAGGCAAATAAAATTTAGGATAATAATTGTATCAACACGTATAACCCGAACGGGTAGTAAGACGCAGTGTTAAAAAAAAAGTATCAACAAGGCATGTATACAACACATACATTTACTTACCTAATTATGCCGTTCTCTTAAGGGGTAGGCAAAAAAAACCTGCATGTATATTAAATATAAACAAGTCCGTACCTAACCCATACTCACAAACTTTCAACACATTGACCTATCCTTGCATATTCCCTTCCCTTCAACAACATTCATACCCCGAGTCATGCATGCTCTTTTATTCTTAAAACTCTTGATGTTTCTATTTTTCACACATTCCTCTACAACATTTATCCACGTCTTACATGGCCTACCTCTTCCTTTTGATCTACACACTCTAACTTCAATCTATTTATTTCATCACTCGATCCACACTTATCCTCTCAACATGTCTAAACCAACGCATGACTTTTTTTTTTCACATTGAACTATTAGAATCCCTTTCAAACCACACAATTTCAGCATCCATTCATTACTGACTGTCCATACGAGTTTTTTTTTAAACATACATTTCTTAGATATGTAATTCCAATCTCATTCACCTTGCTCTTTTGTTTCTCCTGACAAACCCAAGCTTCACATCTATAAAACAACGTCGGCCTAAACATACCTTTAAAAACTGCCATATTTGTCTCTTTCGATACTTACTTCATTCTTTGCAATAGTCCACGTACATCCAATTACTTCCAAGATGCATTCACCCATATGTCGATTTCACAAACTATTCTTCCTCTTTTACAGAAAATTCTTCCCAGATACATAAAAAACATTCACTTGATCTAACAGTTTTCTATTTATACTAAACTGACCATTATTTCCTGATCCATCCTCATAAAACACTATCACCTTAGGTTTGTAAACTATTATAAGAATACCCATTCTACCTGTCGCCACATTCAAACGATTTAATATATTCTGTAAGTCATTTTCACTCTCAGCTATTAATACATCATCTGCATATATAACAGCACTCTCACATTCACATAATCCATTTGTACACCAACTAAGTCCTCACAAGCATCCCTCTCACTTATCCATGAATACATTAAACATCCATGGGCACATAGATCAACCTTGATTAGCACCCAGTTCAATGTCAAACCATTCGCCCAAGTCTCCAATAACTTTCATGATAAAGCGCCTTGCATTTAATAACCATGCAACCACACCATACTCTCTCATAGCATACTCCTACTTTTCCAATCGTACTCTTTCCTCCAGATCAACGAATGACACAAATACATTTTCTTCCGTACTGCCATACATTTCTCATTCACTTCTGCAATGCATCCAACCTCTACCTGGCATGAAACCACATCGTACACCTCAAAGCTTGTGCGCAGTTTTTTCACGCATCCTCTCTATTAAGACTCTTCCCAAAACATTCCTGGTTGTAGTTTAAAACTGTTCTTACAAAATAGCACTGAAGGGATATTCGAATACATGGAGAAACCTTTTTCGGTGGTCGAATGGTCTAAGGTATAACTTTAGCAATATACTGGATTGCGGTGGTGGGGAGTTAGGTTTCGATTACTGGTCGGGGAACGGAGTTTTTCTCCTAAATTGTTTTATATTTGGCTTCCACGCAAATGTGGATACACTTCCTCTAAATGTAATCCTACTCATACCTAACACATTAACTCATTTAGTACAATAGTCCGAATGGGTATAAAGACGTGGTGCTAAATAAGACTAGGAGAAAATAGAAACGACCTAAGTTTCACATATTATATATGTATTTCTGTACACATGTATATACAATGTTTCTCTCATAATTTACAACATTTGTAACTCTACGAGCATTTTAGTACATAATAATATATTTACATTCACATTACTCTGAGCTATGTTATAAAGTGTACATATTTTATCTCAGTAAGAAATATACAACACACACTGCACAATTCTTTAACAAAATTCATTTTATATATATTATTGGGCATGGGTTTCCACAAAACTGGAAATTTATTGTTCGTTACTTGAAATATAATAATAATATAATATTTATATAATATTATTTCTTATCTACATTAAAATAATATACATTATTATACAAATTTTTACATTCAAAATGCATATATTTGCAAAATTAAAATATGATTACATATTGTTAGACCTAAATTGCTTTTAGATTACTTAAAAGTTTCTCTTTAAATGTTGGTGTGATAAATATAATATCTAATAAATTCTGACCATTAATAACATATATATATATATATATATATATAAATATATATATAATATATATATCCAACATACTTGAATATTTTCCTTTTAAAATAATTAGAAATGTCAGTAGATTTAATAACTAACCTTTAAAAAAAAACACAAAATAATATAAATGGTTTTGTTCCTTCTGTTTTCTACTACTGACTAAAAACATAAATTTTTCTATTTTTTAAGTATCAATATTTGCACTTTAATGATCTTCCTTGGTGATGTGGTCTATATATATATATGACACTTTAAACACTTAAGCCAATTGTGTTCGCCTCCCAGTAACAATACTTTACAAGAGATTTATCAAGTTTATCAATTACTGACATATATGTATCTGGGATAAATTTATTTGACCTTTTGAAAATAATTATGCGTGCTCATGCATATATGAGCACATGTTTCACCTCCCTATATTAACACACACTCCCTAATATGACGAGCCGCTAACCGATGACGTAATACGTGTGGTTTGATGAAGAGTTGAATCATTTTATTAATTCACTCGTGTGAACACATTGAAACGTTTCACTCACATGCATGAATTGTAAAGCCGATGTTTAACTGAGTATTCAAACACAATGTTTCCACATTACCTTACCAAGGCTGGAAAAGAAATGACACGCTTTGAAATCTACTTTCCAAATATTAACTAAATATTTGTGATTTTAACACACTGACAAATAAAATAAACATATGTAATTCATTGATTCGATAGATACAGTTTAATATGTGTCAACATATTTAGCATAATTGTATACATATTTATCATCGAATAAAAATATGTAGAGCCTAATTATGCTCAGAATATTAATCAAAGAGATATTAATTTGATTATTACATTAAATCGACAGTGTTTGACAACGTTGTAGTAATTTTATTTAAAAAAAAATCATTTGTAAATACAAATAAAATATACTTATTTAAAATTATTTAATAAGGTTTTTTCTTTAGAGTATTGCCATACATTTTAATGAAAATCAACGGTCATATTAACAAATACTCCCCCCAAAATGTGTCGAAAAAATTAACAATCTTAAATATCTGATTTTAGAATTTTACATTAAAAAAATGTAGTTTTGGCAACAATCATATGTATAATGGTAAAGATTTTGTTCTAAAATTATCAAAATGAAATGTTGTATGTATATACACGTATATAAGATAAACATTTATTTGATAAAATTAATTATTTCAATGTCTTAACTAACAGGACCCACTGTAGGCCTATTTAAAGTTTCAGAACGTTATACACAGATATTTTATGTCAGTAATATTTTGTATGGTAAATATATAGTTATTTATTTACACTTCTTATCAAAAAGAAGCTTAAAATGCCCGTTTCACCGAAAATACTTAGAGCCTAGATAGGTTAGGCTTATAACGACTATAGCTACTAATTTAATAATAAAAAATAAAATTTATTGATCACTAATATAAATTGTGTGCACTTTCGCTCATAAAAAGAGGCCCCTAAATGTCCATATAATAGGAGTAATGTTTACGGCCTCTTTGAAGAATATACACTCATATATTCTTTTACATGTATAGCATTTAATAAAATCACAGTAATACAATTATCATAAATTATATACAAACTACTGGGAAAGACATGGTAGTAATTTTCTTCTTTTAAAAGAAATATTTTTTAATATCATAATTTTTAAGTTCATTAGACTATATTCTAAACGATGTAAAAGTAAAAATATTTTTTAAAACTATTAAATATAAATTAGTTATCCATGTTACTGTAGTATAGTGATAATTATGATATTTATTGAACATTTATTCCAATAATATTGATAGCAAAATAAATTCTAATGAATCATTCATTTTTGATATGATCAAAACGTAAGAAAGAGCTTTAAATAATAAATAACTTATAGCATCAATTAAAAATTGCATGTCTCACAAAATATGACGAGATTTTTAATTTTATATTTTATTCAGTCATGTTTTATAAAAAAAAAACTTTGTAGCTACGACCACATTGCGGGAAGTTTGCGAACAATTTAATATTACTTGATACAGTCCAATATGTTGGTATTTGCATACGAGGGGTGTAAATGTAGAAAATCAGGTGTCAATATATTCCCACGTGTTTCACAATAATTGTCAACGTATTAGCGACAGTTCTTAGGGCCGTATTTAAGGTCTAGTCTCGGGAGGCAATAAAAGCTCCAGGTACACGAATAGCAAGGAATTTAGGACAAATATGATATTGGCTGACTTTTGAGTGACCATTTTTTTTTTATATAGAGACAGCTTTTATTTTCAGGTTACGCGAGACAAAAAAATAAAGAAAGAAAAGAAGATCTTTGCTTCGTCACGGAAGTATGATCCTGACTTAGTTTTCTTATTGTACATACATTAAAGTGGACACAAAAAGTGTGCTACAGCCCATTATTTAGTTTTACCGGGTCTAAAGTTCCTTGCCCTGGACCTTCGACCGCTGCCACATAGGATCCTTTTGAAAGCTTGTCGGAACTCCGGACTGAAGATGGTGTAGATGACGGGGTTGAGGGTGGAGTTGAAGTAACCCAGCCACAGGAAGAAGCTCGCCATGTAGTCGTTGATGTAGCAAACCTCACACAGTGGCATCAGGAGCGCCATGATGAAGAAAGGCAACCAGCACACCACGAAAGCCCCGGTGATGATCGCCAACGTCTTCGCCGCTTTCCTCTCCCGTTTCGCTTCAAGACTCTCTTTCTTGTCTTTCCTCTGATGGTTTGTCAGCGGCACCTTCTCCTTTGAGCTTACCGTGGTGGTCACGATTCCCTTAACCGCTATCGGCGACCCTTTCTGTGGGACCTCTATCATGCGCGTCGCGTCACTCGCTGCGTGCCCCTGGTGGCTTGCGGACCCATTGTTGGTCGGGGCCACGTCGGAAGACTTATCGGGTGACACGTTGTTTGAGGTAACTCCGAGGTTGACGACGCAGCCCAACCTCTCATGGGCGACCAGCGACACTACCCCCAACCCTCGCACACCTTCTAAAGTCTTGGAGATCGTAAACGCCGTCGTGACCACTTTACCGTCTTCCTGTTCCACGGCCGCCTTGGGATCGACTCCGACTCCCGCACCGGCGGAAGTCCCGCTCGTCTCTGAACTCTTCTGGTTCTCGAGGTCAACTTCCTCTTCGGCGGCTATGTCCACCGATACCGTCGAATGACCTTCTACGAGAACAAGAGATGCCACCAGCGCTTCAGCTGCCGAAGACTTCTTGCTGCGTCTCAGCTTCCTGAACCTGCTTTTGGTGAGGAACTTGCTGCCTGAGGAGATGCCCGGAGGCTTCCCTCCGGGTGGGGCGCTCCCGGTACCAGACTCTTCTGCTTCCTCCTCCTGTGGATCCGCTTTCTCGCCGTCTGGAATATCTTCCAGTAAAGCACGAGGATGACAAGCAAGGGGACGTAGAAGGTAGAGCATGTGGCGAAGATCTGGTAGGCGACGTCCTGACTCACCAGACACTTCTGCTGCACGTTGATCCTGTCCAGGTAGTCCGGGTCCTTCCAGCCGAACTGGGGGGCAAGGGATACGATCAGTGCCACAGTCCACACCACCACGATCATCCCGCCGATACGCCGCTGTTACGGGTGTGGATATAGTCCACGTTTGTCACGGCCCAGTACCTGAAGGAGAATGGGACCATACTCATCATTCATGTCCCACACATGGCTTTTACCTAACTAGGACTCTAATTACTCATTAAATCCTAATATGACCAATATGACCTATCCTGATAATTTGATTACCTCGGTTGATTGACTAACCCGGAAAGCCAAAAGGGTTTTAGGATTGGAATTAACCACATTATTTATTTTTATTTTTATACATTAAAAATGTGTTATCTAAAAAAATATCTAAAACATCTCCAATAAGATTCGAGATTACATTTATTTACATATATTTTACTTTAAAAACATTTAAACATCAACTCTAGTCGACTAATAATTATTATATCACCACTGGTGGGCAAATAATAATCAATATAATAGTGTGCTATTCCTAGAATAACTAAAAGTGTGTCCTTCTTAGAAAGTCCATCGCACCTTAGAGACTGTGTCCAACATCTTAGCTCAATTTTAGTAGGAAGCGTTTGTCTACTTCGCAAATGACCCATGGTTCGATTTTTGGCAAGTGAAAACCATGTGCTTGAGTTCAGGTTGAGACTGACACTAGATTGGTAGGGAGAAACATTGAACATCGTGATGGGAGATCAACAGCTGGAGAATGTGAACATTCCAAATATCTAGGAACTTATATTTTAACAGACGTGCAGTGTATACAGGAAATAAATTATAAATAGCTAACTGGACCTGTAGGGCAATGGCCAAGGCTGCTTTCAACAAGAAGAGGATGGTTCTGACTATCAAACTGGGCTGGGAGAGCTATTACCAAGGCTGCTTTCAACAAGAAGAGGATGGTTCTGACTAGCAAACTGGGCTGGGAGAGCAATTACCAAGGCTGCTTTCAACAGGAAGAGGATGATTCTGACTATCAAACTGGGCTGGGAGAGCTATTACCAAGGCTGCTTTCAACAAGAAGAGGATGATTCTGACTAGCAAACTGGGCTGGGAGAGCTATTACCAAGGCTGTTTTCAACAGGAAGAGGATGATTATGACTATCAAACTGGGCTGGGAGAGCTATTACCAAGGCTGTTATCAACAGGAAGAGGATGATTATGACTAGCAAACTGGGCTGGGAGAGCTATTACCAAGGCTGTTTTCAACAGGAAGAGGATGATTATGACTATCAAACTGGGCTGGGAGAGCTATTACCAAGGCTGCTTTCAACAGGAAGAGGATGATTCTAACTAGCAAACTGGGCTGGGAGAGCAATTACCAAGGCTGTTTTCAACAGGAAGAGGATGATTCTGACTATCAAACTGGGCTGGGAGAGCTATTACCAAGGCTGCTTTCAACAGGAAGAGGATGATTCTGACTAGAAAACTGGGCCGGGAGAGCAATTACCAAGGCTGCTTTCAACAGGAAGAGGATGATTCTGACTAGCAAACTAGGCTGGGACAGTAATGACCAAGGCTGCTTTCAACAAGAAGAGGATGATTCTGACTATCAAACTGGGCTGGGAGAGCAATTACCAAGGCTGCTTTCAATAAGAAGAGGATGATTCTAACTAGCAAACTGGGCTGTGAGAGTAATGACCAAGGCTGCTTTCAACAAGAAGAGGATGATTCTGACAACAAACTGGGCTGGGAGAGTAATGACCAAGGCTGCTTTCAACAAGAAGAGGATGATTCTGACAACAAACTGGGCTGGGAGAGTAATTACCAAGGCTGCTTTCAACAAGAAGAGGATGAGACTGACTATATTTGGATATGAGGAAGAAACCGGTATAGTTGAACATATGGAGCATGGTTTTTTATTGAGCTCTAGAATGGACCTTAAGAAAAAAGGAGGAAAGATTGGGAAAACTTTGAGATGTGGTATTATAAGAGAATATAGAGAATACAGTGGAAATATCGGATGACTAATGAAAACGTGATGCTGTAGAAGAAAATGTGGAACAGGGAAAGTAACCAGGAATACATGAAATGCAACTAACGGATTACCTCAGACAAGGAGAGAAGATGGAAGTTTCAAGAGGACTCAATTTGGACAAAGCAACGGGCCTGTCAAAAGGCAGAACACCTATTAGTAATAATAAAATCACGTGATTTGTTGACAGTCATGTCGGATAAACAAGATTACATTGCACAGGAACGTTATAGGGGAGCGTTTACTCAGCAAGCTAGCAATAGAGATGTGAGAAGGAAAACTTTCCCCATAGTTTTTCCGGAAAATTTTTCCATATTTCTATAAAATAATTTCAACTGATTATATGGATCTATAATGTAATAGAGATTTAGATATCCCAACGCCAGCGTTTATACTTAAGATTAATTTCTTCTAAGGGCGTTATCACCAGAAACATCACCAAACGAGCCTCGGTGGCTGCACGGTCTAACGCGATACTCTCGAAATAGACTACTAGACTGCTGATGACAGGGAGATCGGTGTTCGATATCAGTAGGTTGCACTGAGAGCGGTATTTCCTAATAGTTTACCTCTTTCATGGGTGCAATTCCTCTAAATTCAATCGTCCTCATCCTTAACACATCAGTGTAATTAGTACACAGGCGTATAACCCGAACAGTTAGTAAGACGTGGTGCTAAAATAATAGTAAAGAAACGAATTAATGCGAGCCTTTTTAGACCCTCTATGTTCATAAATCATACTTAAATTATTTTATCATAATAAGTTTATTAAAATAAGTTTAAGGTTGCACCTGACATTTGTCCACCCCCCCCCCCCCACCTTCCCCCTCATTCTCCGTGGTTCCTATCTTCATCTGCCCTGCCCCCTTCTAATAACCTACTCGTCTCTTAACGCACTGTATTTTGAAGTAAAACAGGCCCTAACCCATAGGTGCTATATCTACAATTTTTAACCCCTCAACCGCAAACCGCTGTTGCGGAAAGTGTTCATCTCTAGGTAGCAGGCTTACCTGTCAACTTATAGAAAAGGGTTGTACTATACCCTAACCTGGTAAGCAATGTTCATCTCTAGGTAGCAGGCTTACCTGTCAACTTATAGAAAAGGGTTGTACCTTAACCTAACCTGGTAAGCAATGTTCATCTCTAGGTAGCAGGCTTACCTGTCAACTTATAGAAAAGGGTTGTACCTTAACCTAACCTGGTAAGCAATGTTCATCTCTAGGTAGCAGGCTTACCTGTCAACTTATAGAAAAGGGTTGTACTATACCCTAACCTGGTAAGCAATGTTCCTCTCTAGGTAGCAGGCTTACCTGTCAACTTATAGAAAAGGGTTGTACTATACCCTAACCTGGTAAGCAATGTTCCTCTCTAGGTAGCAGGCTTACCTGTCAACTTATAGAAAAGGGTTGTACCTTAACCTAACCTGGTAAGCAATGTTCATCTCTAGGTAGCAGGCTTACCTGTCAACTTATAGAAAAGGGTTGTACCTTAACCTAACCTGGTAAGCAATGTTCATCTCTAGGTAGCAGGCTTACCTGTCAACTTATAGAAAAGGGTTGTACTATACCCTAACCTGGTAAGCAATGTTCCTCTCTAGGTAGCAGGCTTACCTGTCAACTTATAGAAAAGGGTTGTACTATACCCTAACCTGGTAAGCAATGTTCCTCTCTAGGTAGCAGGCTTACCTGTCAACTTATAGAAAAGGGTTGTACTATACCCTAAACTGGTAAGCAATGTTCCTCTCTAGGTAGCAGGCTTACCTGTCAACTTATAGAAAAGGGTTGTACTATACCCTAACCTGGTAAGCAATGTTCCTCTCTAGGTAGCAGGCTTACCTGTCAACTTATAGAAAAGGGTTGTACTATACCCTAAACTGGTAAGCAATGTTCCTCTCTAGGTAGCAGGCTTACCTGTCAACTTATAGAAAAGGGTTGTACTATACCCTAAACTGGTAAGCAATGTTCCTCTCTAGGTAGCAGGCTTACCTGTCAACTTATAGAAAAGGGTTGTACCTTAACCTAACCTGGTAAGCAATGTTCCTCTCTAGGTAGCAGGCTTACCTGTCAACTTATAGAAAAGGGTTGTACCCTAACCTAACCTAACCTAACCTAACCTAACCTAACCTAACCTAACCTAACCTAACCTAACCTAACCTAACACCTAACCTAACCTAACCTAACCTAACCTAACCTGGTAAGCACAGTGTACCTGTCTACGGCGATGGCCACAAGGTGCAGGATGGAGGCTGTACAGCACAGGACGTCACTAGAAGTCCACATGTCACACAGTTCAGGACCCAGGATCCACCCCTTGCTGATCTGTAAACAGAAGGTGGTGTCGGGGGTCAATTTTGACAACCGGTAGTTAAATTACTGATCTACAAATAAATAGACAGTAATACATCGGGAGTGTTAATTTTGATAGATTGAAGGGAAATTGTTGCTCTAAAATCAAACAGTAAAAACACATTATGAAAGATACATTGTTGTCCTACAAATAGAAAAAAGGTGTGAGGGTATTTTTTTTTTTTTTACTGTTGTAAGGAAAATTATTTACCTACAAATAAAGAGAGGAGTACATTTTTAGAGCTTAAATAAATATAATGGAATTACAAATAGACAGGGAAAAGATGATAGAAAAGGAATTTTTACAGTTAAATCTACAAACAAACAAAATTTGGGGGTGAATTTTTGCAACTGAAAGGTAAATAAAACAAATTTTGCTCAATTTTGGTTTCTTAATATCGATAATTTTATAACCTTCAATGCCTCTTAATACCCACACGGGATATCTGCATATTTATAGAAGTTGCGAATGGTATGAATAAGAGTAAATGTAGCTACATTTGTTGTATATCAAGAGTAATTTTTTTTTTAACGAAAACACAATTCAGGACAAGTGTCGTGTCATGTAATGTTGCCAGGGTAATCAGAGCTTGGTAAAACTGTATCTGTGATATGTTATCTCCACCTTTGTCCCCATTTGACCTATTATTATTATTATTATTATTATTACTATTTATTAGCACCGCGTCTGACTACCCGTTCGGGTTATACACACTTACGCTAATGTGTAATGGTAGGGTGATTGTGAGATGAAATAGAGGACCTACAGTTTAACGTGGGATCCGAACCACGGTGGAGGCCTGGCATTCCCCACATTCACAAGATGTCTTGTCAGAGGTATATTTGACCAATTAAACATAAGAATTGGCTGCACATACCTCGCATTGGAATGTATTTCCGTTGATATCAGACCAACGAGTGTTCAAATGAGTGATAAGAACTCACAGGTACAGTTTGAGGAAGGTATGATTACCCTAACCTGCTTCTATGGCCGCATGGACTAAGGCGTCACTCTCGCAATGGACTGAACCATCGATGACGGGGAGATCGGACTTCGATCCCGGTCGGGTGAACTGGAGTGGTATCTCCTTAATGATTTCCCACTTTATTTCCATGCAAATGTGAGTACACTTCTTATATATTCAGCCTTCCTCAACCTTAACCCATTGGATTAATTAGTATGTAGGCGTATAACCTGAACGGTTTGTAAGACGTGGTGCTACAAAAATTTACCCTGGTAGCATTCTGTGACATGACACTGATATTAGCCCACACGCACACACACACACACACACACACACACACACACACACACACACACACACACACATTATATTGAGAAGGTTAGGATCAATCGTGGTCGAGAACAATCGTGCGTCTAACTTCAGACGCCAGACAATAAAACTCCGACAGAGTATCGATCGAATCCATGTTGGTAAAATATTTTGGGTGTTTACATTTGGCGATATCTGAGTGACTAGGAGTTCACTACTAGCCCAGATATATTTTTTTGTCACTGCATCTCTCTATCCTTTCGGATTATATTTATTTGAAATAACTACCCACGCAAACTAGAAGAAATATACCCATATTTGCGTGGAGGAAGAGTGGAATACAATTTAGTAATAAACACCCTCAGTAAAAACGACCAGGATTCTAACCCCGAACTCCCAGTCATTGGCAGTACAGTCTATTGCGATAGTGATGCCCTAAACCATGCAACCACTGAAACGGGGCCTCAAATATTGTTAAGTACCTATATAAATACAAAAGAAAGTTTTTTAGAGCACGAAGTGGTGTAAATATATATATCGCTGTTTGTTTCACATCAGCCGGATACAAATGACGACCCTTTAAAATCTGTCCACGTCGACAATTGTGGACGATTGACAAATAGCGGTCATGAGGGGGCTACTGAACTGTGCTCTGTCCTCGTGGTTAGGTATGAACGAGGTGTGCCCATTAGGGGTACACGAGTGCTTAAATTAGCTCTCATTAGTCATTTTATCTCGCCATTTTACTGGAGAGGGGGGGGGTGAGAAGGGGAGGTATGCCGAGGAGGGCTGGGTGTGTGTGTTGCGATTTTAACGAGAGAGTAAATACCAACCAATCAAATAATTACCAGCCGGGATGACTAATTGAATAGCTTTACAATAGTATTAGATTTTTGTTGTTGTTGGAGAGTTGAGAATAGTTCAGGATTTCAAATAATTTAGTTATCAAAATTAGGATATATTCAGCCATAAAACTTAATAAATAATATCAATCACGTATATATTTAATAGATGATTTACTTGATCACAAAAGTATTTTACAATTTTAACTGAAACTGAATCTACCAATTAGTATGTAATGTACTTAAACCTCTGGTCACGCAGGGTGGATGTTAAGCTCATTTAATATGTGTTTTTTTTTACCGGTGATGGGGAGGTTGCGAGTTCGAATACCATCCGGGTGAGCGGAGGCTTTTTTTTTACGTTTAACATTTTCACTTGATGCAAACGCGGGTATACATCAAATTAAGGGGGAAATGAAGGGGATGTGAAAAAAAGGACAGTATTTTGGAAAATTTTTATATCAAAATTGCCAACCTCGGGAATCTTGAGGTAAAATGTTCACCTCAGTACCTGATGTTCGTTGGTTCAAACTCAGTCGGGGTCGACGGATTTTTCTTGAGCTATAAAAATCCGTACAACTACTCCCTGTCAGTGTCGGCTCGTGTATAGGCACTGCGGAACTGCTGCACCCCCTATTTCCACTGGATATTATGGATAACATTTATTATAATGAGTCCTTTTTTTCTTTCATTCTTTCTTTATTTTTGTAGTACAATATATATTCCTTAAGCTTAATGCCAGTACTTCATTAGCCATCCCCCAATTTATGAAAATGTTACAAAAATCTTTGTATGGAACTGTGCGCTTCACAGTGCCAGTGACGTGGTGTTTGACTGTTGTGCGCATGCGCATATGGGAGAGGGGTGATGATGAAGGCGGGACTCCAGGTAGATAGAGCACTTTGTTTTCGCAGTGCCGGCTCTGGCGTGATGGTGGAAGGAATTATTTTTTTACTCAGCGTGTGTTGTACTTTAAAACCATGTACCATATTCTTTAATGTGATAAAGTGTAAAAAAAAAAGTGTAGAATTAGATTATTATTCTACTTCCCGCCATTCTATTTGATTCATTTTCTAAACTTTTCGCGCAAATTAAAACAAGAAGAATAGATTTCATTTTTAAATGAATAGATCACGCTTTAACTGTAAATATTTAAGTTAAAGTAAGTAAAAAATATTTTTTATTTCCGTTAAGATTTTATCAAGTTTCTGATAAATTTTCTTTTTATACATTTTTTTTCCTTTTACACAATTTTTAACCAAAGGCTAAACTTTTCTGGAGCAGCACCCCCACTAAATTAGCTACGAGCCGCCACTGCTCCCTGTGGGGGGGGAAGTAATGCTGTCAGTCCCATATCATTGTGGAATGTTAAAGAAACCTGACCCGCCTCGGTGGCGTAGTTAACTAACGCGCTTGTCGTGTCGAGCTCGACTGCTGAGGACGGGGAGATCGAGGTTTGAATCTCGGTCGGGTGAACTGGGGGTGGTTTTTCCTAAATGGTTTTCCACTCTCCCTCCACGCAAATGCGGGTTAACTTCTTCTAATTCAACCTTCCCAATTACTAATCCCTTAGCGTAATTAGTACTTAAAGCTATAACCCGAACGGGTAGTAAGACTGCGGTGCAAATATTAATATTAAAGAAACCTGAAAGATATGTGAAAATACCTTTCTCGGTAAAATTGACGGGCCCTTTCACTCTCGCTCATAGAAATTCTCATGTGCTGATATAGACTAACCATATAATCAGTCGGTTCAGAAAGTACACCTTAAATACCTCAAATAAATAAATAAGTAAATACATAAACATAGCTAATCTATTTTTTTTTTGCCAAAATAAATCAAAATGGGTCCAGTAGAAACAAACTTTAATTTTCTTCACATAGTGTCCTGAAATTTAATGCCAACTTTCTCTCTTCATTTGAAAAGTTTCTAATCTAATGCCGCTCATGACATATAATATTCAACAACTGTTGATATCACCGTGTGAAGAAAATTAAGCTTTAAGATTTTACTGGAAAAATATTTGATTTATTTTGCCAATTTTTTTTTATCGCTATAAAAACTGCAAAAACACTGGCCTTATCTCGCATTCCCTACCATCCCAACTTAAGGGTAGATTATTTGGCCTGTTAACGAGCTGACAGCTCCAGCAGTTTCCATCTGGTTGCCTCTCTCTCTCTCTCTCTCTCTCTCTCATCTCTCTCTCTCTCTCTCTTTATAGCAAAGGCGGTATGTCCTTTTCTTCACAGGAGCAGGTTTTCATAAATACCACTTGAAAGCTTGAGACGCTGTTTCTAATTAAATTATCACCGCGAAAGAACCTCACCATTGGCTGCTCTACACAAAGCGTAAACTTCTACCAGGCCCCATTCCCCTTCCAAGACCCCATTAGGGCCTAACTCATCCATTAGGCCTACCAAGGCGGTCACCTAGGCAGCAAAACACATTCCAACAAAATGTAATCAAAACATAAATATATATTTAATTTTTTTTTTGCACGCGTCTTAATACCCATTTGGGTTATACGCTTATCTATTAATTACGCTAATAGTTTTAGGGATTAGGAAAGCTATATTTAGAGAAAGTATATTCACATTTGCGTGGAGGGAGAGTGGAAAAGCCCTATTCCAGAAACCACCCTCAGAACACTCGACCGAGATTTGAATCCCGACCTCCTCGTCATAAGCAGTCTAGTCTACTGTGAGAATAGCACGTTAGACCATGCGGCCACCGAAGCGGATTATATATTATAAATTAAATAAACTAATAATTATTTCTAAATAAAGTAATATTATAAAATATGTTATCTAATACTGAGAATATATATATTTTTTAAATTTGCTAAAACAATATCCAGTTTATTTTTTAATGATATTAAGGGTCGCTTTGTCGGTAAATCACTCTGATTTTTAATTAAATGCTCCCAAAAATAGTAAGAGAAAACTAAGGGAAAAAGGGATAATATATTTTCACAAAAGAATGAAGTGGGGGAAGGAGGAAGTGCCCCTTATTTTGTATATTTTATTTATCAAGCATTTTATTATTTTTTGTCCAGTATTTCAGCACACTTTATTATTATTATTTAGCGTCATGCAGGGTGTGTTGTTTATTTATATTATACAGAATACAACTGGAACGAAAATTTTAAGTCTCACTTAGGGTTTATGAAACCCTTCAGCCAGCCCTGATCCCTTACCCTTAAATTGCACACAATCCTTTCATCCATTTATTTCACATCATATATAGCCTTTTTTACCCTCTGGTAATCTTGAAAAATGTAGTTCCACAACTAGGTTATATTTTTATAAATATAGGTAAAACTGAATTTGATAAATTTAAATATACTATATTCATGTAAGATCCTTTTCCACCCTACTGTTTTATTAGTGGAACGTTAAATAATTACTATAATATATTGTTTATCAAAAATTAAAATTTAATTTTACACTTATATTAGAGACCTAAAATATTATCACTTAAGACATTTTAAATGATATAATTATAAATTAAACTTAACGAAGCTAGTGATTATTATGGTAAAAATTATAATTAATAGCTCTATTTTATTGGATAAATTTGATGAGAATTTAGTTAAATTTAAACTTAAAAACGTTAATTGGCATGAACTAATAAATCAAGAAAATTTTGAATCATTATATGCAAACGTTGCTGAAATATTTAAAGACATTTTTGATAACTACAGATCTAAGTATAATCTTGGTGGAAAACGCATATAGAAGAAATGGATCACGCCAGATTTGGTCAAAGGAGTGCGCTACAAAATAGATTATTTAGAAAGTGGAAAAGTTGTTCATCCTATAAAATAGATTATCAAGTAAAAATAAACAAATATTCAAATATAGTCGAGATTACTATGTGTAGAAAATTAAACTAAACTTGTCAATGAAGAAATATTTCTTTTATTTTTGACAAAAACAAATTTATTTTTGTCATAAAAATATGAAAACATACGTATATTTTCTTCACATTCCCTTTTCAGTCCTTACTAAGTTCGATTCATCACAGAAACGTTTTGCCATGGATAATTAGAGGTATTCGGTGATAAAATAATCTAAGGCGTCAGTCTCACACTACACTGGTACTTCCAAACGCGGGGGGATTAAATATTGAAATCAGTCGATTATAGTGAGGTTGGTTTTTACAAAGTGGTTTTACATTCTCCCTCTCCACGAATGCGGGTACACATCCTCTAAATATTACCTTCTTAATCCCTAAAATCATTAGCGTAATTGAAAAAATATTTTTACAAACTTTTTCCTAATTGTTTACTCTGAATCAGTCTGACAATCTAATTCTATTCTACTTTCCTATAATGTTATCCACTTGGCGTCACTTTTACCCCTATCTGTCAGACTCCCCCTTACCCCCTTGCCACTGGTTCAACCTACGGTCCCTTTCTGTCTACTTGCGTCCTCACATCCTTCCACTTCGCACCTTCACATCCTTCCACCTTGCGCCCTCACATATTTCCAGCCAGATGAATTCCTACTCATGTTACGTTACACCTCACTCTGGTGATATAATTTCATTCACGAGGCACCAGTGCGCACCTATTCTAGCGCACGATCAAGAGGATCCCCCCCCCTTCCTTCCTCACCCTACCTTATACCTACCATTAGTTCCTCAAGGATGCTCCCTTAGCAGAGAGTCAACTCGTGCTCAATCCGCTTGAACACCTCCACGTTCACTGAATATTAGTACAGTTTGGTCCCGATTATCCGAGGTTGATGGCTTCGGGTAGCAAAAAAAAAACCCTCGGATTATGCGGAAAAATATGTAGATTCAATTCAAAGAAAACTATGGCGGTAGAATAATATATCAGACATTAATAAACGCCAGAAAGCAAGGAGATCTATAAAGTACCTTGGTGGGATTTCTCATCAGTACGAGAACAAATAAGGGAGAGGGAAAATACAAATTACAATACAAGCTAGTTTTTTCAATCCTTTACCACTTCCCAAATCTTGATAATTCATAAATACACTGTATACATAAAACTATCAGATAGTAGTTTTGGGGGGCGATTTTGGAATGGGTAGGTGGGCCAAAAGTGATTAGTAAATGTTGAAACCAACCTTAAAATTATTTTAACCATCTTATCATCTTGAAAATAAAATCCAAACAAAGCATGGCAATTAAGAGATGACATTTTTTTTAGGGAAATATTCAAGGTAAATGAATCCCAGATAAAGAGGTGTATTCGTAAATGTTATTGGACCCAATTTAGTGACACATTCAACCGCTAAGCGCTGTTGTCGATACGTGAATGTGAGAAAGGAACTGGAATCCCTGTTATTGATTTAATGAAAATTATTTGATGATATTATTTTTAAATTTATTTGAAGTAATTAAAGTATATTTTCTGAGCCTACTGATAATATCAGCATATTCAATTTTTACTAAGTTAAATCTATGACAGACACAACATCCACCCCCTTGCCGTTAATTCATCACTGTGAAAGGGAGAACTCCATAGTTCACCAATGATAGATATTCAGCTGTGCAGAAATCGAACATAAGACCCCTAACTCAGTAAACACTACACGTTACCTACTAAACTAAGGTATTGGACCATTTTAATTTTTTTAGTACATTATCTTACCACCCATTTTGCTCATACATTAACTACTCTAATAATTTTAGAGATTAGGAAGGTTATATTAAAGAAAGTGTAACCACATTTGCGTGTGGAATGAGTGAAATTAAAAAAAGCTCCCTTATTACACCCGACCGAGAGTCGAACCTTGATCTCCCCGTCATCTGTAGTCTAGTATAGCACCTTAGACCTTGCGGCCATCGAAGCTGATTTGATAATGTTTCTGGTATTATCATCCTTAGGAGAAATTATAAATAAGTGTCAACTTTAAAACTTGGGCTATATCTATTGCACTCGTCCTATTTAAATAGATTTTTTTTTAAAAAAAAAATTGCTTTTTCAAAAATTAAAATGGAAAATTTTCTTTTTAGCATCTCTCTTCACCAGTAAGTAAATCATACTGTTATCACTCTAATTTGTTAATAAACCTTCAAATGAAAACGTAAAGTACTAATTAAATAGGTCTTAACTTTTAACTGTTGCTTTCTCAAGTGAATGAGAAATAGATCCGAGAAAGAGGAAACGGTAGATTTATGTTGTTTTAGACTTACCAGCAGAAGCTCCATTCGGTTATTTAATTTCCACATAAATACAACAGGAGTGAAAGGCTCTATTCAGTAGCTTGCCTTCACAAAAGCCAGTCTAGTAAATGAGCTCTCTCGAATAGCACAAACGAGACAACCGTTTTTATTTTACAGTAAATGAAACCCTTTGAGCGAGTTACACGGTATTAACATAAGTAAGACCGTTTAGGAGAATATTGGTAAATGTTCCGTGAAATTTAAAGGTATTCAGGTTATTTTCATGCGAACTATAAAAACAAAGAAAAAATAGTAGTGATTTTATAGTTCTCTACCAAGCCCTCAAAACCTTTTGTTTTCCGGTGCTTACTGCCCGTCCATAATACATACATATATACAGCAATGGGTATCTATAATTTATACCCGATTTGGTTTCAAACGGTATAAATGCATCTCTATCGTGTTAGAAAGGACTGCCTATGACAAAAAGACCAGGGTTTAAATCCCGGTTGAATTTACCGAGGGTAGTTTTTTTCTAAATGGTTTTCTATTATCTTTCATCCATGCAAATATGGATACACTTCTTCTTAAATTCACCTTCCTCATCCCTAACACATTAACGTAATTATTACATATGTTTCAAATATAAAATGATATGAGAAGTGACTGCAAAAAAATATCCAATATGATCTGAATAAGGAAATGTACCCACATTTAAGCAATAAATAATAATTCGCCCACCTAATCAGGATTGGAACTCCGCTCTTCCCTTTTAGTGACCAAAACAGATCATACGAGACATACGCCTTTATCCGCATATCCGCTAATACAGTTTTTTAAATTGAGGTCAGACATTCTAACCACATGACCTGATTTTTTTTATTTTTGTTGTTGTTGTTGCAAATATCATTCTACTGGATACCATAGATATATTTATT
The DNA here is from genome assembly GCA_039000515.1 of Timema cristinae. Taxonomy (NCBI): domain Eukaryota; kingdom Metazoa; phylum Arthropoda; class Insecta; order Phasmatodea; family Timematidae; genus Timema; species Timema cristinae. Next base: position 69,654,253 of record JBCFYV010000003.1, on the reverse strand, counting down.
TATTTAAAAAAATGTATTGTAAGTAATTACTTCTCACCTCACCTAAAAAATTTAAATCAGATCAATGTTTTGGAAAACTTGTGTGTGTGTGTATGTGTATGTGTATATATATATATATACATAAACTAGATAGCTGTTGCCCGCGGCTTTGCTCGCGTGGAAGTTGATTATATACAAATACGAACATATACATATGTATTTACAGATTAATTAAAAATATTACGTTACGTTGATGACCATAACTTGACCTCAGATCAAAAATAATGCAAGTCCGATAGAAACTTTCACCCCCTTTTTCATCCCTTATTAAATAAAATTTCCAAAATTCCTGAAACACGTATTTATTTGTTTTACGTCAATAACCGAAATACAAAATTTTGTTTATGTAACTTTCAAAATGACGGACTTTCATACATATTATCATCCCCTATTTTGACCCCTTCGGGTGGAATTTTCTAAAGTCCTTTCTTAGTGGGTGCCTACATAACAAAATGAATATACATTCTTCATGATATATTTCATGCTATGTAGCCATTCGATCAGTTTGTCAGTCTCAGTGTCAGTCATCGTCATCAGCAGTCAGTCATCAGTCAGTCAGTCAGTCAGTCAGTCAGTCAGTCACGAGTCAGTCAGTCAGTCAGTCAGTCAGATCAGTCAGTCAGTCAGTCAGTCAGTCAGTCAGTCAGTCAGTCAGTCAGTCAGTCAGTCATCAGTCGTCAGTCAGTCAGTCAGTCATCCAGTCAGTCAGTCAGTCAGTCAGTCAGTCAGTCAGTCAGTCAGTCAGTCACGTCAGTCAGTCAGTCATCAGTCTCAGTCAGTCAGTCAGTCAGTCAGTCAGTCAGTCAGTCAGTCCAGTCAGTCAGTCAGGACATGTTATTTTATAAGTGTGTGTATATATATATATATATATATATATATAGAGAGAGAGAGAGAGAGAGAGAGAGAGGTGGTGTTGTTTGAACAAAATCTAGTCGGAGTTAAAAAACACACACATAGAAAAGTTAATCGAAAAGTCGTAGAACATTGTAAAGAGTGATTTGTGATAAATTTATTTCATCCATAAAAGCTACGTTTGTGGTTCTTGTTCCGGCCATAAAATGTTCCCAGTCATTCATTGATCAGTCAGAACATGGAACATTTTCTGTTTGCTCTTCAAATTTGGTGCTAACATAATGCTATATGATTCCGTTAATGTTAGTACAGCTCTGTTTACCATCAGCTTCCTACTTCTCTTAAATCAATTTTAGAAAAACCACAAATATAAATACTGAACCGACATTCTCTGTAGATTCCCCCTCCCCCAAACTAAATCAAACACTTATCCAAATGGTTAGAGGGGAACTACATATCTAGGATAGCACTGGCCCAACTCCAAGTGTTACATACATATACATACTTATTTAGGCGTTAGATTGAAACCTTAGCTCAGTTGTTAGTATGTCTGTTTACTGGACTAAGGGTCACTGGGTTCAATTCCTGGCATGGTCGAAACAAATTATCGTTAGAGAATTGTGTGCTTTAAAGGAAAGTGGTATGGTTGTTTTGTTTAAGTTAGATTATAAATAATTTGCTGATATATCAGTCTGTTTATAAAGTGAACGTTAAATTCCTGAAAACCCGCTTCGGTGGTCTCATGGTTTAAAGCGCTACTCTAGGCAATCGAGTAAACTGCTGATGTTGGGATGATCGAGTGTATTTAGAGTGATTTTTACAAAATGGTTTTTCATTCTCTCTCCATACAAATGCGGATACACTTCTTAATTCTTAAAACCATTAGCGTAATTAGTACATAAGAGTATAGCCCGAATGGGTAGTAAGACGCGGTGACCATTATGAGGTCGTACTCTCCTCACAATGAGACACCACCTGACCCCCTCCTCCCCTTTTTCTCCCTTTACCAACAACCCGATCCACGCTGCTACTCTTATTTATCGGAACATTTTCACCTCAGTCCAGTGCGTCAAACGTGACAAAAGAAATGGCAAAAAATATATATTTTTAAACCTCATTGATTGGGTTCAGCTTACCCTTCTATCAAACCCCTCCCCCCCACCCCTTCTCAATCTTCTTCCCACAAACGCTTCAAGAGTCAATTTAGAATGTAATGCGCATGGATGAGCCGAAAAAGTCGGTCAATCAGATAAAAAAAAGAAGAGAATAGGAATAATATAAAGAGAGGAACTTTTTTAAAAAAAGAGAGAAAGATAACTAAAGGAGGTGGGTGGAGAGGGAGAGAGGCAGGATTATTATTGTAGACACAAATTTCGTTACAATCAAAAGATATAAGAATACTCTTTTTTTTTCTAAACTGTTTAAGATTCCTCTTACGTCAGAGAAGAAATAATTTTGTTTTATTCTTCGTCTATTAGAGAAATAATACGTTTATTTTTTAAAAACACGGATTATGGTAGAACGCTACTTATTAAAACAAGCGTTGAGAGCCCAGGACTACTAGATCAGAATCTGTTAGGAAGACATAACTTGTATGTTTATTAAGGTTAATAAAATAATTTTCATATAATAATACGTAAAGTAATGTGATATTCAGCTGTTTCTTTCATAGATAATGTCAATATCTATAAAATAATACTATTTCTAATCCAAAATATTACCAATGTTGACAGCAATCTTAAAATAGAGGCATTTAGTAGAATTTTCTAAAATTTTTGAAACAAAATAATATAGATTGTTGAAACACTCCACCAAAGATACAAAATGAAATAACATACACCGTTTAAAAAACATCAAGAAAATAGGAATACATTTGTCCACCAGAGAGCATAACAATTAATTTCACATTTCAAAGAGATGCTTAAAGAATATATAATAACGTATTAGCTCAGAAACTATTTGTTTTATAAAAACATATATTTCAAATAATTTTATTTTTATCTTTAATAGTATTACAACTTTACAGTGATCATTTATTTCGTATCTCAAATAGTTGCGTAGATATGATCAACATTAGATATGATCAACATTAGATATTTCCGCTATGTAAATTACTCTCAAATTAATTTTAATTTTAAAATGAGATTTTAATTTTTTTTGACATGTTAAACAGTGCCTAGATACAAAATTTAATAAAAGTTATTAGAGTGGATTTGGAGAAAATTGATTTTTTCACTTTTTAACCTTAGATAAACAACCCTTAGTCTTAAGTTTGGATATCTAATTAGAAAAATTACTTGAGGGAACCTTATATAAACTCTAGATATAAAGTTTTAGCCCGATTGGTAAAATTGTTTAGGGTCCAGCCTAAGACACAGACAGACAGACGGCGTCGCTAAAACAACTTTTTCGGTTTCAGGGGGTCATGAAATGTCAACATTTATCAAAATCTAGATTTTAATTTCGTAAAACATTAATATAAGCACGTGTCCCATTTAGCCTTATTCCCGAGTTATATTCATGTTTGTACTCCAGTAATGTGGAGCTGCCTAACATCAAAGGAAATGCTCAAAATGTCCACCTTCAGCCTGAACACAAACATGTAGTCGTGTCATAGAATGCTCCACTCTTTCAAAAATATAACGTAGTCCACCTTGAATTCAGTGTCAATACAGTATTACGAGCCTGACGCTTTAGACCGTATGAACAACCTTACGGGATGGACAATATGAAGACTTGTGAAAAGAAAAACTGGCTGTGCAGCCTCCCTTGAATCGGCGTGGCTGTAAATCCAGTCCACTGGGTGTTCGACGCCTTAGACAATATTACTACCAGTGGTGGTTTGGTGAAATGTCGACCTGTAAATATATTCACCAAGTAAGTACGACGGAAAACCTAGCCTCCCTTGAATCGATGCCGCCAGCAGCAGCTAATGAATGGCAGTATTACTACCAGTGGTGGTTTGGTGAAATGTGGACCTGTAATATATTCACCGAGTAAGTACGACGGAAAACATAGCCTCCCTTGAATCAGCGTGGTTGTAAATTAAGTCCACTGGGTGCTCGACGCCTTAGACAGTATTATTACCAGTGGTGGTTTGGTGAAATGTGGACCTGTAAATATATTCACCGAGTAAGTACGACGGAAAACATAGCCTCCCTTGAATCGATGCCGCCAGCAGCAGCTAATGAATGGCAGTATTACTACCAGTGGTGGTTTGGTGAAATGTGGACCTGTAAATATATTCACCGAGTAAGTACGACGGATAACATAGCCTCCCTTGAATCAGCGTGGTTGTAAATTAAGTCCACTGGGTGCTCGACGCCTTAGACAGTATTATTACCAGTGGTGGTTTGGTGAAATGTGGACCTGTAAATATATTCACCGAGTAAGTACGACGGAAAACATAGCCTCCCTTGAATCGATACCGCCAGCAGCAGCTAATGAATGGCAGTATTACTACCAGTGGTGGTTTGGTGAAATGTGGACCTGTAAATATATTCACCGAGTAAGTACGACGGAAAACATAGCCTCCCTTGAATCGATGCCGCCAGCAGCAGCTAATGAATGGCAGTATTACTACCAGTGGTGGTTTGGTGAAATGTGGACCTGTAAATATATTCACCGAGTAAGTACGACGGAAAACATAGCCTCCCTTGAATCGATGCCGCCAGCAGCAGCTAATGAATGGCAGTATTACTACCAGTGGTGGTTTGGTGAAATGTGGACCTGTAAATATATTCACCGAGTAAGTACGACGGAAAACATAGCCTCCCTTGAATCGATGCCGCCAGCAGCAGCTAATGAATGGTTGTATGCGACAGTCTCCCCCACATAATGAAGGTAACACACGCCTGTAGGCTGGGAATGCTCGGAGCAGCGACGCGTCACAATGGTTGTCGGCGTCACGAGGAACTAATGGTCCCTCGTGAAGGCCTAATGGAGTGATCCCTCGGATGCTGTACCCCTAACCCCCTACCCCCTCTCTCTTGTCATCAGGGCGTGACAATATCCACTATTGTGTATGAAGGGGCCATGAATTAAACCGGGACTAATTGATTGGAATATTGTGATCAAGTACATACACACTTCCACTTGTTTGTGTCCAATAAAGGACGATTGCTAAAATATACATGTAATATTAGTTAGTTGGTTAGGGGAAACAATCTGTACTTTAATCTCTAATGTTTGTTGGATGTTGAACTTGATTTAAATACACCGTTTAGTCACAGACCTTTAAATAAATGTTAAGGTCGCCCGCACAGAACTTATCATTCCTTTAACTGATAAAAATGGAAAGATTTACTTTAAACTCGTAAAATATGTGAAGATAAATTATATAAATTACTATACAAAGAACATCGCATTTAGAAAAATAAAACTCAATTTTAAATAAGTTTAAGTTGGACAAGTTGTATTAGATTGACGTGAAACAAAAGTAATATAAATATGATATATATGCACAATATTTTAAGGATATTTGTACAAGATTTGGTAATATTAATTACAAGTTATGTTACAATTTAATTGAGAAATGTGTTGAAAAAATTAGGCACACTTTAAAATAATAGGCAATTGAGTCATAATTACACTTAAAACCATGTTGTAAAATCAAAGGATTATGTGACCATGCATATATTGAATATTATTATATTATTCTTGAGAATTGATAGAATTAAGTTATTAGATTTGAAAAATAAGAATCAAGTTGATTTCTTAGCTGTAGTTCCCTGTTCTTGATTCCTGGCTGCGAAAGCTGCACAGTTATTTTGATGACGTGTTTCAATGCATCAATGGCATCATCCTCAGGTTTGACGAGGAGGGAAAGAACATCCTCAGGTTTGACGAGGAGGGAAAGAACATCCTCAGGTTTGACGAGGAGGGAAAGAACATCCTCAGGTTTGACAAGGAGGGAAAGAACATCCTCAGGTTTGACGAGGAGGAAAGAACATCCTCAGGTTTGACGAGGAGGGAAAGAACACACAGAATGTAATTTAAGGTTAAGACACAATTCGTTTTTTGCAGCCATGAATCAAGGAACAGATAACTTCAGCTAAGAAATAAATTCAATTTTTATTTTTCAAATTTAATAACTTAATTTTATCAATTCTCAAGAATAATATATTAATATTCAATCCACATCATCCTTTGATTTTACAACATAGTTTTAAGTGTAATTATGGCTCAATTGGCCATTGTTTTAAAATGTATCTAGTACCCCCCTCCCCTTCCCCCGATGGCTTTGCTTTATATACATTTAGGATTATGCTTTTAATTCTCAAGCTTAGTATACTGTCATTATAAATTACAGCTCTACAAAATATGTAAATAGATTGGGTTCAATATGACGCAAGTTTAAATTATTCTGTATTTGTGTTTGATTCCTTAAACTATTCAGATAATATAATTAAAAGCACATTGATAAAGATTTTAGTATTAAAGGTGCTGTTCTTATGATGAATACAACAGTTAATCCAGTATTTATGTAAACAGTCTTCGTTACTAGATTCTTAATATATCTTTTTGAAGAAATTACTCTTTGGATTTCAAGTTGATATTTTTTCTTGCTGATCAAGTTAGACAGGAAACCAATTAAATTTATGTTGAATAGTACATTATATTCATAGAAAAATTATATTTGACGGGATTATGACGCCATCTCGAAATACACATCAACATTTAAAAAATACATCCTAGGTTATTGTTGAACAATTTATAATAAAACACTTGATATGAGCTACAAATTTTTGTGTGTTTGCGTGACCACCATATTGAAACAAATAACAAGATTGAATAACCATCTAAATACATATTTTGGCCTAGGTTCAAAGAATGTCTCTGTCAAATTTTGTTAAATTTGGTCAACCCATTTGACAGATATTATGGAACAAACATCCGAGCATATAGACGAAATTCCAAATGTTCGAGGTATACAGGAATTTATGAGGTTCGGTAGATAAAATAAATATCTGTTTCATAGTTTATTTTTCCTCCAGCCTGGTGCAGTATCGCAATATTGAGATACAGGGTCAAGGAGTCTCCCTTGAAATAATATCCCCTCTCTAAATTAAACCCCAACCAAGAGCCAAAACACACATCCAAGATCCAGGGTAAAATTAATAAACGTCCTATGAGGAAGAAATTCCCGGTAAAACCGCAAATTGCCAAAATAAGCAAACTCGGGAAATAGAGGCGGTACTGAAAATGGAGTATTTTCGGTTACCGCGGGACTTTCACTTCCATTTTTAACTTTTCTTTCCCTCTTTCTTTCTTAAAGTAAACACACTTTCTACTTATAATTTAATTAAAATGATTGAATAAACCTAGTCAGTGAAGATCGTAAAGTAGCTTTTAAAACTTTACTATGAAGTTATTGTTACTCACTTATGGTAGGGTGATTGTGAGATGAAATTAAGGAACTACAGTTAAACATGGGATCCGAACTACAGTGGAGGCCTGGCATTCCCCACATTCACAAGTTGTGATTAATACACATCTTGTCAGAGGTGAAGGAAGGGTTTGGCAATCAGATCGATCTGTGCCGGATCGAGGATTGAACCCCGAACCCATAACACAGAAGTCCAACACCTTACCCCTAGACCACAGGTCACCACTATTATTATGAAGTTATTCCTACCAATAAAAAATTATATTATTGACATTATTATAGTAGGGATAAAATTTTCTCTATAAATGTTGTTTGTATTTTTTTTTTTAGGATCCGCATTTTAGAAACATGTTTTTGCTTTTAAAAACTAATTAGATAAATTAGTTTGAAAAATATTTAAAAAAGTATTCAAATCGCAATTTGAGTTTGTCCTAATTTTTTACTGACGTTTTAAAATAAATTCACATTTTATAATCTCATAATTTAGATTTAATATCTAGCTACAAAACCTGAATTGTAGATTTCATAATTATTAAGCTAATACCGAGTTCTAATTTCATTATGTATCCAGATCATTATAAGAAAGTGTTATTTATTTGTTTGAGATATTTAATGTGAACTCTCTGAAACAGCTGATTGTATCATTACATGACTTTGTTACTAACTTAAATCTTGGACAGACACAGTATCCAGTCCCCCGACCGTTAGTTCAACACTGTGAAAGGGGAAACCCACATTTCCTCAATAATGAATTGTTCAACCATTCCGGGAATAGAACCCGGTACCCCTAGCTTAGTAAACAAACACTCTACCGACTTAGCTAAGGTATCGGACGTTAGAAGAGAAGTCCCAGTGGACACTTACTAAGGCCAGTTTCATAGTCAGACTTAGTACGCCTCAAGTGCGCTTCTACACGAAATAAAAGACACTTACCTGGACCAGAATGGAGTGGGCCAGTTTCATACGCCAGACTGGCCCATTAAATTTGAGTTTAATTAGGTGTCTTTATATCTATATATATATACAGTGTAGCGCCGAACTAGAGGTCTGACTATGAAACTGGACCTTCAAATCTACGTTCCGCATGCCAGGACATGTTTAATGCATATCTGACGCGTGGACAGATGATGCCAATCAAGATTGTTGTAAAATTAATGTGACTCTCTGGCTACTTTAAAATAGTTTTTTTTTTAATCTTGTCAAACTCGTCGGTCTTGTGGTAAAATGCTCACCTCAGGTCCCAATGTTTGTGGGTTCAAGCCCAGCTGGGGTTGACGAATTTTTCTTGATTGATAAAAATCCGTAGCACAACTTCCTTCGAAGGAGAAGCAAAGCCGTTGGTCCCATGTCGATTGTGGCTTGTAAAATAACCCTGGATGGTATATGGAAGTAACATTCTCGGAAAAATGTGTAGGATGTTTCTCTCTCACTCATATTATTTTCATCTGCTGATCTTATAAGTTGGTTCAGAAAGTGCATGTTAAATACCTCAAATAAATAAAATATAAAAGTTTATTTTTATGGCTATCTGACTATAGTTTTGCTATAGATATTTAACACTACTCCACTCTCCTTAGAAACTTCACCACCTTCTCTATGGTCTGGTCTTGGTTTAATACAGTTCAAGTGCCTCTCCTTTGAAAGGATGTAACAAATAAGAAGCTTACTAACTTCAAAAGGACCTTAGGCTTTCATATTTTAATTGTTTCTCTAACCCATTCCATTGTTCATTCATTGTCTCTCTCTCTCCTACCTTCACTTCATTTCACTTCACTTCACTTCACTTCACTTCACTCAGTTGTGTCTATTCAATTGTCATAGCTTTCTAGTTTTTTTAAATTTCTTTAAAATTATTTTATGTTTATAATATTGATCAATACTTTTGTTTTGATGCTTCATGCCGGGATCACGATCAACTTAACGTTAACTTAACGTGACGTTCACTAACAGATGTGTGATCACGATTCACGTAACTTAACGTAACAACTCGAGCCAAACATCTTCATTCTCGACTATGATCTGTGATTTGTACTATTTGTAAAGTGATTATCTGTGAATGTTTACAGATTTCAATCGATATAATAAATATATATTACAAAATTTATTTTTGTGATAAATTTAGCTTTTCTATTTTAATTTAATTATTTTGTTTCAATGTCTAATCACTAAAACTTAAGCTAAAGAGTAAACCTTGGTTATAATACCAACAAATGATTTACTAAATAGCCCTGTTGACGTCACTTGCATAATGATTGGCTGGCTATGTCACGTGATACCCTCCAAGTAACGTTCACTTGGAGTAAAAGACCTCCCCAGGACATATCTTATGTTAAGTGAACTGCAAGTGAACGTTAAGCTAATGGCATCGTAATCTCTTCCATTTAAACACACGAGGAGATCCTTTACGTTAAGTTAACATTAAGTTACGTTAAGTTAAATTTAAGTTACGTTAAGTTAAACTTAAGTTACGTTAATTTACGTTAAGTTACGTTAAGTTAAATTTAAATTACGTTAAGTTAAATTTAAATTACGTTAAGTTAAATTTAAATTACGTTAAGTTAAATTTAAATTACGTTAAGTTACGTTAACTTTAAGTTACGTTAAGTTAAATTTAAGTTAACGTTAAGTCGATCGTTATCCCGGCATCAGTAAACACCAATAATAGAAAGACATAGCGTCTATCTAGCGTAGGATTGTGTTAACTGACAGCTACACGTGAGATGATTCTCTTACAAACATTGCTTGAAAGTATCTGGCTAGTTAGACACGGGTTAATTCGAAAGATTGGATAGTTTGAGCCCATCGATATTCCCGATGAAATTCCTATTCAATTCAATGGTACAAAATAACCTTTAATTCGAATGTTATATATGAAAATATTTGGATAGTTCGAAGCTTAGGCATTGTTGATTCGTTCTATTTTGTATTTATCTTAAACCTAACATAACGATCTATATTAAAATTCCCCCATATGCTAAGAATGTCAAATAAAGTTTAGAGTTATTGACTTCTAATAAAAGAGAAAGCGGGGAACTCTACAATGGTGGTTAGCGTGTTGCCTAGAATAGGGGATATGTTGGTTCAGCCTTCGTTACTTCTGTGAGACAATGTAATCACGTGTGGCCTAGCATGGAAGGGGTAAAATTTGATGTTGCGCGTCCTTAATGATTTAAGTCTGCAATTTTCATATCTTAATTTTTCAAAGTTTTAATATTTTCTGTTTGAATTCTCCATGTTTTTTAAATATTTGTAGCCTATATAAGTTATTATGGTGTATGTGTATATTGTATAACATAAAGTATGTGTATTTATACTAACCATATTTGGGGTTATTGATTTATTGTGTAGCAACCACGTAGATACAAATGAAAACTGTTGATTAGAACTTATAATATTTCTAATGGTTTTTAGATATTCCTTGGACTTGGAACTAAGAAAGTTTTACTGTAATAATTTATTATCAATAAAATGGTTTACCAAACTGGTCTAATAACACTTCCCTAAGGATTACTGTATAGTTGGCTTTTTAGTAACATAATGAAATAACAAAAGATATTAATAATATTATTATGTTCTTTTGTTTCGTGTATGTGGCAACAAGAGTTATTATACTACATGAAATAATAAATTAAAAAGTATCACATCCACACTTGTATGTTTTTATAAATGTCCACCAAATTAAAGGATTTTTTTTTATATCTTAGTTTCAAAATAGATAATATATTTTTTGTAAACACATGCGCATGAACACAGCTGAAAACATTTTGTATGACGTCATAAATCACCCAGATTCCATCCGGTTTGCAATCTTAAGTTGTGAAGAGATGGTAGCCTTTTAGAAGCTCTTGTTTGTAAATACTTTTTAAGTGAACCACAAATGCCCTACCCCCCCAAAAAAACACACAAAAAAATGGTTATATTCTTAATTTCGTATTACAAATATTTAAAAGCACTTAAAATAAAACTAAAACTAAAACATAAATGGTCTTTTATGAACGTTTTGACTGCTAAATGTGACAACAACTCTTCACATGGCCTTACAGATCATAATGTTTGGCGTATGGATACATGACAGTAGGTCTGGTGGCGTTTGTTTGCTGTCAGCTACCACCACTCCTATGCCAGTGATCTCTATACTATACTGGGTGGGCGTAAGCACACCCTTTGCGAATGACCAAATAATGTTGGTCAAGTTTGTCGTCCACTCGATTGTGAGGGGACAGATTTAACGGTTTATTTCAACGTTTTTGTACGAAAATATGTCTCTGATGATATAAACTAGAAAATACTGAAGTTTTATACCACACTTGGCTGAAGAAACATTTACATTAAAGAATATACAGTTCAGTTTCACAGTTAATATTGTACACACACGAATACCATTTTTAATATATTAAAATATGTAGCCATCACTCATCTTGTTTACTTTCTGCCAAGATTATAATATATTTAAAGTTTGCTATTAGTTTGTTTATTGTTTCCAGAAACCATATTATATTGAAAGTTAAATGACTACAATAAAATAAGATAGATAAATCTTGATTAAATCGTTTCAAAATTTGTACATAAGTCTTACTTTTGAACGATTATTTAGGTAAGAAGCTTGAAGAAATATTACTATATTAGCCTCGATCAACTTATTTAATTAAACAATTCCCTAGTGTTGAGCTTATTTAATATGCTCAACAAACCTTTTATTAACACATTTATTTCCTTTAACTAATCGTATATATAATCATACAAATTAGCGAACTATGTCAAAATGCTACTTTTCAGTGTATATGTGTAAGAGAGAAACACAATTACACAATTGTGAGCAGTTGACAAATATATATTATCAGCCACAGCCGATATCCATCCAACTATATTCTAGAGAACAATGTCCTACTTTATAAACTGTACCTTTACTCCCATTCGTTTACATCCCACCAACATTAAGAGTCTTTCTCTCGTTAAAGATTCCTTTTACTCTGGACAGAAACATAAACGGTTTTCAGTTCACTCTAACAGTCTATCTGGACACAGGTTTTCAGATATTTCCCTTCTGTATTTGGCGACGGTTCAAATTGTTACAAATCTCCTGGCCCCTACAGAGGCTTCAATTCTCGATTCTTTTTATCTCCTCTATTTCCCGCCCCCTCCTTCCCCCCACCACCGGTGAGAAAAACTCCCTAAGGGTAACTAAATAAAGGAGATGTGTTTGCCGCCCGAGCTCATGGAAAGAAAAGAGATAAAAAGGTTGGTCCTAAGTACATACATGCTGGCCACCCAGACTCAAAATGTGACGTAGCTTGGGTATGTTACTCCGTGCCTGAAATCACTGGGGAAATTATGCTCGTGAGCAGAAACCATTTTATTCAAAGCTTGGAACCATCAAGACACTCTACCTACGTGTTAAAAACTTCTGAAGTCAAAATATGGGTGAGAGGAATATCGTTTCTTCTCATTAGGGGCCGTCCTTAAATTACGAAAGGTTTTTTAGAGTGGGTCTTCCAGTATTTGCTTACAGGGAGGGAGGGTGGGGGGGTAATCAAATTCGTCTTATGTAAGTTTTTTGTATCTATGTTTATGGCGAAACAAAATATATAATAAAAATAACAATAGTAATAATTTGTCAAAAAAATTCTGAAATATTTCATTTTCCCTCATTGATAAACCTCACGTTAAATCACTAATTTTCATTGTTTTATAGAAATAATTGGACTTCATTATAGGCACAAATACTATTAAGACTCTAGTAACGATAATAACATGGAGGGAGCGAGGTCTACTGCTCACAGAACTACTAGTAAGACTGTAGTAACGATAGTAACATGGAGTGAGGTCTACTGTTCACAGAACTACTAGTAAGACTGTAGTAACGATAATAACATGGAGGGAGTGAGGTCTACTGTTCACAGAACTACTAGTAAGACTGTAGTAACGATAATAACATGGAGGGAGTGAGGTCTACTGTTCACAGAACTACTAGTAAGACTGTAGTAACGATAATAGCCTGGAGGGAGGTCTACTGTTCACAGAGCTACTAGTAAGACTCTAGTAACGATAATAACATGGAGGGAGTGAGGTCTACTGTTCACAAAACTACTAGTAAGACTGTAGTAACGATAATAACATGGAGGGAGTGAGGTCTACTGTTCACAGAACTACTAGTAAGACTCTAGTAACGATAATAACATGGAGGGAGTGAGGTCTACTGTTCACAGAACTACTAGTAAGACTGTAGTAACGATAATAACATGGAGGGAGTGAGGTCTACTGTTCACAGAACTACTAGTAAGACTCTAGTAACGATAATAACATGGAGGGAGTGAGGTCTACTGTTCACAGAACTACTAGTCAGACTGTAGTAACGATAATAACACGGAGTGAGGTCTACTGTTCACACAACTACTAGTAAGACTGTGGTAACGATAATAACATGGAGCGAGGTTTACTGTTCACAGAACTACTAGTAAGACTGTAGTAACGATAATAACATGGAGTGAGGTCTACTGTTCACAGAACTACTAGTAAGACTCTAGTAACGATAATAACATGGAGGGAGGTCTACTGTTCACAGAACTACTAGTAAGACTGTAGTAACGATAGTAACATGAAGGGAGGTCTACTGTTCACAGAGCTACTAGTAAGACTGTAGTAACGATAGTAACATGAAGGGAGGTCTACTGTTCACAGAACTACTAGTAAGACTGTAGTAACGATAATAGCCTGGAGGGAGGTCTACTGTTCACAGAGCTACTAGTAAGACTGTAGTAACGATAATTACATGGAGTGAGGTCTACTGTTCACAGAACTACTAGTCAGACTGTAGTAATGATAATAACATGGAGTGAGGTCTACTGATCACAGAACTACTAGTAAGACTGTAGTAACGATAGTAACATGGAGGGAGGTCTACTGTTCACAGAACTACTAGTAAGACTGTAGTAACGATAGTAACATGAAGGGAGGTCTACTGTTCACAGAGCTACTAGTAAGACTGTAGTAACGATAGTAACATGAAGGGAGGTCTACTGTTCACAGAACTACTAGTAAGACTGTAGTAACGATAATAGCCTGGAGGGAGGTCTACTGTTCACAGAGCTACTAGTAAGACTGTAGTAACGATAATTACATGGAGTGAGGTCTACTGTTCACAGAACTACTAGTAAGACTGTAGTAACGATAATGACATGGAGGGAGGTTTACTGTTCACAAAACTACTAGTAAGACTGTAGTAACGATAGTAACATGGAGTGAGGTCTACTGTTCACAGAACTACTAGTAAGACTGTAGTAACGATAATAACACGGAGGGAGGTCTACTGTTCACAGAACTACTAGTAAGACTGTAGTAACGATAATAACATGGAGTGAGGTCTACTGTTCACAGAACTACTAGTAAGACTGTAGTAACGATAGTAACATGGAGTGAGGTCTACTGTTCACAGAACTACTAGTAAGACTCTAGTAACGATAATAACATGGAGGGAGGTCTACTGTTCACAGAACTACTAGTAAGACTGTAGTAACGATAGTAACATGAAGGGAGGTCTACTGTTCACAGAGCTACTAGTAAGACTGTAGTAACGATAGTAACATGAAGGGAGGTCTACTGTTCACAGAACTACTAGTAAGACTGTAGTAACGATAATAACATGGAGGGAGTGAGGTCTACTGTTCACAGAACTACTAGTTAGACTGTAGTAACGATAGTAACATGGAGTGAGGTCTACTGTTCACAGAACTACTAGTAAGACTGTAGTAACGATAATAACATGGAGTGAGGTCTACTGTTCACAGAACTACTAGTAAGACTCTAGTAACGATAATAACATGGAGGGAGTGAGGTCTACTGTTCACAGAACTACTAGTAAGACTCTAGTAACGATAATAACATGGAGGGAGTGAGGTCTACTGTTCACAGAACTACTAGTAAGACTGTAGTAACGATAATAGCCTGGAGGGAGGTCTACTGTTCACAGAGCTACTAGTAAGACTGTAGTAACGATAATTACATGGAGTGAGGTCTACTGTTCACAGAACTACTAGTCAGACTGTAGTAACGATAATAACATGGAGTGAGGTCTACTGTTCACAGAACTACTAGTAAGACTCTAGTAACGATAATAACATGGAGGGAGTGAGGTCTACTGTTCACAGAACTACTAGTAAGACTGTAGTAACGATAATGACATGGAGGGAGGTTTACTGTTCACAGAACTACTAGTAAGACTGTAGTAACGATATTAACATGGAGTGAGGTCTACTGTTCACAGAACTACTAGTAAGACTGTAGTAACGATAATAACATGGAGGGAGTGAGGTCTACTGTTCACAGAACTACTAGTAAGACTCTAGTAACGATAATAACATGGAGGGAGTGAGGTCTACTGTTCACAGAACTACTAGTCAGACTGTAGTAACGATAATAACACGGAGTGAGGTCTACTGTTCACACAACTACTAGTAAGACTGTGGTAACGATAATAACATGGAGCGAGGTTTACTGTTCACAGAACTACTAGTAAGACTGTAGTAACGATAATAACATGGAGTGAGGTCTACTGTTCACAGAACTACTAGTAAGACTCTAGTAACGATAATAACATGGAGGGAGGTCTACTGTTCACAGAACTACTAGTAAGACTGTAGTAACGATAGTAACATGAAGGGAGGTCTACTGTTCACAGAGCTACTAGTAAGACTGTAGTAACGATAGTAACATGAAGGGAGGTCTACTGTTCACAGAACTACTAGTAAGACTGTAGTAACGATAATAGCCTGGAGGGAGGTCTACTGTTCACAGAGCTACTAGTAAGACTGTAGTAACGATAATTACATGGAGTGATGTCTACTGTTCACAGAACTACTAGTCAGACTGTAGTAATGATAATAACATGGAGTGAGGTCTACTGATCACAGAACTACTAGTAAGACTGTAGTAACGATAGTAACATGGAGGGAGGTCTACTGTTCACAGAACTACTAGTAAGACTGTAGTAACGATAGTAACATGAAGGGAGGTCTACTGTTCACAGAGCTACTAGTAAGACTGTAGTAACGATAGTAACATGAAGGGAGGTCTACTGTTCACAGAACTACTAGTAAGACTGTAGTAACGATAATAGCCTGGAGGGAGGTCTACTGTTCACAGAGCTACTAGTAAGACTGTAGTAACGATAATTACATGGAGTGAGGTCTACTGTTCACAGAACTACTAGTAAGACTGTAGTAACGATAATGACATGGAGGGAGGTTTACTGTTCACAGAACTACTAGTAAGACTGTAGTAACGATAGTAACATGGAGTGAGGTCTACTGTTCACAGAACTACTAGTAAGACTGTAGTAACGATAATAACACGGAGGGAGGTCTACTGTTCACAGAACTACTAGTAAGACTGTAGTAACGATAATAACATGGAGTGAGGTCTACTGTTCACAGAACTACTAGTAAGACTGTAGTAACGATAGTAACATGGAGTGAGGTCTACTGTTCACAGAACTACTAGTAAGACTCTAGTAACGATAATAACATGGAGGGAGGTCTACTGTTCACAGAACTACTAGTAAGACTGTAGTAACGATAGTAACATGAAGGGAGGTCTACTGTTCACAGAGCTACTAGTAAGACTGTAGTAACGATAGTAACATGAAGGGAGGTCTACTGTTCACAGAACTACTAGTAAGACTGTAGTAACGATAATAGCCTGGAGGGAGGTCTACTGTTCACAGAGCTACTAGTAAGACTGTAGTAACGATAATTACATGGAGTGAGGTCTACTGTTCACAGAACTACTAGTCAGACTGTAGTAACGATAATAACATGGAGTGAGGTCTACTGTTCACAGAACTACTAGTAAGACTCTAGTAACGATAATAACATGGAGGGAGTGAGGTCTACTGTTCACAGAACTACTAGTAAGACTGTAGTAACGATAATGACATGGAGGGAGGTTTACTGTTCACAGAACTACTAGTAAGACTGTAGTAACGATATTAACATGGAGTGAGGTCTACTGTTCACAGAACTACTAGTAAGACTCTAGTAACGATAATAACATGGAGGGAGTGAGGTCTACTGTTCACAGAACTACTAGTAAGACTGTAGTAACGATAATAACATGGAGGGAGTGAGGTTTACTGTTCACAGAACTACTAGTAAGACTGTAGTAACGATAGTAACATGGAGTGAGGTCTACTGTTCACAGAACTACTAGTAAGACTGTAGTAACGATAATAACACGGAGGGAGGTCTACTGTTCACAGAACTACTAGTAAGACTGTAGTAACGATAATAACATGGAGTGAGGTCTACTGTTCACAGAACTACTAGTAAGACTGTAGTAACGATAGTAACATGGAGTGAGGTCTACTGTTCACAGAACTACTAGTAAGACTCTAGTAACGATAATAACATGGAGGGAGGTCTACTGTTCACAGAACTACTAGTAAGACTGTAGTAACGATAGTAACATGAAGGGAGGTCTACTGTTCACAGAGCTACTAGTAAGACTGTAGTAACGATAGTAACATGAAGGGAGGTCTACTGTTCACAGAACTACTAGTAAGACTGTAGTAACGATAATAGCCTGGAGGGAGGTCTACTGTTCACAGAGCTACTAGTAAGACTGTAGTAACGATAATTACATGGAGTGAGGTCTACTGTTCACAGAACTACTAGTCAGACTGTAGTAACGATAATAACATGGAGTGAGGTCTACTGTTCACAGAACTACTAGTAAGACTCTAGTAACGATAATAACATGGAGGGAGTGAGGTCTACTGTTCACAGAACTACTAGTAAGACTGTAGTAACGATAATGACATGGAGGGAGGTTTACTGTTCACAAGAACTACTAGTAAGACTGTAGTAACGATATTAACATGGAGTGAGGTCTACTGTTCACAGAACTACTAGTAAGACTCTAGTAACGATAATAACATGGAGGGAGTGAGGTCTACTGTTCACAGAACTACTAGTAAGACTGTAGTAACGATAATAACATGGAGGGAGTGAGGTCTACTGTTCACAGAACTACTAGTTAGACTGTAGTAACGATAGTAACATGGAGTGAGGTCTACTGTTCACAGAACTACTAGTAAGACTGTAGTAACGATAATAACATGGAGTGAGGTCTACTGTTCACAGAACTACTAGTAAGACTCTAGTAACGATAATAACATGGAGGGAGTGAGGTCTACTGTTCACAGAACTACTAGTAAGACTCTAGTAACGATAATAACATGGAGGGAGTGAGGTCTACTGTTCACAGAACTACTAGTAAGACTGTAGTAACGATAATAGCCTGGAGGGAGGTCTACTGTTCACAGAGCTACTAGTAAGACTGTAGTAACGATAATTACATGGAGTGAGGTCTACTGTTCACAGAACTACTAGTCAGACTGTAGTAACGATAATAACATGGAGTGAGGTCTACTGTTCACAGAACTACTAGTAAGACTCTAGTAACGATAATAACATGGAGGGAGTGAGGTCTACTGTTCACAGAACTACTAGTAAGACTGTAGTAACGATAATGACATGGAGGGAGGTTTACTGTTCACAGAACTACTAGTAAGACTGTAGTAACGATATTAACATGGAGTGAGGTCTACTGTTCACAGAACTACTAGTAAGACTGTAGTAACGATAATAACATGGAGGGAGTGAGGTCTACTGTTCACAGAACTACTAGTAAGACTCTAGTAACGATAATAACATGGAGGGAGTGAGGTCTACTGTTCACAGAACTACTAGTCAGACTGTAGTAACGATAATAACACGGAGTGAGGTCTACTGTTCACACAACTACTAGTAAGACTGTGGTAACGATAATAACATGGAGCGAGGTTTACTGTTCACAGAACTACTAGTAAGACTGTAGTAACGATAATAACATGGAGTGAGGTCTACTGTTCACAGAACTACTAGTAAGACTCTAGTAACGATAATAACATGGAGGGAGGTCTACTGTTCACAGAACTACTAGTAAGACTGTAGTAACGATAGTAACATGAAGGGAGGTCTACTGTTCACAGAGCTACTAGTAAGACTGTAGTAACGATAGTAACATGAAGGGAGGTCTACTGTTCACAGAACTACTAGTAAGACTGTAGTAACGATAATAGCCTGGAGGGAGGTCTACTGTTCACAGAGCTACTAGTAAGACTGTAGTAACGATAATTACATGGAGTGAGGTCTACTGTTCACAGAACTACTAGTCAGACTGTAGTAATGATAATAACATGGAGTGAGGTCTACTGATCACAGAACTACTAGTAAGACTGTAGTAACGATAGTAACATGGAGGGAGGTCTACTGTTCACAGAACTACTAGTAAGACTGTAGTAACGATAGTAACATGAAGGGAGGTCTACTGTTCACAGAGCTACTAGTAAGACTGTAGTAACGATAGTAACATGAAGGGAGGTCTACTGTTCACAGAACTACTAGTAAGACTGTAGTAACGATAATAGCCTGGAGGGAGGTCTACTGTTCACAGAGCTACTAGTAAGACTGTAGTAACGATAATTACATGGAGTGAGGTCTACTGTTCACAGAACTACTAGTAAGACTGTAGTAACGATAATGACATGGAGGGAGGTTTACTGTTCACAGAACTACTAGTAAGACTGTAGTAACGATAGTAACATGGAGTGAGGTCTACTGTTCACAGAACTACTAGTAAGACTGTAGTAACGATAATAACACGGAGGGAGGTCTACTGTTCACAGAACTACTAGTAAGACTGTAGTAACGATAATAACATGGAGTGAGGTCTACTGTTCACAGAACTACTAGTAAGACTGTAGTAACGATAGTAACATGGAGTGAGGTCTACTGTTCACAGAACTACTAGTAAGACTCTAGTAACGATAATAACATGGAGGGAGGTCTACTGTTCACAGAACTACTAGTAAGACTGTAGTAACGATAGTAACATGAAGGGAGGTCTACTGTTCACAGAGCTACTAGTAAGACTGTAGTAACGATAGTAACATGAAGGGAGGTCTACTGTTCACAGAACTACTAGTAAGACTGTAGTAACGATAATAGCCTGGAGGGAGGTCTACTGTTCACAGAGCTACTAGTAAGACTGTAGTAACGATAATTACATGGAGTGAGGTCTACTGTTCACAGAACTACTAGTAAGACTGTAGTAACGATAATGACATGGAGGGAGGTTTACTGTTCACAGAACTACTAGTAAGACTGTAGTAACGATAGTAACATGGAGTGAGGTCTACTGTTCACAGAACTACTAGTAAGACTGTAGTAACGATAATAACACGGAGGGAGGTCTACTGTTCACAGAACTACTAGTAAGACTGTAGTAACGATAATAACATGGAGTGAGGTCTACTGTTCACAGAACTACTAGTAAGACTGTAGTAACGATAATAACAGGAAGGGAGGTCTACTGTTCACAGAACTACTAGTAAGACTGTAGTAACGATAATAACATGGAGTGAGGTCTACTGTTCACAGAACTACTAGTAAGACTGTAGTAACGATAATAACACGGAGGGAGCGAGGTCTACTGTTCACAGAACTACTAGTAAGACTGTAGTAACGATAATAACATGGAGGGAGTGAGGTCTACTGTTCACAGAACTACTAGTAAGACTCTAGTAACGATAATAACATGGAGGGAGTGAGGTCTACTGTTCACAGAACTACTAGTAAGACTGTAGTAACGATAATAACATGGAGGGAGTGAGGTCTACTGTTCACAGAACTACTAGTAAGACTGTAGTAGCGATAGTAACATGGAGGGAGTGAGGTCTACTGTTCACAGAACTACTAGTAAGTCTCTAGTAACGATAATAACATGGAGGGAGGTCTACTGATCACAGAACTTCTAGCTTATAGCTGTCTCTGAGTATTTATAATGATTATTCACCAAGCGTTCCAATTAATGCATATACATTCTACGAACATTTACGGAATTAGTTGGTTACTAAAATTAAAAACTATAATTTTTTCTTTCCTCTTCGGTTCTACAAACAACACTATTCCGCCACTCTCTCAGAGGTTTATACGCCATTTTTGTATTACTGTACAATGTCATTGTTAACGGTTAAAAATAGGGGAATGACGGGTGTACGAGCCCAGTGAAAAGGTGGGTGGGGGAGTGGGGTGCCTTTTCCCACCATAGTATATTTTTCACCTCCATGAAAGTACCCGCCTACCTTCCTAGAAACACAAGTGTTAATGACACAATATAATAATTAATTGAACAGTTACCGGTATTGGTACTGGGTTGTGGAAGCTACGACTCGGATCGAGGAGGCAGGAGTGGATTCAGGGGGGTTTGAGGGGGTCAAAGGGTCAGTTGTGACCCCCCTGTGAAAGTTAGAAGATAAATACAAAATACAAAATGAAAGTTGAAATTTTAGAAGGAAAATATAACACAATAAATTATTCAGTTTATTTTTTCGAACAGACACCTCTTAATCCGGGTCCACACGTGCGTTATTCGTTCACGTTTATTCAATGTCCGATATGACTCACGCAAGTGTATAAAAAATATTCATTTTCATGTACGAATGAAAATAATTTGCCCCTCCTTTGAATAAATACCCTCCTTCCCCATATATATTTAAAATCCTCGGTTATTATCGAATATGAATCTGAAATATGGCCTTAAATCAAACTTCCAATGACTTATAGATGCATTCTATTGTCAAAAATTTGCCGGAAAAGACCGCTTCAAATAAATCTAGACTAAAATCATCTAACTGGCAGAAAAAGTCAGGGGAGGAAAGTTCTAAATAGCTTCTAGGGTCATCAAATTTCAAAAATTGTCTAGAGAGGACAACTCCAAATAGCTCCTAGATGCATGTCATTGTGAAAATTTTTCAGGTGAGGACCATCCCAAATAGTCTAGTTTCTGAAATAATTCAATTTTAATATTTTTGTCGGTGGAGGACCAATTCAAAGATTATCTTCTAAAGGTATCTAATCATCGTTAAAAATTAAGGTGAGAATCACTTTAAATAGCTTTGAGGGGTATCCAAATTTCAAAAAATTCTAGGTGAGGAACACTTTAAGTGGCTTATAAAATAATAAATATTTTTTAAAACAAGGTGAAGACTTCTCATAACTTTTAGAGTGAACAATTTTTTCAAAAAATTATTGAAAGAGGGCCACTCTAAATAGTTTATAAAAACTATATGATTTTAAAAAATTGGGGAGGATGACCATGGTTTAAAACATACATAAGATAAAATATGAATGAGAAACTGTTAAATGGCTTTAAACAAAATCTAACATTGTAAGTAACTGTGTTATTCATAATTATGATCCCCTATGAAATTGATATGGATCCGTGCTTTCAAGGAGGTTGGTGATTTGACACCCGGCCGGCTGTTTTTAAAATATACCCCTACTCCCTATTTTATTTATAAAATATAAATTATCACCACGTATAGCTAACCATTCGGAGTGTACTCATACGTGCTAATTGTGGCTATGTGTTATGGGTGAGGAAGTTGGAATATTAGAGTAAGTCTACTCGCATTTTTGTGGAGGGTGATTCGAAAAATCATTTAGGAAAAGCCACCACCAGTGCACCCAACCGGGATTTGAACCCCATCATCAAGAGTTTAGTCCATTGTAAGAGTGACGCCTTAGAATATGCGGCCACCGTAGTGGGTTAAATATATTTAGCGTTATATATCAATTTATCAAGACGAATGCTTGCTTAGTCCCTTAAAATACTTCCACCTCATATTCCTTTAGGTAAGTATAAAGCAGATGCGAGGAAAGGGCCGTGCCTTTCTAGTATTATTATCAAAACAATTTGTTGTTAAAATAAATATAAATTTTATTATAGGATAAATATATAGTCTAATTTTCTTCACATGGTGATATCAACAGTTGTTGAATATCTGTCAAGAATGTCCTGGAATTTAATGACAACTTTGACTCTTCATTTAAAAAGTTTGTCATCTAATGTCGCTATGCTCATGGCAGATATTCACCAACTGTTGATATCATCATGTGAAGAAAATTAAACTCTTTGTACTGAGAAATATTTTATTTATGTTGGAAACAACAAAAAAAAAATGCTATAAAAACTGCAAGAGCTCTAACCCCTTCTCACGTTCACACCACTGCCATCTTAACACGAAACGATAAAGTTGGAGCAATAGATGATGTTCTATATATAATTTTCGTTTGAGAGTGAATTTTGAAAGATGACACGGGACGACTCCATATAGTGGGGAAATCACTGTGGAACTAAGCCAAAGGTCCTAGGTTTGATTCTTGTATCCGGTTATAATTTCCTCAATTTAAAGAATATGATATATATATATTTATATATATGCTATTATAGCTGTACTTAATAACTATAATAGCTTTGGATATTTTACCCATCATATTAGGTTAAGTTAGTGGTGGTAATTTCATACATATTTCTTACCCACCTCAGTGGCGTAGTTA
The DNA here is from genome assembly GCA_039000515.1 of Timema cristinae. NCBI lineage: Eukaryota > Metazoa > Arthropoda > Insecta > Phasmatodea > Timematidae > Timema > Timema cristinae. Next base: position 69,630,538 of record JBCFYV010000003.1, on the reverse strand, counting down.
GCTAACACGCAATTTTTGTGTTGAACTACACTGCCGAGGACGGGGAGATCAAGGTTCGAATCTCAGTCGGGGGAACTGGGCTTTGTTTATTCCTAAATGGTTTTCCACTCTCCCTTAACGCAAATGCGGGTTCACGTCCTTTATATTAAACCTTCCCGATTCTTAACCTATTAGAGTAATTAGTACTTAAGCGTTTAACCCAAACGGTTAATAAGACGCGGTGCTAAGTATTAAAGTCTTATATTTTTTATAAATATATAACGATGTTAGCTAAGGTTAGGATAGGTTAGGTTAAGATACATGCATTATTTAGTGTGATGGTATTTTTTTTTACATTCTTCTAAATATATAAAAATCTGAAACTTATGTCGTTATCACCCTTAACTTCTCTCGTGAAGAGTTGTTACTCAAGGATCGAGGGACGCGACTGGCGCGATAAGAAAAAAGGGGGTCGATAACGAAGGGGTTGAAAGGGATAATAAGTTTTTTTTGTGAGGAAAGGAGGGAGGTGAGAAGTGCCAAACTAACCGACTGGTTCAGCTTATCGTATTATCAATAACCTCTCCTCGGCCGCACGTAACTTGTGTGGAGCTCAGTGACCGGAACAATGGACCGGGTCTTCCCCGGAAACTGAATTATAGCTCTTCCCTTCCCCCCCCCCCCCCTTCCCACCATGCTTACTATCCGGACCAATATCATCTTCGTAAAGAGGCTCATGGCGTAAAGAGTCTGCGAGGTTGCTCCATATGTGTGGGTTATCCAGGCGTGGCGTGACGTCATTTTGGAGGGAAATCTTGGTAACATGTGCGCATAAAAAGAGTTTTTTTAAAAAAATTTATCTCACTACCCATTCGGGCTATATCCACACCTAATAAATTAATCTCGTATTTTTTTAAAAATTTGTAGTATTAATTTTATAGAATATTTTTCTGTGCCTACTGATTATATCAGCACACGACTTACACACCCTCTTCGGTGGCTACATGGTCTAAAGTGTCACTTTCACAATAAACTGGTCTGACTGTCGACTGTACTGAGGGAGTTGTTGTTTTTTTAATTATTTTTTTCCTCTCTCGCTCTACGCAAAGAAGTGTACACCTGGCCGCAGGTGAGCTGTTTAACTCTAAAGAGGCATTTGAATTGCGGCCCCACATTTTTAGAGCCACGTACGAGTTGCGGCCTGGGCTGTTGACTTAACCTAACCTAACCTAACAAACCTTCAAATTTTTGCCAAAACCATTGAACGACAAGACCTGAAGAAGTTTGGATATTACGAGGGATATCGACATGAGACGATGATGGTTTCTATCTTAAATTTAAGACAGCATGATAGAACGCACAACTGATAATTAGTTGGATGTAACTCATTCCTCTCTCTCAAGTGAGTGGACCGTAATTCGTACATGGCTCTCAAAAAGTCGGGCATCAACTCGTACATGGCTCTCAAAAAGCCGAGCCTCAACTCGTACATGGCTCTCAAAAACGGCCTCATTCGTACATGGCTCTCAAAAAGCGGGCCTTAATTCGTACATGGCTCTCAAAAAGCCGAGCCTCAACTCGTACATGGCTCTCAAAAAACCGGGCATCAACTCGTACATGGCTCTCAAAAAGTCGGCATAATCGTCATGGCTCTCAAAAAGCCGAGCTCAACTGTACATGGCTCTCAAAAACCGGCCTCAATTCGTACATGGCTCTCAAAAAGCCGGGCCTTAATTCGTACATGGCTCTCAAAAAGCCGGGCCTCAATTCGTACATGGATCTCAAAAAGCCGGCCTCAACTCGTACATGGCTCTCAAAAAGCCAGGCCTCAATTCGTACATGGCTCTTAAAAAGCCGGGCCTCAATTCGTACATGTATCTCAAAAATCCGGGCCTCAATTCGTACATGGATCTCAAAAAACTGGGCCTCAACTCGGACATGGCTCTCAAAAAGCCGAGCCTCAACTCACCCACGTAGGTAAACCTCCTTTAAATTCAACCTTACTCTTTCTCAACCCATTAACGTAATTAGTAGATAGCCCAAAGGGTAATAAGATGTGATTAACATGAATCAAATATAGATGATGCAAAATTTGGAAAGTGAAATACGCATGAAAGCTACTATTAAATAAAACTTTGTTTTAGTAATAAGTGAGAGGGTATTTTATAAAAGGTAGGTTTGGGCTATGTGCCTTAAAAAAATGACTCAAAATTGATGCGAACCAAGAGAATATTACCTAAAAAAAATTAAAAATGACAAAAAATGAGCATATAATGACCTATAAAATAAACATTTCCACAACCAGAAGATTATGGACAGAACATATTTATACATGAAAACTGTATGTGATGACCCAACAAAAAAATAGTAAAATATGACATGTAATAGACATTCGGGTTCGTCTGATGATTATCGTAGAAAGAATATGGCTATTAAATTGTCATGAATTCATTCCATATTTTTAAACATTAATATAAGCAAATGATATACTTTTCCTTCGTTTCATTAACATGACAAGACTTTTTTTTTTTTTTTTTGTTAACACGGTTTAAAACACTTCGGATATGACATATTTTAAACAAGCTGCCTACATCTTTCTCTCTGTCCTTTTCTCTGTCGGTCTTTTGTGTTATTAACAAACAATAATAATAATAATAACAAACAAGAAATAAGAGAAGGTTTGAAGATACATTCTTCTTGTAGAATGAGTGCCGTATCACAAGCTTGTGTCTGTCAACTTGAACGTACTCTAACAAATGAAACCTTTGTCTCCGAGAGTTGTTAATGGCAAACTTCGAGACAAATGACTCCAAGAACAATTTGAAACGGCGCTGCGCAAATAATATGCTGACGTTGATATTTTAGAGATGGGGGCCACTCAATAAATAAAGTATACTTAAATAATAGTCTAGGGCTCTCTTTTTTTGGGTCATCTTTTAAGACCAAGTTTTAGTTTTGTAGAATATGAATACAATTATAGTTTTTTTTCAATGAAAATAAAATGAAGCTTGATTTAAAAATGAATTGTACGATATAATCGAAAAAAATCCTTCTCCTTTAGAGTATTATAGCCTAGAACAAGATTTTCAAAGATAGGTTTTCAGTAAACTACCTTCAAGTAAATTTTACTCAGAAATACAAACACAACAACTAGCTATTCACAATAAGCAATTTCGATCAGTAAAAAATTAAAATAATTAAATTTACAAATATCCAATTATTTGTAGACAGCCCTCAAATTATTTGTATTAAAAAAATACAAATATATTCTTATTTATAATTTATCGCGTGCTGATTTTGAAACAGATTTTAAATTCCATATTCGAAAATACTCAGATTTTATAAAATCATACATAAAATACCTTTAATTAATTTATTTTACCAAAATCAACATAATATTATAGTAATAAAATATAATATTATTTATCATTAAATGTTGTTTGAAAATACTAAGTTTAAATTAAATTGTTACAGCTATCCGGCCTTTTTTTTTTTCAAAAATAGTTTTTAATGGAACTTTATTAAATTATTATTATTATTATTATTATTATTATTATTAGCACCGCGTCTTACTACCCGTTCGGGTTATACGCACTTACGCTAATGGTAGGGTGATTGTGATATGAAATGAAGGACCTACAGTTTAACGTGGAATCCGAACCACGGTGGAGGCCTGGCATTCCACATGTTCACAAGTTGTGATTAATACACGTTTTGTCAGAGGTGAAGGAAGGGTTTGGTAATCAGATAAATCTGTGCTGGGACCTAGGATTGAACCCCGGACTCCCCAGTACAGAAGTCTGACACCTTATCCCTAGACCACCAGGTCACCCGTCTCTTTATTGATTTAAAGGTCCCGAGATTGATTTAGCATGGCCGATAAATGTATCTTAGGTGAAATGTGGTTATCCCTTTTCACAATGATGGATTAACGGTCGAGACTGGGTGCTATGTCTGTTATATATATATAATATATTATATAATAATAATATTATATATATATATATTATAATATATATATTATATATTATAACTTAGTGTATAGATCAAGTGCTGATGTAATAATCTGGTTCAGAAAGTGCACGTTAAAAACCTCGAATGTAAAAAAATAATTTAAAGGTAGATTATTGATGACTGATTTTTTAATTAGAATTTATTAGTAATAACTTTAACGATTTGATTCATAATGGGTATCTACTAAGTATTTTACATTATAAATAGTTTTATATATTTGTTTTTGAAAAAAAATATTTATTTAATAAAGTTTATCTTGTGAATGTGGGGAATGCCAGGCCTACACCGTGGTTCGGATCCCACGTTAAACTTTAGGTCCTCCATTTCATCTCACAATCACCCTACAATTACACATTAGCTTAAGTGTGTATAGCCCTAGCGGGTAGTAAGACGTTGTGCTAATAATAATAATATAATAATAATAGAAATACATACTACCAACTTAGCTAAGGTGTCTGGATGGATACAAATTAATGTTAATTGTAAATACGGTTTTCTCTATCTACATCTCCCAATTGATTTATTTATATTTGAAACAAATGACCCCTGGACAGCGGGAATCAAACCTTGGAATCTTGGCTAGCTTGCAAGTGTATCCCATAGTATGGGTCGTTATTGTGACTGTCACACGTACACCTAAATTGGCAACACTGTCAAACTATGTTTCTACCGACCAAATAGCTAGAACATACTATTTAAATTGATATCTTCCTTCGAGCTTAAATAACGCTTACATATTTATTTCATAAATTAAACATGTTGATTAAGGTGAAATTTAATTATTCATAAATTTAAAACACTGTTAAATTTATTTATTTTTCTTTTAAAAATTTGTAGCATATTGAGTCCACAGGGGGCCATCAAAAAAATATGAAGTTTTTTATTTTCTCTAATATCCCCGTAAGATATATTGGAGAGGCAATTTCTACGACATTTATGTAGAGCGAGTTGCGTTAAATAGAAATACAGGGGGCATAAAAAATAACGTGTGTTTTCTTTTTCTAATAACGCTGTGAGATAAAATCGATAGGTAATTTATATGACGTAACTGTAGATCAATAATACACAGGAGGTACACAAACTAATTTGTGGGCTGCTTCTCTTTCAAATAACGACATTAAATACATCAGACAGGCAGCTCATTTTAAAACAAATGTAAAACAGATTGCGTCCAACAATAATAATACTCGAGTATGTTCAGTAGTTTACCGTTGTTTGAACATTAATCTCCAAGGTTTACTCTAGTTCATAATTGTATTGCATTCTCTTCTTCTGTTTCTAATTATATATAGCCTTTATTTACCCTTCCACTTTTTTCTATTTGTTTCTTCTAATTTTCTATCCTCTAGTTTACTATCTCATCCAATTCTCATTGTACCCATACGTAGCCGTGTGATCAAAGCATGAGAATGAATAGAATAGAGAAAGAAAGAGATAGTGAATGATAGAGAGAGAGAGAGAGTGAAAGTAAAGGGGGGGGGGGCGTAGTTGACTTTAGGATTAGGTAAACACGTCGGACCTCCGAATAAACATGCAACACTGTTCTCGTTCGGGAGAAGGCGACGGTGGCGGTCCATGTGGACGTTGTGTTAACTGAATTGAACCTTTAATTCTGTTTACGTTTGGAGTGAGACGTTTGAGGACTTAGCGGTCGTAATACCCTTTTATGTTTAGAAACCGGACGGCCACTAGGGACACTAGAAGAAAGGCACAGGCTTAAAAGCTCGTCACTTTGTGCTCCCGTCTGATTTTAAAGTTTAATTAGAAATATAATGAATGTTTTTCAAAGGATATACAAATTTACTACAGATATATATTTTGTTACACTTGTGTATTTGATTAACTTTGATAGAAAATCGTGTGAATAATGATATACTAAGTTTTTCTCTAATATAAATTAGGTTTTTAGTTTTTTTTATCGCCCTCCATGATTGAAAAGTTTAAATATCGTGTATACATTCATTTATTTATTATTATTATTATTATTATTATTATTATTATTAGCACCGCGTCTTACTACCCATCCGGGTTATACGCACTTACTTTAATGTGTAATAGTAGGGTGATTGTGAGATAAAATGGAGGACCTACAGTTTAACGTGGGATCCGAACCACGGTGGAGGCCTGGCATTCCCCACATTTACAAGATGTCTTGTCAGAGGTGAGGAAGGGTTTTCATTTATTTGTTATAAGAAAATATTATTTGTTATAAGAAAAAAAAGAATACATTTTGGTGCTATATATATTACTAACCAACCTCCTACACTCTATTGCAGTAAATTAATGCGTGTACAATTAATTTAAAGAGAAAGATAGATATTGAAGTATTTGGTTCAAATCTCGACTAGGATGAAATATTTGTCTTCGTGGTGTTCGATAGCAGCTGCCGTATTAATAACGGGAGCTTGTTCTCAGATGATATTGACCCCACATAAGTGGCGTGTCGTGGAGAATTTCTGAGTTGAGTGGAATTATTTGAAACTGTGCTTGTAAATTATTCTCATCAGTCGGTTGAAACAATCGTTGACCAGATATTAACGAAGACACATTCTCATTTGAGGTAGACAAAGCAAACTTATTAGTGATGGGTAAATTGGGACCAAGTCATAGAGAACCGATCAGAGATAGGCCTTTTGATCAGCTCTACTTCCCCTGGCAATAATCTACGATACGCCACTGTTCACTCCTTACGAAAGATTCATTTAGAATGTTTTCTAAAATTATCTATAACTCATGTTATTTGGTTTAGTTGGGAACATGTCTAGTAGAGATCTTCCTGTTAGGATGTAGATTTAAAAAAAAGTCCATGAGATCATATGTCTATCTATTATAATAGTAAAAAAAAGCAATAAAGACTTCTTTTAAAATTCAAATCAAAACTTTCCAGGTGCAGATAGTAGAGTGAGTGCTTACACTCGTCAGTGGAAGAGGGCAGGGGTCTCAGAGGATGAGCTGTGAATGTTCTTCCCTCTATTTAGTATATTGGCGTCGAAGTGCTTAAAGTTTTCAAGTGCGTCAATAAACAACCGGTTTTGAAAAATAGCTTTGAATTCACCAAACAGGGGCTCATAATGATAAACCACCCCTGACAACGCATTCAAATACGGACTTAGTCGATTCTAGTTTTTCATTCAAATATTTTCTTTTTTAAATTTGTTCCATACCACGATTTATAACACACATTAAAAAAAAACCCATCTCAGTGAGAGAATAATTTTTTCTCTCTTTTCAACCCTCCAGTGAATGAATGCTTTTAGCACTAACACTAAATAGCTTTATTTGATGTTCCTTCGTATATACATATCTTCACGGACGTAAAAGAAGCGCAAGTAAGGAAATATCTACATCGCCTAGCGCTGAGCATAACGAGACATTATGGGGAACAATATGTAAAACTCAATTTACATGTATCACTACTCGTCGAGACAATTTAAATGTGATATTATGCTCACAATAAATATAATATTATTTGCGTTAGCTCATTATTAAAATGAATGCTTGTTTTTATAAATCTCACTGTTCATTTTTTCGTCACTCTTGAAAGGGCTGTCTATGTAACGGAAATATTGCCAATAAGATGTTGCGCTTAGTTGGATATAAAATAAACCCTTAACATGATACGAGTTTTATGTTTACTAGAACTAACATAACACCATTTTTATGACCCTATACATGTATAGACTTGTAAACATGGTTTTAAAGTTGACATTTTCCACTTTAAAAAGTTCAAATATCCACTTATATTGGTTGATCATTAAAGAGAGAAATGGTCGGGAAATGAAAGGTAACTGGTAAATGAACGGATAATGGATATTTGTGAATCAAATGATGTCATTTATTAGAGGGTCAACATAAAATTGTATTTTTTATCTCTATCTTTCTCCTCCAGTTTTTTAACTGCGGGACAGCGCCACAAAGTAGCGTCATAAACCCACTTTGTTTGTGGCGTTTATTAATTTTTTTCTCAACTATTTTAGGGCATTTTTGTGGAATCAAAATCGCTTATAATTTGAACTCAGTATTTTGGAAGCCTTTATTAAAAAAAAACTTGTTAACCAAAAACAAATCAAATATATCTTTAATAGATGCGTTTAATTTAATTGTCTGCACACAAATTTATTGTTATCGCCACGTCTTAATATCCGTTCGGCTTATACGTACGAGGTAGGCAAGAAACTGTGCACATAGCTCAAAAAACAGCTCCGTACTTAATCCATCCTCACTCACTTTCTCCACACTTCCCTATCCTCGCATACTCCCTTCCCTTCAACAACATCCATACCAGAGTCATACATGCTCTTTATTCGTAAAACTCTTGATGGTTCCTTTTTCACACATTTATCCACAAATGTAGCCACGTCTTACATGGCCTACCCCTTTCTTTTGAACCACACACACTCTCCTTCATATATTTGTTTCGTCACTCTATCCACACTCATCCTCTCAACATGACCAAACGCTGAACTGTTGGGTTCTAGACTGCAACAAAGGAACCTTCTAGAGCACGGTACAAATATTTCAAGTTTTAGAACAAGAAATAGTTGTTGGTCTGGATATTTTGAGATGAAGAATTCAATGTGTGTGTGTGTGTGTGTGTGTGTGTGCACAGACGTGAATGGTTTGATGATGGAGTAGGCAACATAATACAAATGAGTGCATAATACTTATTGATTCACCTAAAGCAAGCTTAAAAGCAGTGCTATTGCATGATGCCAACAAACTTCTATCAGTGCTTTTGGTGCATGCGGTGGACATGGGGAGAACTTATGAAAGTATGGCTTTGCTAATAGAGGGAATCAAATACAAAGATTATGAGTGACAGATATGCTGTGATTTAAAAGTTGTCACACTGCTTACATGTTTACAGGGTGGATTCACAAAAATACGGTTGTTTTTTTATGCTTGTGGGATAGCCGAGACACCAGGAACTACTACAAAGTCAAGAAATGGCCTTTGAGGAAATTATAAATTGCCGGAAAGGAAAATGTGTAATTTACTCCATTGGTTGAGCCGAGTGAAGTCATTTTGCCTCCGCTTCATATAAAGTTAAACTTGATGAATAATTTGTAAAAGATCTTGATAAGGAAGGTCAGGACTTTAATCATTTGAAAAAAAAGTTTCCCAAGTTGAGTGAAGTAAAGCTAAAAGAAGGTATATTTATTGGGGCACAAATTAGGGCATTGTAGAAAGACCCAACCTTTGATTCTAAGCTTACAAATATCAAGTTAGCTTCTTGGTTCTCTTTAAAAGTCATTATTTATGGTTTTTTGGGCAATGAAAGAGACTATAAACATGTTTCCATAGTGATTGGTCTATTGGACAGTTACAAGAACTTGGGGTGTAGAATGTCACTAAAAATTCACTTTTTACACTCGCATCTTAACTAGTTCCCAGGAAATAGGTGGGGATCTTGCTGACGAACAGGGTAAACGCTTTCACCAAGATATCCTTGATCATGGAGCATCGTTACAAGGACACTGGAACCCCTAGATGATGGGCTATTACTGTTGATTTCTTTTTAAGGGAATAATGAAACCCCTCACAAAAGAAAAGCATCGTCATCCATTTTGTCAAAGAAAATTGACATTAAACTTTCTACATATTAATATGGTTTATTGTGGATTTTTTAAAGTGGTTTTTGTTGTTTGAATTAGTTTTTCAAAGAAAATTGACAATGAGCTTTGTAAATATTTATATCATGGCTTAATGTGGATTGTTTTAGTTCTTTTTTTGGTTTTAATTAGTTTGTCAAAGAAAATTGACATTGTACTTTGTAAATATTAATATAATGGCTTAATGTGGATTATTTTAGTGCTTTTTGCTGGCTTAAATTAGTTTTTTACGCTATCAAAAAAACATAGGGGAGTTCTGAGGGCTATGTTTTGTTTGTATTTAAAATGGTAAATAGTTGCTAATTTCGTCTTATTGTCTTTGTATTAGTGCCGTGTATCTTGGAAATGTGACGTAATAGAGATAATATGATTTTTACACCGAGTTCAGCACCTAAAAATTAGTTATATCCACCCATTTACAAACCATATACAGAAAAAAGTTTTCAATTTGTTGACCAGTGTTATTAATTTTATATTGAATAACTTTGTTACAATATTGAAACCGTGGTTCATTTATTGTTTAGAATTACTTTTGAAAATACATATTTTAATTTTAATAACATCAGAAGTTTATTTGATTACACTCGTATTGAAGTGTGTTTTATGAATTTTGGTACTACAATAATTAGATTCATGGATTAAAAAACACACTTTTAATGGGTCCGCATTGATAGAAAAATTAATTATTTCCCTTTTTATTTTTAACGAACTTATTACAAATATAATTATAGCCCTAAATATTTAAAGTTAAATGGTATTAAAATAAAATAAAACAATTTTGAATTAAATAAAAATAGTTTTGATTAGTCCAATCATACTATACTACATATCACGTATGTAGTGAGCTGCTCATCATTGCAAGAAAAAATTATTTTATCAATGAGCTGCCCATCATTGTGTGAATGGCTATTTTATCTATGGGCTGCCCATAATTGTGTGGATGACTGTTTTATCAATGGGCTGCCCATAATTGGGTAAATGGCTGTTTTATAAATGGGCCGCCCATAATTGTGTAAATGACTGTTTTATCAATGGGCTGCCCACAATTGTGTAAATGGCTGTTTTATCAATGGGCTGCCCATAATTGTCTTATGGCTGTTTTATCAATGGGCTTCCCACAATTTTGTAAATGAATGCTTTATCAATGGTCTGCCCATAATTGTGTAAATGGCTGTTTTATAAATGGGCTGCCCATCATTGTGTGAATGGTTGTTTTATCAATGGGCTGCCATAATTGTGTGAATGGCTATTTTATAAATGGGCTGCCCATCATTGTGTGAATGGTTGTTTTATCAATGGGTTGCTCATAATTGTTTAAATGGCTGTTTTATAAATGAGTGCCCATAATTGTGTAAATGGTTGTTTTATAAATGGGCCGCCCATAATTGTGTAAAATATCCTTTTTTATCGTGCTATATTGATTAATCTTCCCTTGGAAGTTGGTGATGGGAAAATTATTATCTCTTCTGCGTGATCAAGTTTTAAAAATTCCAAAGGCTAATTTTTCAAGAGGTTCCAAGTTTCAAGTGGATCTTGAACTCCATTCCAAAAACTTATGTGCTTGAAATAAACACTCAAGCAAACGTGTTAAAAAACCCAACCAAAACCATTCTGAATATTTTTTCATTGGAAACCAATCTAAATCCAACACACTCATTAAATTTATTTATTTCCCAGAGAGAGAAAAAAGGTAAGAATGTTTTTATTTGATGAACAAAGAGTATATCCCTTTAAAGGTATTTCATCAATTATTTACAGATATACCTCCTACCACTCGTGCTACCCTGGTACTCATACTCTCTGCCTTTGCGTTGAAACCACCGCGTAAACCAAATACATTTTGTGAACCCGTTGTAAATACTGAACTGTGAGGAGAATGGAGAGTGTAGAGTCTATCCACGCTTAGAGAATTTGTAACTGACAGCTAGCAAAAGTTACCATGTATTCATTCACCGAACTATATGATCTGTAAATACCATATGTTGAGTTTTGTTACTTTTAACATTCGAAACTTTCTCTTAACCATCATCATGAACTGTTTCCAGCCTGTGGCCAGGTCTATTTGGTAAAATTCCTCCATCTTCCTCTGTCCTCCCACCATTCTTCCTCCTGTACTCTCCTCCTCTCACTTGCACACTTGCTGCTATATGTTCCTCTCATTTCTTCCTTGGTATCCCTTGGGGTCTCTTCCCTACATACTTCATATCCCTTTATCTTTTTGGGATCCTCTCCCCTTTCATCCTAATTACGTGTCCATACCATCTCATCCTATCTTCCTCTATTATCTCATGTACCCCAACTCTTGACGTTATATCTTCACTCCTAATCCTATCTCTTCTGGTCACAGCTAGCATACTTCCTCAAAAACTACGTAACAAGCCATGAATTTTAAATTTTTCTTTATCTTAACAATTTTTATATTTGTGAAATACAAACTTATGAAAATAGCAGTTTTTTTTTTCTTTTCTTTTGTGAAACCAGTCTCTGTGGCTCACTTAAAAATACTTTACAAACTAGAGCTTCTAAAAGATTGCGTTCTCTTCACAAATTAAGATGGTGAACCAGATGAAGAGAAGGTAGTTGATGACGTCATACAAACCATTTTCAGTTGTGTTCATGTTTACAAGATACAAATGTTTTATTTTGAAACTAATATTTATGTATGGCTCTTTCTCTAAGTTATAAGAAAGACATTTATTTTGTTGGTCAGTTATAACAAGATACAAGTGTGAATACAATACTTTTAATTAATTATTTCATGCATTATAATGTCTCTTGCTACCACAAACATGAAACAAAAAATATAATAGTTTCGTAATATATTTTTCCATTTCGATTAGTTATAAAAAAGAGAATTATACAGTAATCCTTATGAAAGTATTATAAGAAGTGTTTATTAAAACTTTTGATTGATACTTTAGTATTACTAAGCAAATAATTATTTCGGAATAGGTTATCATTAGCTACTTTCAGCCAATGCTTACAATACTACTAGCTGTCAGTTATCACCATTTTACTCTAACAAATAGTTACCCCCACCCCTTCTCACTGTGAACTATATACAAGGTGGGGAGGGATCAGTGGTGGCTCGTGTATAGGCACAGCGGAACTGCAGCACCCCCTATTTACACTGGATATTATGGATAACATTTAATATAACGAGTCCTTATTTCTTTAATTCTTTCTTTATTTTTGTAGTACAATATATATTCCTTAAGCTTAATGTCAGTACTTCAGTAGCCATCCCCCAGTTTATAAAAAATAAACAAAAAACTTTGTATGGACATGTGCGTTTCACAGTGCCAGTGACGTGGTGTTTGACTGTTGTGCGCATGCGCACATAGGATGGAATGGGTGGGGAGGAAGGCGGGACTGCCAGGTAGAGAGAGCACTGTTGCTCTCGCAGTGCCGGCTCTGGGTGTTGGTGGAAGGAAGGTTTTTTTTTTTACTCGGCGTGTGTTGTGCTTAAACACCGTGTACCATATTCTTGAATGTGATAAAGTGTATAAGAGTGTAGAGTTAGATTATTATTCTGCTTTCAGCTATTCTATTTGATTAATTTTTTTCAGTTCTTTTATTTAACAAAAAGACTAAATGCGCTTGCAGTACTTTCAATGGAGAAAAATTTTCTCAATTGTCATCCAGAGATCAAAGAGAAAATTATGGAACTTTTTACGCAAATTAAAACAAGAAGAATGGATTTCATTTTTAAATGAATAGATCAAGCATGAACTGTAACAATTTAAGTTAAAGTAAGTAAAAGTTTTTTTTTTGTTAAGATTTTATCAAGTTCCTGAATAAGTTTTCTTTTTATACATGTTTTTTTTTATCCTTTCACACAATTTTTAAACAAAGGTTAAATTTTTTTCTGGAGCAGCACCCCCACTAATTTTAGCTACGAGCCGCCACTGGAAGGCATGAAAAGGGAGAATAAAGTTAGGGAGAGCTAGTCCCTTGCTCGTTCACTAAGTAATGTTTACCATTTTGCTTCTTCCCTCAGATCTGGTTTAGAATTGATGGAAAGGAGTAACCGAAGAAGTAGAAGAGGACATTCAAAGGACAGACACACTAGATCTCCTTCTCTTTATTCTATTCCTCTCTTGTTTCTGAGAGCTAATGGGGTTTACCAAGCACGATGAGAACACTCTTGCGTGGGAATTGTTCTCGCATTTGCCACGTATTTCGTCGTCCAACTCGAACCTGTTCCATCTCAGATTGTGCAAGCTGTGGTTAGGGTTGTAAGTTGGGGTGGAAGAGGGGGAGGGGGGGATGATACTTGGGTGTTAGGGGTAATGTTAACAGACCACTAACTATCGACGAGGAGTAGTAGTCGAGTTCAGATAAACATGTTTCCAAGGAGTTTCTGTAACGTAAGTTGTTAAACCTCTTTGTAAATAGTTGTCGCGGAAAGAAAATCCATTCACAGGGTTCGATGCTAAATTATGTGTAGTATCGATTAATTAATCTTAACTCACTTTGGTGGTCTAATGGCTTAAGGCAGTGGTTATCAATTTCTTCTCAACAAGGACTATATATATATTTTTTTGTCCATGAATTGGGCCATAGGACGTGAATACTTATTTTTAGCGCAGCATTTTACTATCCGTTAGGGTCATACGCTTATATACTAATTACGCTAATGATTTAAGGAATTTAGAAGGTTACTTTTGGATAAAGTGTAACCGCATATGCGTGGAGGGAGAGTGTAAAACCATTTAGGAAAAAACACCCGGGCCGAGGTTCGAAACTTTATCTCCCCGTCATCGTAAGTCTGGTCTACTGTGAGAATAGTGCCTTAGATCATGTAGCCACTTAATTGGGTGCTGGAAAAAACTTAATTGGGTAAAATGACATACACACAAAGTGAAAGCCAATTACCTTATAGTATTATAAACATTATTTACTTTACAGTTGTGTATATTTTTCTCTTATTTAGTTTGAAGAACAACATTTTGAACGCTCACAATATTTATTTTATAAGCTACACTCAGACCTCTCGCGTTATAATGCTCACAAGTACAATATTTAGTGTAATGTTTATCTCAGTCTTGCTTCTCTACTATCTCATTACTCAACATCCTATTCTGACCAACCATCTCAGTCTTGCTCTCTAGTATCTCATGTCTCAAAATCTCATTACATACCATACCATCTCAGTCTTACTTCTCTACTATCCATATACTCCAACTCCCATTACATGCCTACCATCTCATCTTACTTCCTCTACTATCTCATGTACTCCCTATACCCATTTCTTGCTTGGACAACAGCTTTATTCCTGATTCTGTTTCTCCGTGCTCCTCAAAATAGTTAATTCTTATTGCCTTAAATCCACTGATTTCATCCTGTTTAAAAACAATATAGGTATACATTAATATAAACTTTACAATAAGTTTTAATATATCCTGATAACGATTTCATAGTGAGTTTATTTGTGTGTGTGTGTGTATATATTGGGTTTACGCGATTTTTTGACTGGCCATGCTGAGAAACCTATATTTTTAAATAGGTTGAAACTAACATCTTAAGGGACAACATTTATTTTTATATTTTAATCCTAGAAATCAACGAATCCGTTGTAAGTAAACAGCACGGCCAGTGAACATCTATTGTTGCATCCATTTCTAAAAGAAAAGAAAAGTCAGAAGGAGATATTGAAAGAAGATAAATAAAAAGAAATCTATTGGAAAAAATAGTCATCATGAGATTGAATGACAGATGAACTGTCATCTTTTTATTTATGGTCAATTACCGTTCAGCAATGTCATTATTGATTTTGTTTTAACCTAAAAACTCTTTATTTACTTAAAAAAAAGGTTATTTTAGAAAAATTATCATCCGATAGATGAAATTCAAATCCGAAAAATAAAATACTTCACTCTTATAAATAACTCTCAGCTCATTCAACCAGGATTATTCAAATAATAATATGTTTGCTTTTTTCTTTTAATGTGCCTATAACACAAGGGCTACTAATGATTTAATTTGTGGGATGGAAATGACGAGAATCACTTAAAACAAGTGAACCAGAAAGCCACATTAATAACAATAATAACTATTATAATAATATCCTTTACTGCTATTCAAAGTTAAAGTTATACACTTCTATTCCAATAATCAGAATTCTCGTAACGTGACGTAAAGACTCAAGAATAAACATACAATGAATTTAAACTCTTTGAAAACAAATGGTTCATTAAATTTGAAAACCAAGCATTTATGGCTAATTAGGCTACAAGTACTTGCAATAGAAGCTTTACTGAAAATACAAAATTATGTGTTAGAAGAGCTTACGCATTCGACACCTTAGATCAGTCGGTAAGCTTGTCTCTATACCGAGTTAAGGGTCCCGAGCTCAACTACCAGCAAAGCCAAAATAATTATCATTAGTGAAATGTGAGTTTACACTCTAACAGTGATGAATTAATGGCTGGGTACTGGTTGTTGTGTCTGTCCTAGTCGTAATTTAGATTATAAGCAATATTAAGCTACGACAGGCCTAGCAAGTCGGTAGTGGAAAATATATGGCTTGAATAAAAACTGACCCAACACACTGGAAACGGTAATGGATGTAAAGTAAAATAAGACCTATGTAGTTTTGGTTATTTTTTCAAGCTTATACCATAGAGTAGAATCTTGGACTCTCAGGAAGATGGAAATAAATATTTTGAGAGCTTTGGACTCTGGTGCTGGAGAAGACTTGAGAAGATCAGATGGGCAGACAGGGTGACAAAGAGTGGGTGAGAAGAGAACATCTTGGATGTGATTCTTTGATACAAAGCAAACTGGATTGGACACATCCTTAGGAGGAACTGTCTTCTGCATGACGTCATTGAAGGAAAGTTGAGGGAAAGAGAGATTAGGAAGGAGGTGGAATTCAAATATTGGAATACTTAAGGAAGAAGAAAATTCTGGGGGCTGAAGGAGGAGGCAGAGAAGGACAGGGAGCATTGGCGCTCTAAATTCACTGACAAGAGGAATGGACCTGTCGTAAGACAGAACACATAATACAGTACTAATAATAATGTAATAAAGTTATCTACACGTCGTTCCCGCAATGTGATGGAGGTGTAGATCCATTGGAAATTTAAACCTAACTTAAGCCTAATTAACGATACCATGAGTACCATAGGAATACATATCCTTTCAGAAAAAATACCTATGGTACAGCCGGGAACAGAAACCGAGACCTCTAGATGAGTATCCAGGAGCTCTGACCACTATACCAAGCATACAATCATATTTTACTGTTCATGAGAGGAAGAGAGACAAATTATACCTAAATAGTCATCTGAAAACCACAAAAAAAAAAATAAAATATAAATATATGTGTTAGTGTTTCTTGTAACATGATTGGCTGGCTGAAACACGTGATAACCTTCATTTAACGATCACGTGACGTGAAGTTCTCTCAAGACCCTCCCAGTAATCTCTTAGAGCAGTAACCACAAAGACACAAACAAGGTCTTCCCAGTAATATTAGAGCAGTAACCACAGAGACACAAAGAAGGTCTTCCCAGTAATATTAGAGCAGTACCACAGAGACACAAACAAGGTCTTCCCAGTAATATTAAAGCAGTACCACAGAGACACGAACAAGGTCTTCCCAGTAATATTAGAGCAGTACCACTCCACAGAGACACGAACAAGGCTCTCCCGTAATTTAGAGCAGTACCACAGAGACACAAACAAGGTCTTCCCAGTAATATTAGAGCAGTACCACAAGACACAAACAAGGTCTTCCCAGTAATATTAAGCAGTACCCACAGAGACACGAACAAGGCTTCCCAGTAATATTAGAGCAGTAACCACAGAGACACAAACAAGGTCTTCCCAGTAATATTAGAGCAGTACCCACAGAGACACAAACAAGGTCTTCCCAGTAATATTAGAGCAGTAACCACAGAGACACAAACAAGGTCTTCCCAGTAATATTAGAGCAGTACCCACAAAGACACAAACAAGGTCTTCCCAGTAATATTAGAGCAGTACCCACAGAGACACGAACAAGGTCCTCCCAGTAATATTAGAGCAGTACCCACAGAGACACAACAAGGTCTTCCCAGTAATATTAGAGCAGTAACCACAGAGACACAAACAAGGTCTTCCAGTAATATTAGAGCAGTACACCACAGAGACACGAACAAGGTCTTCCCAGTAATATTAGAGCAGTAACCACAGAGACACAAACAAGGTCTTCCCAGTAATATTAGAGCAGTAACCACAGAGACACGAACAAGGTCTTCCCAGTAATATTAGAGCAGTACCCACAGAGACACAACAAGGTCTTCCCAGTAATATTAGAGCAGTACCCACAGAGACACAAAAAGGTCTTCCCAGTAATATTAAAGCAGTACCCACAGAGACACGAACAAGGTCTTCCCAGTAATATTAGAGCAGTACCCACAGAGACACAAACAAGGTCTTCCCAGTAATATTAGAGCAGTACCCACAGAGACACGAACAAGGTCTTCCAGTAATATTAGAGCAGTACCCACAGAGACACGAACAAGGTCTTCCAGTAATATTAGAGCAGTACCACAGAGACACAAACAAGGTCTTCCCAGTAATATTAGAGCAGTAACCACAGAGACACAAACAAGGTTTCCCAGTAATATTAGAGCAGTACCCACAAGACACAACAAGGTCTTCCAGTAATATTAGAGCAGTACCACAGAGACACGAACAAGGTCTTCCCAGTAATATTAGAGCAGTAACCACAGAGACACAAAAGGTCTTCCCAGTAATATTAGAGCAGTACCCACAGAGACACGAACAAGGCTTCCAGTAATCTTAGAGCAGTACCCACAGAGACACAAACAAGGGCTTCCCAGTAATATTAGAGCAGTAAACCACAGAGACACAAACAAGGTCTTCCCAGTAATATTAGAGCAGTACCCACAGAGACACAAACAAGGTCTTCCCAGTAATATTAGAGCAGTACCCACAGAGACACAAACAAGGTCTTCCCAGTAATATTAGAGCAGTACCACAGAGACACAAACAAAGGTCTTCCCAGTAATATTAGAGCAGTACCCACAGAGACACAAGAAGGTCTTCCCAGTAATATATTAAGCAGTACCCACAGAGACACAAACAAGGTCTTCCCATAATATTAGAGCATACCCACAGAGACACGAAAAAGGTCTTCCCGTAATATTAGAGCAGTACCCACAGAGACACGAACAAGGTCTTCCCAGTAATATTATAGCAGTACCCACAGAGACACAAACAAGGTCTTCCCAGTAATATTAGAGCAGTACCCACAGAGACACAAACAAGGTCTTCCAGTAATATTAGAGCAGTAACCCACAGAGACACGAACAAGGTCTTCCCAGTAATATTAGAGCAGTACCCACAGAGACACGAACAAGGCCTCCAGTAATATTAGAGCAGTACCACAGAGACACAACAAGTCTTCCCAGTAATATTAGAGCAGTACCCACAGAGACACGAACAGGTCTTCCCAGTAATCTTAGAGCAGTACCCACAGAGACACGAACAAGGCCCTCCCGGTAATATTAGAGCAGTACCCACAGATACACAAACAAGGTCTTCCCAGTAATATTAGAGCAGTACCCACAGATACACAAACAAGGTCTTCCCAGTAATATTAGAGCAGTACCCACAGAGACACGAACAAGGCCCTCCCGGTAATCTTAGAGCAGTACCCACAGAGACACGAACAAGGCTCCTCCCAGTAATATTAGAGCAGTACCCACAGATACACGAACAAGGCCTCCCGGTAATCTTAGAGCAGTACCCACAGAGACACGAACAAGGCCCTCCCAGTAATATTAGAGCAGTACCCACAGAGACACGAACAAGGCCCTCCCAGTAATATTAGAGCAGTACCACAGATACACAAACATGGCCCTCCGGTAATCTTAGAGCAGTACCCACAGAGACACGAACAAGGTCTTCCCAGTAATATTAGAGCAGTACCCACAGGAGAAACGTGTCCACTAGACATTCTGAAGTATATTTCTATATCTATCCATCTCTTTTCCACGTAAATCACTGAGTAATTGAGCATCATGGCCACTTGGCTCTGAGTATAAGCCTCACAGGCCTCGGGTCAAAGATAAACGAAGCGGATAATCGTCTATAAGCAGCGCCATTGTGCAAGCGGCGGCTTATTTGTGACAAAGGGGCTTGTTTGGAGATCAGTCCAAGTCTTGACCGGGGGCGAGGGGCCGTTAGAGAGACCAAATCCTTCACCCTTCTTCATATTTTGGAAAAAAGATGAATTGTAGAACAAATGAAGGGAAAATATATAACATGTTTTTAATCAGATAAAGTTAAAGAAATGTTAACTCATTGACTTATTTACTTTATCGTGTGATTGTAAAAAAAAAAAAAAAAAATGGAAACTTTGATAAATTTCTTGCCCTAGAGCCGAAACCGTATTACCAATCAGGTTAATATTTTTGTATTTGGAGTTTTCATAAGGGTTCCTTGTGGGGGGTTTTGAAACTAGATTCACAATCGCAAAATTAAGGGTAGTTTACTAAAGAGCACAAAGAGAAAAAAAATCGATTTTCTTGAAATCACCTGTAACAAATTTGATTAAATTTGGAATCTCTATATAGGCACTGTTTAACATTAAAAACTAAGTGTAAAATCTTATTTGCCAATTAAAATAACTTTTAGGGTAATTTTCATGAGCATAAATTTTCAATTTTGGTCAGATCTCCGCAATTATTTGAGATATGAAATAGATTATCATCGTAAAGAGGTAGCTCAAATATAAATAAACATTTTGCTTGAAATCTATTTTTGTAAAACCAATAGTTCCTGCATTATAATCAAGTATATATATTTTTTATGAATAAAAATTGAAATTGATTGCTAAGCTCTTTGGTAATCAGAAATATTCCTCTTTTATGAATGTTTCTGTAACATTATATACTATATCATTTATGCTCTTCGGTGAAATACTTCTGTGACAGTGCATATTATTTCGTTTCCCAAATCTTTTTACTAAATTTATATATTTTAAGATAAAATCTATGTGATGCACCGTACCATTTATTTTACAACACAATAACTTCTGAAAATGATTCTGACGAAGACATTGACGAAGGTGGCTTCCGAATATATTTTTCCCTTCGGCTGAATCAGAATATTTAATAAATTTGAAAAAATGTTTTTTTCTTTCAGAAGACTACTTCATTTAATCAATAAAGCCTCCACTATCCATTGATATTATTTGTTTCTTAAAACTATATTAGACTGTCAGTTTCAATGACTGGCAAAAGGCATTCGATAGAGTGAGGTGGAAGAAACTGATGGAAATACTCAAGAATATCAACTGGAGAGACAGAAGACTGATTGCAAACCTGTACCTGGGACAGCGAGTGAAGGTGAGGCTGAATGATGGAGAGACAGAAGACTGATTGTAAACCTGTACCTGGGACAGCGAGTGAAGGTGAGGCTGGATGATGGAGAGACAGAAGACTGATTGCAAACCTGTACCTGTGACTGCAAGTGAAGGTGAGGCTGGATGATGGAGAGACAGAAGACTGATTGCAAACCTGTACCTGGGACAGCGAGTGAAGGTGAGGCTGAATGATGGAGAGACAGAAGACTGATTGCAAACCTGTACCTGGGACAGCAAGTGAAGGTGAGGATGAATGATGGAGAGACAGAAGGCTGATTGCAAACCTGTACCTGGGACAGCAAGTGAAGGTGAGGCTGAATGATGGAGAGACAGAAGGCTGATTGCAAACCTGTACCTGGGACAGCAAGTGAAGGTGAGGCTGAATGATGGAGAGACAGAAGACTGATTGTAAACCTGTACCTGGGACAGCGAGTGAAGGTGAGGCTGAATGATGGAGAGACAGAAGACTGATTGCAAACCTGTACCTGGGACAGCAAGTGAAGGTGAGGCTGAATGATGGAGAGACAGAAGACTGATTGCAAACCTGTACCTGGGACAGCAAGTGAAGGTGAGGCTGAATGATGGAGAGACAGAAGACTGATTGTAAACCTGTACCTGGGACAGCAAGTGAAGGTGAGGCTGAATGATGGAGAGACAGAAGACTGATTGCAAACCTGTACCTGGGACAGCGAGTGAAGGTGAGGCTGGATGATGGAGAGACAGAAGACTGATTGCAAACCTGTACCTGGGACAGCGAGTGAAGGTGAGGCTGAATAATGGAGAGACAGAAGACTGATTGCAAACCTGTACCTGGGACAGCGAGTGAAGGTGAGGCTGGATGATGGAGAGACAGAAGACTGATTGCAAACCTGTACCTGGGAAAGAAGACTGATTGCAAACCTGTACCTGGGAAAGAAGACTGATTGCAAACCTGTACCTGGGACAGCGAGTGAAGGTGAGGCTGAATGATTGAGAGACAGAAGGCTGATTGCAAACCTGTACCTGGGACAGCGAGTGAAGGTGAGGCTGAATAATGGAGAGACAGAAGACTGATTGCAAACCTGTACCTGGGACAGCGAGTGTAGGTGAGGCTGAATGATGGAGAGACAGAAGACTGATTGCAAACCTGTACCTGGGACAGCGAGTGAAGGTGAGGCTGAATAATGGAGAGACAGAAGACTGATTGCAAACCTGTACCTGGGACAGCGAGTGAAGGTGAGGCTGGATGATGGAGAGACAGAAGACTGATTGCAAACCTGTACCTGGGACAGCAAGTGAAGGTGAGGCTGAATAATGGAGAGACAGAAGACTGATTGCAAACCTGTACCTGGGACAGCGAGTGAAGGTGAGGCTGGATGATGGAGAGACAGAAGACTGATTGCAAACCTGTACCTGTGACTGCAAGTGAAGGTGAGGCTGGATGATGGAGAGACAGAAGACTGATTGCAAACCTGTACCTGGGACAGCGAGTGAAGGTGAGGCTGGATGATGGAGAGACAGAAGACTGATTGCAAACCTGTACCTGGGACAGTGAGTGAAGGTGAGGCTGAATGATGGAGGTACAGAAGACTGATTGCAAACCTGTACCTGGGACAGCAAGTGAAGGTGAGGCTGAATGATGGAGGGACAGAAGACTGATTGCAAACCTGTACCTGGGACAGCAAGTGAAGGTGAGGCTGAATGATGGAGGGACAGAAGACTGATTGCAAACCTGTACCTGGGACAGCGAGTGAAGGTGAGGCTGAATGATGGAGAGACAGAAGACAGATTGCAAACTTGTACCTGGGACAGCGAGTGAAGGTGAGGCTGAATGATGGAGAGACAGAAGACTGATTGCAAACTTGTACCTGGGACAGCGAGTGTAGGTGAGGCTGAATGATGGAGAGACAGAAGGCTGATTGCAAACCTGTACCTGGGACAGCGAGTGAAGGTGAGGCTGAATGATGGAGAGACAGAAGACTGATTGCAAACCTGTACCTGGGACAGCAAGTGAAGGTGAGGCTGAATGATGGAGAGACAGAAGACTGATTGCAAACCTATACCTGGGACAGCGAGTGTAGGTGAGGCTGAATGATGGAGAGACAGAAGGCTGATTGCAAACCTGCACCTGTGACAGCGAGTGAAGGTGAGGCTGAATGATGGAGAGACAGAAGACTGATTGCAAACCTGTACCTGGGACAGCAAGTGAAGGTGAGGCTGAATGATGGAGAGACAGAAGACTGATTGTAAACCTGTACCTGGGACAGCGAGTGATGGTGAGGCTGAATGATGGAGAGACAGAAGACTGATTGTAAACCTGTACCTTGGACAGCGAGTGAAGGTGAGGCTGAATGATCGAGGGACAGAAGACTGATTGCAAACCTGTACCTGGGACAGCGAGTGAAGGTGAGGCTGAATGATGGAGAGACAGAAGGCTGATTGTAAACCTGTACCTGGGACAGCGAGTGAAGGTGAGGCTGAATGATGGAGAGACAGAAGACTGATTGCAAACCTGTACCTGTGACAGCGAGTGTAGGTGAGGCTGAATGATGGAGGGACAGAAGACTGATTGCAAACCTGTACCTGGGACAGCAAGTGAAGGTGAGGCTGAATGATGGAGGGACAGAAGACTGATTGCAAACCTGTTCCTGGGACAGCGAGTGAAGGTGAGGCTGAATGATGGAGAGACAGAAGACTGATTGCAAACCTGTACCTGTGACAGCGAGTGTAGGTGAGGCTGAATGATGGAGAGACAGAAGACTGATTGCAAACCTGTTCCTGGGATAGCGAGTGAAGGTGAGGCTGAATGATGGAGAGACAGAAGACTGATTGCAAACCTGTACCTGGGACAGCGAGTGAAGGTGAGGCTGAATGATGGAGAGACAGAAGGCTGATTGTAAACCTGTACCTGTGACAGCGAGTGTAGGTGAGGCTGAATGATGGAGGGACAGAAGACTGATTGCAAACCTGTTCCTGGGATAGCGAGTGAAGGTGAGGCTGAATGATGGAGAGACAGAAGACTGATTGCAAACCTGTTCCTGGGACAGCGAGTGAAGGTGAGGCTGAATGACGGAGACCAACAGAGTAGAGAGAGGAATATAATGAGGCAGGAAGGCTGTTTGTCACATATTCTGGTTGACAATTGAAGTTCTAAGAAGAGTAGAGGAGAAGAGAACCACGTTGGATATGATTCTTCAGCCCAAAGCGAACTATACATGATACATCCTTAGGAGGAACTGTCTGCTGCACGGCGTCATAGAAGGAAAGGTTTGGAGAAAGAGGAGCTTAGGAAAGAGTTGGTTTCAAATATTGGAGGAAAGAAGAAATTCTTGGAGCTGAAGGAGGAAAAAGAGGACAGGGCTCATTGGCAGCCAAAAGGAATGGATCTGTCGTGAAAAAGAACAACTAATAATAATGGGACTATATTAATACTCATTTAACTGAATATAATAATTGTGCCAATAAAAGTGTCAAGTAATTATTCTTGACTGAAGGGAGCAAGGTTCTGTTTTGTTTTTTTACCATTTATTCCGTTACATAGATAATGACAAATACGATGACCAGTTTTATCGAAATTTGACAGAGCCATTTTTTTAAACATGGTTTAATGACGCATACCTAATTTATTTTTATTTTGGCGATTGCGAGACTGATGTCTAAATCCATCTGAACAATCGTAATTATCTACAAATATATTATACTAATGAATATATTAATAATTGTTTCTGATTAACATGATCACGAATAAGAGATTTCCACTTTAAACCCAAGGACTGATTTTTAGGGGATATTTAAACTTAAAATCCAAAGCAATGCTAATACATAACAATAATAATAACATGGAGGGAGCGAGGTCTTTTTTTCACAAAACTTCTAGTAATAAAGCGCTTTGTTTTTTATCTTTAAAATACATATATTAATTTTTAACAACGCTTTCTACGAACATTTAACAAATACAAAAATGTGTTAGGGATTAAGAAGGTCAAATTTAGAAGAAGTATACCAGCATTTGGGTTAAAAGAGAGAGAAAAAAGAGTTAAAAAATATGTATTTAAAACCACACTCATACACCCGCCTGGGATTCGAAGCCTTATATCACTGACATCGGCAATACAGAATATTGCAAGAGTGATACCTTAAACCATGTGACCACTACTACTGCTACTATTTCTTTCTAAGGATTTCTTCTTCCCACTGCGGTCGAACAAACCGGAGAAAACTTTTCTCTGATCCTTATTTAGTATTACAATGAACCAGCCTCAGGGGGGAGGACACTCAAGGTATAAGGACTTTCTGTAAGGTTAACTCGTTTGAGACTGAACTTAACCATCAGCCAGAAAAAAGCTGTTATTGTTTTCTTACTTAACGCTGAGGAAATTAGGTTTAGTATTCGTATTATTATTATTAGCACCGCGTCTTACTACCCATTCGGGTTATACGCACTTACGCTAATGTGTAATGGTAGGGTGATTGTGAGATGAAATGAAGGACCTACAGTTTAACGTGGAATCCGAACCACGGTGGAGGCCTGGCATTCCCCACATTTTTAATATTCGTAAGATCATGCATTTTATAAAACTAATGTTCATATGCGTAGACAAATAGGGAAAGAAAAGTATTGGATAGTTTGTAGATGTGGTATTGGCAGAAATAAATTGATACTCCATTACTTTATGGAATAAGAAGACAAGTTACGATACTATGCTATAATTATGCTTGTAATTAAACCATAAAATTATATATTAAATAAACAGCATTGATACACACAGATGGGATTCTAGATTAATCTCTCTATCACCAACAAATCATTAAATTCACCAATGATAGTAAATACTTAGTTAAAAACACGGAACAAGTAATAAATAATAACATATATATTTAAATAAAATCATATTAATTTATATCCAAATAAAATTGTAGCTTATACTACTTAAACCTATATGAGAAGTTCTTTTTCTCAAAGTCTTTACCTCTTGCTGAGTAAAGGGAAGATAAGGGTTGCGTGGTTGATAGGGGGTGGTAAGAAGGGTTACGAATGGCCAGAGTCCCTGAAATCCGTCACTCTTTTTTAGGAGGAGAGGGTTGAAAAATAAACAGACCTAAAAGGAGGAAATAGGAGCCAACGACTCGGAGGAAATGAAGTTTCGGGTTTGCCTACTTTGAAATTCCAATCGTTTCCTGTCGACGTCATTTGTTTTTTTTGTTGGTTTTTTTTAGGATACAAGGTGGTTGAACTAGGAAGGATTTCTTTTTTAAACTAAAGGACTAAGGAAAACAATGATTTTTAAGATAAATACATTTAAGTAAAGTGGTGCTATTCATTCAGCATATGAAAACTAATCACAGTAGGGGTAGTGTTTGATTACAAATGTAATACCCAATCTCTTGTATAATATTTATTTTTTGATTTTACCCTAGATTTTGTTTTCATTCAAATGAATCTAAATAAAATGCAATACAAAACAGCTCCACTCATTTTGTTAAATGTTTGCTGATCGAAAATATTAAATAAATTCACTTATATTAAAATATTTTTGATGATTGAAAATATGAAATAAGTTCAATTATATTGATACATTTTTGTTAATTGAAAATATAAAATAAATTCATTAATCCTGTAAAATTTTTGTTGATTTAAAATACCTATTAAATTCCCCATCTTGGTAATTTTTGTGATTGAAAACATAAAAATATCACTTGTTGGTGAATTCTTGGTGACTTATTTTGTGTCTACATTCTGTTAACAATCGATTCATTTTGGAACCACACTGGTGGGCACGTGGACTAAGGTGTTAGTCTCATTTTGTATGGTTTTTCCGACGACTGAGGAGGTCAGGGTTTCAAATATAGTTTGGGGAAAATTACTTGGATGTAGGGGCCTATTTGATTTTTTCCCCCTCATTCCAAGCGATTGTCGGTACACTTCCTGTAAATTAATTCCTTTTTGCTCCCTATCATATCAGTGAAAATATGTGGATATTATGTATGAATATTAAGACGTGGAGAAAACGTTATTTAGTTATGTAATAGTAAATTATTACAGTGTATTTTATTAATTTTATAATATCAATCTGTGTTATTCCGAGTGTACCATTGTGGCTATATCGTCTAAGGCGTCTAACCCTTTTATAAAAATAGACTATAAAAATTACCTATGTGTGTTTGATAATCACAATCATCTCTATAAAAGAAACATATTTAACTATTTAATACATTTTTATCTAGTTTTATGGTCATTAACTTGCACTTTCCTAACAAACTAATTATATCAACCTGATTCGCTTGTTGAATGGTCTATCTATAGGCCCTTGGGCTGCCAATGATGGTAATATCAGGGATTTGAGTCCCGGTCAGGGTATTTTTTCAAACTAAAGGGTTTCTCACTCTCCTGCCAAGCGAGTGTGACTACACTTTATATAAATGTTATAATACTCATCTCAAAAATAATTAATATAGCCCGAATGGATATAGAGACGTGGAAAAATGGGTACATATATAAGCACACAACATACACACTAACTTAATTCTATAACAGACATAATAGCACCCAGTCACAGACCAGTCATTAAGTAAATTCCCCCGAGGAACTTTTGGGATTAGATATCTAACCCTGAAACTAAGGGAAGCTTAACGAAGGGCCAAAAGAGAGAAAAAATCAATCAATTTTCTCGAAATTCGTTAATTTTTTATTGATTTAGCATTGTGTCTTACTACCCGTTCGGATTATACGCTTAAGTACTAAATACGCTAGTGGATTAGGAATTGTGAAGGTTGAATTTAGAGGAAGTGAACCTGCATTTGCGTGGAGGGAGAGTGGATAATCATTTAGGAAAACCCATCCCCAGTTCACCTGACCGAGATTAGAACCTCGATCTCCCCATCCTCTGCAGTCGAGCTCAACACGACTAACGCGTTGGCTAACCACGCCACCGAGGCGAGTAAAATCCGTTATTACTATTTTGATTAACATTTGTATCTAGACACCGTTAAACATTACTGTAAAAAAAATAGCTCAGCTTATTGTTTCAGGAAAAATTACTTAGAGGGCACTTTACTTAAACGGACACCTGCAATTCGTGTTAGCGATTAAGAAGGTTTGATTTTAAAGGAAGTGTATCCAAATTTGCGTGGAGGGTGAATGGAAAATAATTTGGGGAAACAACCTCAGTACACCCAATCGGAATCGAACACCGATCTCTTTGTCATCAGCGGCATTTTATATTTACTAAATGCATTATAACTACGCAAGTCTTTGAGATACTAAATAATGTATCAATGTATAGATTTACTACTATTGAAAATTAAAAAAAAACTTTTATTTGAAATATATATTTTTATAAAACCAATAGTTTCTAAGAAATGTGAAAATATATTTTTTAATTTGAGGTTTGGGGAATCGATTTTTTTTACGTATTTTGGTAAACAAAAAGGCCACTTTTTATTCAATATGTTTCTCTAACAGTGTAAATTATTTCATTCATGCTCTTTGCTAATGTGTTTCTGCAACAATGCATATTACTTCATTTCACATATCTTAATGGTTTTAAGTAAATCTCTTATTTTTTTAGTTAAAGGAGAGAGAAGGGGGAAAATTATGCTTAGTTTACAAATGACTAATTTTTGAAATTTGAAATTCTTCTAAACTTAATTTAACGTATTCATGGAAAATTGTATTTGGGGGTGAAGGCATGTGTTAAGTAATAATAAATGTTTTTTTTGTGTAAAAATATGATAAAATATATATGATTGTGTTGTACCATTAATTTTTAGCTTATTGAATAAATAAATTGTCACCAATCAAATGAGTGTTCGCTCTTTTAAACAAGGAACAATTTATAAAGGATTAATCTGAGAAGCTAAAGTGTAATGCACTCTATCCTCCGTCCTAAGGGGTTGGCTGGTCGGAGTGGGGGTGTGGGGGAGCTCCTCCGTTGGTTCTTTGATGTGCACCGCGCGTTAATTAGTCATACAGGTGTTAGCGCCTGGTAATGGTATGATAGAAGGCTTTCAGGCAGCCAGGCACGTCAGCAGGCTATGTTAGCTACGCACTTTCCAAAATAGATGTGTCTTTTTGACACCATTTTAGGCTAGAGTATTATGTATTTATTGGAAGAACCTTATCTGAAAACTAGAAAAGCTATTAGTTCTACTTTCATGTGTTCACACGCCAAGTCATGTTACTTTCAGCTATCACTTTTGATGATTGTATTCATACCTATAAAATAACACTAATACTGTAGTAAAATTTTGTCAATATTGACCACAAAAATTATATTTTTATTTTATAAATTTTATAAATTTCCTAAATTGGGCTATACCTTTATATTCGTATAATAAATAGCACAAAACCCCTTTATATATATCTATATATATGTATGTATTGGAAGCCAAATGCATACAGTAGTTTACTAATTAATGTGAACACTGCCACTACCGATATATTATATTTTTTGCAGTGGACAACAACAAAATGTTTTCAATTATTGTGATTGCCAATTTGTGTAGCATGTCACAACCTCTAATCAAGCATTAGGTTAGCACTTGTGGACGTGTTTTAACTGCGTATTATCTGGTTGCTATTTCTATTTTCCTGAGTAAAAGATAAATATTGACAGTATAGTTTTTTTTGTGATTGCCGTTACAGCTTCTGCAAAATTGATTTCTCACCAAGAAAATGAACTAAGCTTTCAAAATTAAGTTTTCACAGTTCTTTGACACAAAGGTAACGAGTGTTGTGTGCTTCTGTGGTCACATAGTCTAAGGTGTCACTCTAGCTATAGACTGGACTACTGATGACGGGGAGATCTTAGGTTCAAATCCTGGTCGGGTGTATTGAGGGTGGTTTTACACACTCCCTCCAGGAAAATAAGGTTACGTTTCCTCTAAATATAAGCTTTCTAATCAATATTATCATTAACGTTAGTAGATATGCGTATAATCCGAACGGGTAGTAAGACGCAGTGTAAAAAAAACTTGGGCGGACAAAAATGTTTCAGGAATATTTGGCTACAGAAAATTTTCAAGAAGACCCCAAAATGAATGGTATTTTCAGAAAAAATAGTCAAAATACTCTTAAAGTCTAATAGAGCTAGAAAGAGAGAATTTTTTGTGTATGTAATCCTTAACCCAAAAGGGTGTATAAATACGTAGTTGTCAAAACTTCCCATGAGGGTGCACCCCAAAATGTTTAAAAAAAAAGAAGTCGAATTAATATCAAAGTCAAGAAGATCTAGGAAACTGAAATTTCGTAGGCTGGTAGCCCCTAACCAAAAAAGGGTGCAGGAATACTTGGTGGACAAGAATTCACATGGGAATGGGGGTGATCGAGGTGCAAAAATACTAAAATGTATAAACAAAATATGTTGTTTATAGTTAAATCTTCAATAGAGATAACAATTTCACACTTTCATTGGAGTTAATATTTGATCTACTTTAGTTATTATTATTGTTATTATTATTATTATTATTATTAGCACCGCGTCTTACTACCCGTTCGGGTTACGCTAATGTGTAATGGTTGGGTGATTATGAGATGAAATGAAGGACCTACAGTTTAACGTGGAATCCGAACCACGGTGGAGGCCTGGCATTCCCCACATTCACAAGATAACTTGTCAGAGGTGAAGGAAGGGTTTGGAAATCAGATAAATCTGTGCCGGGACCGAGGATTGAACCCCGGCCGCCAGCACAGAAGTCTGACACCTTACCCCTAGACCACCAGGTCACCATCTACTTTAGTCTTTTATTGAAATGCGCCTGGCAAATTTTGAGGGTCTAGTGTATATATATATATATATATATTTGTAAACGCAACACTGTACATTTGCTTGACAACTACACTTTATCCTAGAAATATAAACATTGTGCGTGGTAGCCAGTACGCATCACAGATCGAGTACAAGAGGACTACCCCCCACCCCCCGATTCCACCCTTATTTTGGGACTGTTTGTAAACCTGACTCCAAAACTTTCACTGGGACGTAAAGCGGCTCCACTCCTCAAACATTGTGATCAATAAGAGTAGACATGTTAAGAGTATTCCTGTTTGAAACAAGACCGTATGTGTGTGTGTGGCGTGAGGTGTCCAGTTTACCCTACAACAAACCTCCTTTCCTCATCCAGAAATACCTCCCTCCCCCCCCCCCCTCCCTCTGCCCTATACAACATACCCTCAGTCTACGTTGCGGTTTTGACTTGAAATAAGTTGGGCAGCAGTGAAAGGGGTCTGAGGGGGGGGGGGTTTTAGCTGTGTCAGACAAACTTTGGATAATGGATTGAGAAGTATAAGTTACAACTGAGCTTTTAGGACCTGAGTAATCATAGAACAAAAGGGGTTTCAAGGTATTATCAAGGGGTGAATATACAAAAATAAATAAATAGTACAATGCATCGCAAAGAATATCACCCTTTCTCTCTCTTTTTTTTATTTAAAAATAAAAAAATTACTAAAAGTTTGTGAGATTTGATTAACTAAATAATATACATTGTCGTAGAAACACTACACCAAAGAGCATAAATGAAATAATGTACACTTTTACAGAAACATTGAGAAAAGAGGAACATTTGTTTCCACCAAAATAGCATAAAATTAATTTAAATTTTCAAAGAACTTCATACAAAAATATATATTTGCTTATATATCAGAAACTATTGGTTCTATAAAAATATACCTATTTCAAATAATAGATATTTATCTTAAATAATACAACTTTACAAGGATAAGTTATTTCATATCTCAAATATTTGCGGAGATACGATCAAAATTGGAAATTTCTGATCATATAAAGTATCCTCAGAGTTATTTTCATAGGAAAATAAGAGTTACCATTTTGTTTATAATGTTAAACAGTGTCCAGATACCAAATGAAATCAAAATCGTTTGAGTGGATTTTGAGAAATACAATTTATTCTATTTTTGCACTTCAGTTAATTACCCTTAATTTTATGGTTGGATATCTAGTTCCGAAATTTCCTCAAAGGTACCTTAGAACATGCTTAAATACCAAGAACTTATCAAATCGGTAAAATGGTTTCATCTCTAGACCAAGACAGAGACAGACGGAATCGCGAAAATAACATTTTCGTTTTCATGGGATTATTTTTTGACAATCACAATACTTCTCTCTCCGAGAGGTAGAGTAAAGAAATGTTGTGTTTATGTTACGGACTTGTATTGGAGTAAATAAACGACATCTAAGTTCCTTAGAATAGCGAAAAGGGGTTGTTGAGTGTTCTGAAGTACAACTGTCACCTTGTGGCCCGTTAGAATGACATTGGGGAGACCACAAGGTTGTGTCATTTGGGCTCTGGTTGGTTTTCTTATTACCACAAACAGAAGACACGTTTTAGATTTCAGTTGGTAAGATTACTATTTTAACTGTTATTGTTTGTATTAACTGGTGGAATACTTCAACAATAAACTTGTGGGATAGTGGAATATTATAAACATTAACTAGCAGATTATGTCAAACATTAACTAGTGGAGTATGTCGAACCTTAACTAGTGGAATATTTCGAACTTTAACTAGTGGAATATGTCAAACATTAACTAGTGGAATATTTCGAACTTAATTAGTGTAATATGTCAAACATTAACTAGTGGAATATTTCGAACTTTAACTAGTGGAATATGTCAAACATTAACTAGTGGAATATTTCGAACTTTAATTAGTGTAATATGTCAAACATGAACTAATGGAATATTTTAAACATTAACTAGTGGAATATTTCAAACATGAACTAATGGAATGTGTCAAACATTAACTAGTGTAATATTTCAAACATGAACTAATGGAATATGTCAAACATTAACTAGTGGAATTTTCTGCCATTAAATATATCAACCGTAAACTACTGAAATATTTCCAACGTTTATTATTATTATTAGGTCTTAGGACAGATCCATTTCTTTTGTCAGTGAACTTAAATCGCCAATATAACATTAGCTTATGGAATCAAACACAAAGCAGTGAGAAAGTATTAAATTGGAATATTTCAAGAATTAACCAGTCGAACATTTAAAAACCTAGCTAGTGGAACATTTCAAGCACTGTCCAATGGAAAATTTCAAACACCAGTCAGTGGAACATTTCAAGCACAATTTAGTTGAACGTTTCAAGTACTAGTCATTGGGATCTTTAATAATTAGGTAAAAAAAAAGGTTTTAGCAAAATTATACTTAAAAACTAATAAATATATTATTATTATTATTATCAGCACCGCGTTTACTACCCGTTCGGGTTATACGCACTTACGCTAATGTGTAATGGTAGGGTGATTGTGAGATGAAATGAAGGACCTACAGTTTAACGTGGAATCCGAACCACGGTGGAGGCCTGGTATTCCCCACATTCACAAGATATATTGTCAGAGGTGAAGGAAGGGTTTGAAAATCAGATAAATCTGTGCCGGGACCGAGGATTGAACCCCGGCCGCCAGCACAGAAGTCTGACACCTTACCCCTAGACCACCAGGTCACCTACAATAAATATTATTAAAATTAAATTGTGTAGCCGTATCCTTCTTACGCAAACACAAAAGTATGATTTCACCACATCCAATCAAATGCTGGTGCAAGTTATACTATGCAGTAAATCTTGTCTTGCATTAGGCATGATTCATATGTCTGAAATTGTCTGCTTGGGTGAGACAAGACAGTATTTTAATTACCCGTGATCACTGAAAAACCGTGTCTTTAATTACGTCCTTGCTTGAACTGGCATTGTTTGGAAACGGCATTGTTCTTATTGAAACATCAAACAATGGATTTCCTTTTTGGAAATGCGAATTGTTTTCACACATAAAGGAAGTGTATTCTTAAAAAAAAATACATACATTTCCCCAGAAAGAAAGTCTTATTTTTAATACTCTAACCTACTTTTACGTGGCACAGAAAAAGTTAGGGACATTTTTATAAAACATTATTTTTCATAAAACCTTTAAAGAAATTCAGAAATATTTATCAACATTTTTTAACGGATTTAAAAAATACCATAACTAATTAGCTGTAATATTTTGATTAACGACCTCAAAGATTTTTATGTGTTAGAATTTTTTCTCTAGAAATTATGTGATATAAAAATATTCGTATATGTATATATATATATATATATATTTATATATATATATATATTTATATATATATATATATATTTATATATATATATAGCCTGATTATTTTCACATTAACATGCATGCATGAATAACGACAGATACTTTAGAGATTGCGTTTGATGCAATCACCCGCCACATCTGAGTGATTTTGGATTCAAACTCCAGTGAGGGTGAGTTTCGAAATAAGGCTAATTGTTAAGGTAGCCAACTTGGTCAGCGAAAAAGTATCAATTACCATCAAGCCGCATGGCTTAAAATAAATGGTAGGTGTAGTTTTTTGTAATTACCCCTCTATTCTCTCAAAGATTATATTCCCTTTCACCCTTCACCTACAACGATCCATTGTAATATCAATAAGAAAGAGGGTAAATAAAATTACGAAACTTCTTATCTCAAGGTAAAAAGGAAAGTTCGCAGCTAGTTTTTAAATAGCATAATATTTTATATTATGAGCCTATAAAAAGATTGTATTTTTAGAAAATTCTGAATTTAGAGCCCTTTTTTTTATCAAGCCTAGTTTCATATCACATATGCTTAAATATTAGTTGAAAATTATATAATGTTATATTTTCACACATTTTTATAATAATAAAACTAAAAATCTAGAGTTTTTAAACAGAAAATAGCCTTGTTGAAAGTTTTTGTCTTTATTTTAGCGTGAACCGTATTTTGAAATAACGCATCTTATAACTAAATATTGAGCTAGAACTGAACGTCTGTGTGGCAATTTCTCGCTTACTTAAACGGCCCCCAGGCTATAATCGCTTGCAAGACAATATTTTAAACGCCGTGAGATAAATCAGGTAGGCAGTTTTCTTAACATTTCTGTTTAGTAAGTTGCGTGCTGTAATTTATAAGGCGTTTAAGAAAAAAACTATTTTGTTGATATGCAGCAGTGGTTACCAAAGTGGTGTGCAGTCCATATCCTGAGGGTCAGTGGAATAATTTTAGGGAAGGGCGGAGGGGATAAGAAGCAAAGAGCCTAAAAGGTGCAATGAAGAGGATAATCTTAAGACTCCTGATAAGTGATTTTTAAACCAGACATTGAGAAATTGGTATCACCTCATCAAGTCCAGTCATCGCATTAAAAAATGTACTTACTTACCGATGAAGTAGCTAACGACGTTGCTTATTTGGATATATCGAAGCTATTTTGTGAAGCGGGTTGCATCTCAATGCACCTAAGCACTTTAACGCTTAAATAGCAATGTACTAAATAGAAATAGAGGGAAAGAAACAAGCAGTTCCCCCTGCAAGGCCTCTTGTTTACCTACTAATAGCACTTTCCCTATTC
Source organism: Timema cristinae (assembly GCA_039000515.1). NCBI lineage: Eukaryota > Metazoa > Arthropoda > Insecta > Phasmatodea > Timematidae > Timema > Timema cristinae. The sequence continues at coordinate 69,595,164 of JBCFYV010000003.1, read as the reverse complement.
CTCTGACGAGTTTACACACCCACTATACTATTTGCTCCTTGACTATATTGACTTGCTTTTTAAAATTAAATTTTTCTTGTATCTTATTCTAGATAGACATTTGCTACCACGGACTTGTTAAATTAAGGTCCTGGCAGGAAGGATCCTACAGGACATTTTCGTGACCAAGCCAAATAACCTAAGTTGTAAAAGATTTATAAAAAAAATACTGTTACAAAATACTATTTCAAGAAAAAAAATAGTTTTGTGACTTTATAGGACCATTTTTTAGAATTATTTCAGAAATTAATGGTTTTTCTTTCAACGTTATATCTTTAAGGATCACTGAGTAAAATGTAAATTAAAAAACATGGAAAATCTTATCTTGACCTGCTGTGTCATTACAGGTATGCATCGTCCTTAACTAATTTTTATATTGCAACTTTCCTAACATAGCTGTGTGACGTGTTGCTTCCAATACTATTCAAGGCTGATCTAACGTTAGTTTCATTTTCTAAGCACAATGATATAAGATAAATATTTGTTTAATAAGACTGTACACCGAGCTGTCTCCAATTATTATTTACTATGTTATCTGCCGAACCAGTTATAGTTGAATTAATACGATCACATTCAAAATTTAAAAATTAAACACAAAATATGTTATAATTTTATTTTTTATATAAACATTATTATTATTATTATTATTATTATTATTATTATTATTATTATTAGCACCGTGTCTTACTACCCGTTCGGGTTATACGCACTTACGCTAATGTGAAATATTAGGGTGATTGTGAGATGAAATGAAGGACCTACAGTTTAACGTGGAATCCGAACCACGGTGGAGGACTGGCATTCCCCACATTCACAAGATGTCTTGTCAGAAGGTGAAGGAAGGGTTTGGTAATCAGATAAATCTGTGCCGTGACCGAGGATTGAACCCCGGCCGCCAGCACAGAAGTCTGACACCTTACCCCTAGACCGCCAGGTCACCTACCTTTTACTTAATTATTCAGACAGATATTTAACATCAATCTTACAGCTGAATGCTCTACCAATTGAGCTATCCGAGTTAACATTCCAGTATGTGTGTCCCTTCACTAATCCTACATAAATTTGAATCCTAATCCTACAGCTGAGCGCTCTACCGACTGAGCTATCCGGGTTTCCGTCCAGATCAATATGCCAGTTGACTTTCTTTAAACAGATCACTGTTGAATTTTAAATCAATAGTTTTACTGTATCATGTCTAAATATGATTTCACCATTTATTGTAATCCTGAAAGGAACATAATGTTTTTCTTCTTCTTTCAAATCGCCTAAATGAAAAGTTTGAGGCCCAGATGTGTGAGAGAGACTGGTCAGAAACAGCGCGTCAAGTAGTGGATCGATGTAGTATTTCACTTGTCGACTCGGCCCGCAAGAGAACGCTGCGGTTGACGTGGCCAGTCAACTCAGTGGCGGACGGAGAAATTCTGAAAGAGGTGGGTGGGGGAGGGGGATGTAGAAGGGGTGAAAGGAGAATGCCTGAAGTTGAGGATAGACCTTACGTGAAAGGTGGTGGAGGGGGGGAAAGGTTTTTTTTAAGGTGAGGGGAGAAAGGTTATATCTTTCTCCCTCCACGTTTACAAAGTACATCAACCCGTCGTCTTTTAGTGACCGACCTAAAGAAGAGAAGGGTAATGGAAGCTGTGGAATAGGAGAGGATATTCATGACGTGAGTCTTGGAGAGAGGACATTGGAACGATAAGAGCAGTCGTGTGACGTTTCCAATATAAGGGTTGAGTCACTGACACGTGAACCATACGGGGCAGGGGGGGGGGGGACCGGTAGGGAGTTGGGGGGTTCATAACTTCCATTATATATATATAAAGGTAGCACCCAGTAATATTTAAAATAAATGGTACGGTGCAAAGCGCAAACTTTATCTCTCTTTTATCTTAAAACAGAAGGATTTATTGCTCAAAGGATTTTTGAAACTTAATAATTTACATTGTTGCAGTAACATTCAACCACAGAGCATAAAACTAAATACTATATACTGTTATATAAACATTGAGAGTAAATGAAAATATATGTCCACCAAGGAGCATAGTAATCGCTTTCATATTTCAATGACCACAATAAAATATTTATTTATTTATATATGATAATAGCTTGGAAAGAATATAAATATATATTATAATATATATTTATATTTGCTCAGACCTGGGAAAATATTTGTTTTATAAAAATATATTTCACATAGAAGCTTTTTATTTTTAATAGGTCATACAATGATAATTTATTTCGTATCTAAAATAGTTGCAGATATATGATCAAAGTTGGAAACTTTTGTTTATGTAAACAGTAAATCATGGGAAAAGAAAAGGAACCATTTTGTTTATAGTCTTAAACAGTGCTTAAATACAAAAATTAATCATAATATTTGGTTTGAATTGGGAGAAAATCGATTATTTTTTTTACCTTTAATATCTACAATTAATTTTAAGGTTATATATCTATTTTCAAAAAATCCTTTGGGAACCTTATTAAAACCCTAGATACCAAGTTTTAGCCAGAATGGTAAAATTGTTTCGGTTCTAGGCTGTGATACTGATAAACTTACCACATCGTGGAAAAATCTTTGTCAATTTTAGGGGGTCATGAAATGTCGACATTTATCACAATCTCGAGCTCAATTGTTTTGACGATCACAAAACTTCTCTCACTGAGGGATATAGAGAAATTTGAAAACAGAGACTACTTTTTTTGCTCATTATGGAAAAGGGACATAGCTTGTGTAGTTCTTTAAAAACTTGCTTCAATAATCTAGACAGGAAGTTCTCTACAACTCAGTCAAAGTGTTTAAATAAAGCAACAAGACTAGGATGGAAACAAGGAGAAGGGAAGGGGAAGATTAATTTTTGGATAAATTTTATTTTGAATATTTTTTAACTATCCCTATTATTCAAACGTATCTTCATACACCATCACAAGAAACCCGGGAACTTTAAAAAAAAAAATCTGTAGCATTTGACTACAATCTTAGAAGAATCGACTAAGAAACATGTATACATTTACCCCGTTTCACCGGCCCTGCGTCTAGAACTAGGAGTCGGGAAGAAAACATGAACACTACCGAGCAAATGCACGCCGTGAGGAAAACTAGCCGCTGCTCTCAAATTTCGATTGGCGACCACCAGAGCGCGCCACACAAAAATGGACAGTCCAAAGAGCTTAAGATGCAAAGAGATGTTGTTCTTCCACGTTCTCGAAGCGTCGGGATGTTTGGAGTATATAGTAGAGGTTTCTGTTGTCATGCGCGTTCCCCCCTTTGGTGATCCATATTTTTACCCCCTACCTTTTATCCCGTTCTCCAATTTTCTCTGGTGGTTTGTATATATATGTCCAGTGAGGCTATGTATGACCACTCTTGGATTTAGCTTGGACGAAGGTATTGGAAGCTAAGGCTTCGGGATTGTTAAAATGTAAGATCTAAATTCTTTTTCGACTTAGTGTTTTTTCTGGTTATTAATTTTAATTTACCTTTTAACTTTTCAACATTCACTTTCGGCTTCATTATATTAACTTTGTAACAAGGGACTTATGATATATGTAGATTTTGATCAGTGTTAAACTTTGGGTCAATGAATTTGTATGTATCTCGATATTTTCTGGAAATCGATAGTTATTGGATGGTATTGGATTTATGTGGATATCGATACTTTATTTATTTTTGAGACTATAGATTATTTTATAGAGAAATCTCTCGACCTAATTGTGAGACTGAAGAGATATTATTATGATGGTTATTATTAGTAATTTTGGGACTAAGTTTTCTTTAACGAGGATTTTTGACAGTTTAAAAAAATAAAGCAGACACATTTCACCTGTAGTTAAAGTGTTTATTCTGGGGAATGTTTATTGGCCGTACGATGGTACGATTTTGTAAGATCTTAGTGTATAATGGGAATATGTATTGAAGTATAAGGAATAATGAGGGAATTTTCGAGGACTCATGTAACTTATGAAGGTAGATATGAATTTCGTAATGGATATTTTGTTTTGACGACGATCACGTACCTTTACAAACTGGTTAGGTGCGGAAATAATTAATTTAAGTATTATTGTTCTCTTCTAATGTAATTGTATTGAGTTAAAGCCGTATTTAACTATGATATTGTTTTTTGCTTCAAGAATTCTAATTTATAATGATAATCTTTTCACCAACTCTACAGCTACCTTAATAATTTTTAAGATCTCTGTATATTGTTCAAACTTATTCAAATCATAATGCTTATACTTATAAATTTAATTATGATACTTTTAAACAAATATCAACAATGCTACTCCAAGTCTTTTCAATGCTAAAAATAGAAATAATACCCTTAGGTTTTGTGTGTTTTGGTATATCTTTAGTTTGGGTACATATTTATATATTTCATTTTCCTTGAGGGCAACGGTCATTATATTATTCCTGCAACTGGTGTGAGTTGCGTGCTCAGGGTTTTGAACGTCAATCTCAGATATACAAAAAATAAGAACTCTAACCACTCACTCCAATTGCCTTTTTTATTTGTGATTTAGACCTCCCATTATGTTATGATGTTGCTAAGGACGGTTCAAATCAAACGTCAAAATATCAAAACATATACCAAATAAATGTTACAAAATACTTAGATTAAAAAAAAGTCAATTTCAACAAGTTCATTATTTTTGAAATAATAAAAATGTTAGTATTGACATAGATGATACACCGAGTGGTAAAGTTTAGCAACAAGCATCCACCGATATTTGAACAAATATTTATTGGAATAATTTTTTTTTCTATCTAGCGTAACAGATTTGTTGTCTGCTTATTTTTCACTATGCTAAGCGATATTAACCAATAACTGTAAGAATAAAAAAAAGCTAAAATCATAAATAATAGATGTATATACATAATTATAAAGTATGTACCTTGGTTAGCTTAAGAATGGTTATTTAGAGAATCTTTTAATAAAATACAAACATATATTTAGAGGCCAAAATTGATAATATTTTACTACATTATTTTTGTTATTTTATAGCTATTTATAATATTTAACAAAAGTGACATTTGAAGATAACATGACTTGACTTATGGATAGGTGAAAGTAAATCTATTAGAGATATTACTTTTCGTAAGAATGTTGGGGTGTATGTGCCATGGTCTCTCTCTCTCTCTCTTCTCTCTCTCTCTCTCTCTCTCTATATATATATATATATATATATATATATATATATGTATATATATATGTATATATATACATTTTTATATTTATTTTTATTTTCTGATTAATAACATATTTTATATCATCTTTATTTATTTACAGTGGAATATGATTCGTCGATTACTTGACCTTGCTTATCTGTGACGTCACAGAAACTCAAGATAGGAATTCCAATGTTGGGTTATTTATATTTTATTTGGTTGGTTTTAAAGATAAAACATTGATACTCGAATCATAAAACTCGCAAATAATTTAAAAAAAATTAGTCTCACATTGTTACAACACTATTTTTTTGGTCTTAACATATCTTTTTTTAAACATATACATTTTTAAACCGTCCACATCACAGGCTATTTGGTTAATACACGAAAATACCATGTAAAAATCTTCCTGCCAGGATATAAATGAAAAACATTCGTGGAAATATAGGTCTGTCTAAATAGGAAACAAGAAATATATATTATTGAAATGAAATAAAATCTGTCCGGGTGCAAATATTAAAGTGAGTGAAATATTCGTCAACGGAAGAGGGGAAGTGTTAAAAGCATATAAACAAGAAACCTCACAGAGTTAACAAAGGTTTTATTCTCTTCTCTTTTATTTCATACATTTGCGTCTAAGTGTGATATTACTTGGAGTGCTTAAGTTCGTCAAGCTAAGAGGCAACCCGCTTTGAAAAAAATAGCTTTGAATTCACCATCATTATAGGAAGAAAATTAATTAGTATGTTTTAATATCTAGCAAGCTAATTCTTTTCATTCATCAATTGAATTTCTCAAGGAAATATAACGGCACTAAAAGCGTTTGTTGTGGCAAAACCTTTCCAACAAGAACAAAGGAAATAAATTTTAATCCTCTTAAAGAAGAAAACGCCATTCGGACTGGAATGCCATGTTATATATATTTGGGTTTATAATTGCTTTACGTCGACCCGTTTCCTTTTGAAGAACTTTTTTTTTTTTTTATTGAGAGGTGATTAAAATAAAGTTTAATCATTTCTCACTCAAAGGCAAACCAAAGTTTGCTTTGCTTGTTGTTTTTGCCAGCGGTTTTGAAGCGCTTTACAAAGCGAAAAGAGGGTTTAAACAATCATTGAGGTTGCTTATTTGCGTGAAAAGGGGGAAGGGGGTGAAAAAAAAGTTTCAAAATCTTCTTTATACATTTTGAGAGTCAGCACGAGTATTCATTATCCAAGAGAACTATTTTAAGTGATAAATAAACGATAAAGCAAGTTCACATTTTTTTTTGCTATTATACTAACACTGCTTTTATATATATACATTAAAGAAAATATTAAATTATTATTTTCAATATAAGATAAGATTTTCATCATTCGTGACATCTAAACCTAATTTTGAAAACCCACCCATTTACCATTTAATTAATAATTGTATAATCAATCGTTATTTTGTGGACAATACCCAGTTGATGGTGAATATTGAAATACTTATTAATTAATTTTCAAAGATTTTAATCAACACGCACTGGTGGCCATGTTTAGTAAATGTATGACAAGAAGTGTATTAATCACAATTTGTGAATGTGGGAAATGACAGGCCTCCACCGTGGTTCAGATTCGACATTAAACTGTAGGTCCTTCATTTCATCTCACAATCACCCTACCATTACACATTAGCGTAAGTGCGTATAACCTGAACGTTTAGTAAGACGGGGTGATAATAATATTAATAATAATAATAATAATTATTTAGTAAATGTAATGCTCATATAGTTTTTATTTTTTGTTGCGAAGGCTGGTTGGTATTCTTATCCCGGTTGGGTGTTGAGATGGTTTCCCATTCTCCCTCCACAACGACTGAGATGCATTTCTTCTAACATTCTACAGTACAATTTTCATTAAAATGCCCTTTTAAAAAAGTACACAATTTTTTTGTTTTGCAATTACCATTGATAATTGTTACTATTATTTTATAGTTGTTGATAATATCTATCAAAATTGGCAGCTTCATACCACATGACTTGACGTATGAATACGTGAAAGTAGATATAGTAGCTTGGCTAGTTGTCAGACAACGCCCTGGCGTTGAAAATTAGACTGTACCTTCCTCATATCTACCTCAATGACGTAATAAATTGAATGCTGTGTAAAATAAACAAATCGGCCATCAAGTTGATGGACACTAATGTTTTAAAAGCCAAATTATTTTAATGTAATATATTAAGGTAGAGATTTAGGGGACTCGATAAATGTAAGGGATTTTGCAATTTTTTTACAGTAAAAGTTTTTTTTGGTCAAAATAAATAATGGCTCCAGTAGCAAAGATTTGTTTAATTTTCTTCACATGGTGATATCAACAATTGTTGAATATTTGTCATAAGCATAGCGGCATTAGATGACAAACTTTAAATGAACAGAATAAGTTGTCATTAAATTCCAGGATACCCTTGACAGATATTTGACCAATTTGAAATCCCATATGAAAAGAATATTAAACTTTATAAATATTTTATCTTATTTTGTAAAAAAGACATGTTTTGCTATAAAAACTGCAGAATCACTATCCCTTTTATCACATCACTTTTCATTCCAACTTAAGCATGTTTATTCACACTCAGAAACTTACTAAACCAAATGATTAAAAAATCACAAACCTCTACATTAAATATGTATTTTTTATTTATCCAAGTTGGGTAAGTAAAAGCACACAAACACAAACACACATGAAGGATGATCATTTTAAAAGTCCATCTCAGTAATAGAATTTCCTCTTCTGTATCCATCTTTTGCGTCGCTCGAATTCATGCCAAGTCACTTGCACTCCATTGTACAAGTAACTTGAGAAAACAGTAGAGAAAAGGGGTCGTGTGGGGATTTTTTAAGGGTAGGTGGGTGAGTAAAGAGAAAAAAGGAGGGGGGGGGTTTCTCACTAGAAGGAAACGAAAAAAAAAAACCCAACCTCTTCTATCCGATTAGTTTGAAGAAATAAGACAAATGGCGTAGAAGACGGTGGTTGGTTGTAAAAGGGTTGGGACGTACAAGGATGTATATGGGGGGAATCCCTTGCGGAGTAGTAGTAGTACCTCTCAACCAAACCTGCCTTTCATGTCGCCTCATGAAATCGGCAAAAGCCTTGCTCTACTGTTGATACTGAATATGCCATTTGTATGTGCATTACTTGGTAATGAATGGGAAAAGCTCTTTTACTTCCTCCTCCACCCCCCCTCCCCCTTTTTAACTCCCGACCACCTCTAAAAACTTTTCTTCTTGCTTTTGAAAGATAAAGGAGTGGTACTAGAAAATGTTTCAATGTAAGCCTTCTCTGACTTGTTGAATAGAGAGGGTGGTGTGTGGCAGGATGGATTGTAATGACCCCATTAGCATGAAGAAGAATTGCGTGAGTAGAAGGGGAAGGGGAGGGGAAAGGTGTTTATGGAAAAATAAAACGTTTTAAAATTCATCTAGATACCCCCTCTTCGTATCTTGTTGGCTTCTTTTATTATGTAAATGAGGTTTCCCTTCCAATATTTTAACGTAGCTATAAAGAAGAGTACTTTAGTCTTAATTACGAGAAACCAAAACTGCTTACGTTTATAGTTTGTCATTTTATTATGCGTCGCTATTTGGAATTAAAATATAAATGATTTAAAAAAAAATGTTGCTATTATCTTCAAGGCTATAATAATTATACGTCAGATCCTTTTATTTTGGCCCGCAGCTTACGACCTGTTTGGGTTATACGCCTAAGTACTAATTATACTAATGTATTAGAGGTTATAAAGGTTATATTTAGAGGAAGTGTACCCACATTTTTGTAGAAAGAAAGGGATTTTTTTTTTTTAGGAAAATCAACCCTGATTACACCTGACTAGGATCGAACCCTGATCTCCCTGTCTTCAGCAGTTTAGTCTATTGCAAGAGTAGCGCCTTAGATCATACGACCACCAAAGCAGGTAACTGTCTTGACTTTTTTTCCCACCAAATCTTATAAAATCTACTTTAATTTGCTTCGAGAGTGGGAAATTATTAAGATTAAAACAGACTCAGTGCACCCGATTGGGATTCGAACCACCAAATCCTGTCTGTGGTAATCCAGTACAACGCTAGACTGACGATTTAGACCATGTGACTACCGATGTATGTCCAAACTAATTATTGCCCTATATATAGGCCTATATTTATTTGAGATATTTAACGTATTATTTCTGAACTGACTGTTTATATCAGGACATGACTTACAGACTAAATACAATCTATAACAGACACAACATCCAGTCCCTCGACCATCAATTCAACACTATTAAAGGGGAAACTACAATTTCACTAATAATCAATATTTGACCATTCTGGAAATTGAACCGAAGACTATTATCTCAATGGGAAGACCGAGTTAATTTGTTGGACATTTTTAAACTTATATAACTGTGGACACAATAAAAAAAAGTTGATGATGGGGAGATTGGGGTTCGACTCCCGATCGAGTGTATTGAGGTTTTGTGTCCCAACGTGTTTTTTTCACTCTTTCTATCCACGAAATTACGAGTACGCTTCCTCTAAAATTCAACCTTCTTCATGCCTAACACATTAGCATAATTATTATAGATTATCTATACAACCCAAACGCCTAATAAGACACGGTCTATAAAAACAATATTATATATATTTATAAGCTTCATGGGGTCAGGATAAAATTGAGTCATATCAACCAAGTTACCTCCGTCTGTTGGCAAATATAGTGCCAACATCTGTGGATAGAGGGTGCTATGTTGTCAGCACAACGACCACTCCAGTCGTTAATCTCAGTTTTATATACCGGAGCCATTACTTTTTCATTCAAGTACCTCCTCATGTGTTCTCAAGAGGTTTTAGTTGAGTCACTTGAAGTAAAGTTTAAAGTTTAAAAGCGCAATTCGCTAAAACCAGTCAAATGTTCTTCCCATATTGAGAGAACAAGACATCTTATTATTATTAGCACCGCGTCTTACTACCCGTTCGGGTTATACGCTCTTACGCTAATGTGTAATGGTAGGGTGATTATGAGATGAAATGAAGGACCTACAGTTTAACGTGGAATCCGAACCACGGTTGAGGCCTGGCATTCCCCACATTCACAAGATAACTTGTCAGAGGTGAAGGAAGGGTTTGGAAATCAGATAAATCTGTGCCGGGACCGAGGATTGAACCCCGGCCGCCAACATAGAAGTACAAGACATCTTCTTAACACGAGCTGGTTCTACCAAAAGAAGATTGTAATAATAAGAGCAATTGAAAGTGTTTGTTGTAGCTCCCTGAATTGAATCATTCAACCAAGAGATCAAAGGGCCGCTTTAACTTACACTCTCAGATTACAAAGAAAGACTATACCCTCCCCCCCCCCTTACACGGTAGTAATTTGCCAATAAGAAATGAATCCTTAGAAATGATACATCCATCACAAGGGTGACCTGGTGGTCTAAAGGTAAGGTGTCAGACTTCTATGCTGGCGGCCGGGGTTCAATCCTCAGTCCCGGCACAGATTTATCTGATTTCCAAACCCTTCCTTCACCTCTGACAAGACATCTTGTGAATGTGGGGGAATGCCAGGCCTCCACCGTGGTTCGGATTCCACGTTAAACTGTAGGTCCTTCATTTCATCTCACAATCACCCTACCATTACACATTAGCGTAAGTGCGTATAACCTGAATGGGTAGTAAGACGCGGTGCTAATAATAATAATAATAATAATAATAATACATCACTGTTTCCAGCCTGTTGCCTGGTTCTGTTCTTTATTCAAGCCATATATTTTCCACTACCGGCTTGCTAGGCCTGTCGTAGCTCCATATGTCTTATAATCGAACTTAAGACTAAGACAGGCACAACATACAGTCCCCGCCCGTTAATTTATCACTATGGAAGTGTAGATACCTATTCCACCAATCATTAGAGATGTATTATTTAGTTTTATACTCCACTCAACAGTATCAGCTTACGTGGCTCACATGATTTCAATGGAAAAGATTTTCATGGCTCAATTAAATATGGACATTTCAAAAAACAAATTAGTTTATTTTAAAAAGAGTAAATTTGGTTTCTCTACAGTGGCGTATCGTGGAGTGTGGCCAAGGTACACATAATATGTTTGTATTACATTTATGATGTGTTCTTCAGTAGGACTGCCTGGTAATATGCTATATTAACAATCAAATGCTACGTTTAGGTTAAATATTGACATAAACTTTAACCGTATTTATTGAAATGAGCACAAAACTATTTTCCAAGATTCTACATACACATTTTACAAGTTTAAATTCATCATTATGAAAAGTACTAAAACCACATTATTTGATCAATCATTAAATACCTAAAAGCTAGGTAAAATAAATAAAAAGTAACTGGTATAGAAGCGTAAAATGGATATTTGTGAATTTAATAATGTATTTTAATTGGTGGGGTCACAAAACAAATTGTATTTTATTCCTCCCCTGTTTTTTTTTATCGTACTGACATAAAATTCCATCCAGGAACGTTATAAACCCATTTGGTTTCGGGCGTTTAGGAATTTCTGATTGAATATTCTACAGCCTTAGCAATAGGCTATCTTCTGACAACTTTTAATGGTATTAATTTGAAGCGTTAAGTTTGCAATTTCTGAACCTATTGATAATATCATCGCACGACTTACAACATAGCTTAATTCTGGAAAAGATACAACACTAAATATACCTGCTATAAATTTATAATTTTGGAAAGGAAGGCGCTAATTTATTACATTATAATCAATTACCCATTCTTCGCAAGGTATGTGTTCTATAGTACGTATCCCATGTTAAATATATATGCTAATATCCAATACTTAAGAGCTAGAGCTGTGAATGGGTAGTATTCCATAGATGCCATTTTCTTTGAAGATGGCCATCACGTCTAATTTACATCTAGGAATCTTTCAAAGTAGGTCCCATGAAAATACGATGAAAAAAGGTTAAAATAAAAGGCCAAAAAGAGATGTTTTGAGGTTACCGTATTAAAAAAAATCGGTGAAAATAAATTTTAACTGGTCAATATATTAAATGGACGCCCAAGTTATGTCTTTGCGAAATTTCAGCATAATCAGTGAAATGGTTTTTGCGTGAAAGGATAACAGACATATATCGGTTCATTTTTATATATTACAGGATTTTTTTTTGTTATGCTGGGAATATAACGCGGGACCCTTAACTCAGTATAAAAATAACATGACACCTATTTAGTAACTAACTACCTATCTCACATAGAGATTGTATGTTCATTGATGCGTGGCCAACGAGTGTTCAACTGAGGGATGAGAATATAATATAACAGGTACAGTCGAAACTTTAAACGCGTACTGCCTACTTTGGTAAGACTACAAACTACGCCACTGATGATTGTATTAATGCACTTTATCACATTATTAGTTAATGATTATATATGTATTATTTTGCATTTGTATTCGCTGGGGCGGGGAGTTATGGTTTAACCTTTTTGATGTAACACATTTTAAATGACATATGGTGTTGGTTTACCCATTTCAGAGAGTTATGTAAATACGGTATTCTATAGTAGAATTTTGGTAAGAATAACAGTATCTGGAAATTGCTAAAAACTACTTTCACATGAGAATACGTCAAGTCATGTGATATTAAGCTATAGCCTTTGATAGATAGTCTCAATATCTACCGAATCTTAATAATCGATCGGGTTATACGCTCATATACTAATTACGCTAATGGTTTTAGGGATTGTGGAGGTTATATTTATAGAAAGTGGATGGATATTGGAAAACCACTTTTGAAAACTACCCTTAGTTCACACGACCTCAATCTCTCAGTCATCAGCTGTCTGGTCTACTGCGTTAGACTACGCAGCCACCGAGGCAGGTACAAACATTAATAATATATTAAAATGTTATCGATGTTTTTCATAAAAAAATACATTTTTGTAATTTCTATAAGATATTTTGAACCTTTTTAAAAAATTGCTGCGACAATGTTGATAACATATTTATCCGATGTGTGTTTCATAAAATTATTCAAATATAAGGTCCCCCCCTAGGATTGTTTATTTAAAGGTATTTTACTGAAAACAGATGTTTATGGAGATGAAGAATATAAGGAATGAAATATAGTAAGTTCCTTGGAAGAGCTGTTTACCTCATACACGGCTCCCAGTGGCATGACGAGACACGCTACCATCAGGTCGGCGACTGCCAGAGACACGATCAGGTAGTTGGCGACGTTCTGAAGGTGGCGCTCCAGTAGGATAGCGGCGATCACGAAAACATTGCCTGAAAACACCGAGAACCGTTAATTACTATATAGCATTAGGGACACGAGCGTTAGTTACCGCACTTACATAAGTACGAGCCCTATCCTTATCTTGAGCTAGTTCTATCCAGTCCACCTCATTACACCCTATCCCTATTCTGAGCTAGTTCTATTCAGTCCACCTCATTACACCTTATCTTTATCTTGAGCTAGTTCTAACCAGTCCCCCTCATTACACCTTATCTTTATCTTGAGCTAGTTCTAACCAGTCCACCTCATTACACTCTGTCCTTATCTTGAGCTAGTTCTATCCAGTCCACCTCATTACACCCTATCCCTATTCTGAGCTAGTTCTATTCAGTCCCCTCATTACACCTTATCTTTATCTTGAGCTAGTTCTATCCAGTCCACCTCATTACACCCTATCCCTATTCTGAGCTAGTTCTATTCAGTCCCCCTCATTACACCTTATCTTTATCTTGAGCTAGTTCTAACCAGTCTACCTCATTACACCCTATCCCTATTCTGAGCTAGTTCTATTCAGTCTCCCTCATTACACCCTATCCCTATTCTGAGCTAGTTCTATTCAGTCCACCTCATTACACCCTATCCCTATTCTGAGCTAGTTCTATTCAGTCTCCCTCATTACACCCTATATCTTTCAGGTCCATTATAATGTTATTCTTACATCTGCGTCTAGGTCTTCCCAATGGTCTCTTCCCATTGGGTTTGCCAGTCAATATCCTGAACATGGTTCTAGATTCTTACATTAGCGCTGCATGTCCTGCCCATAGTAACCTGAAAGGTGTGATCACACTAACAATTTCTAGTGATGACTACAGGATATGTAACTCATCAATGTGTAAACTCTTCACTCTCCATTATCTTAATCTAATTTTACCTCAAATATTTTCCCAACACCACAAACAGTTGAATTAATAATTTCATTTATGATTTAATTTTCATTGGAATAGACTTTTTGAAAGCACAAACTTTTTTGTGGTTAGCATCAATAAAATTTTACTATATTATAAGTATTATTCAAGTATTGATAATAACTATTCAAATCATAGCTGCGAATCACATGAGCTGATGAATAAATATGTCAACTTAGATCTAGTAATGTTTCTGTTTGCCAAATAAGGTTCTTCCTATTAATTTGAACTGTAAATTTTCTCTCTTCAAATCTTGATAACGGGCTACAGATGTTAAACATTCAAATACATATTTTCACAAATATAATATCAGAGTTGTTCTATAGTTAGAGTATTTTCTTTTTCCTCGATGTGAGTTTATGATCAATTTTACAATGTTTTTTCTTAACTAACCAGTTTTTTTATTATTCCTTTAAAGTTAACTAAGAAGAGATGAACATTTTTAGTTTAAAATTTCAGAATATTGAATCTTGAGAGATAAGGAAATGTATTTGCTAAGGCTTTAATTAAAATGTTGTCATATTTACATGTGTGGAAAACAGTAAACCGAGGTGCCTCGACAATAGTACCACTTTTGAATACAATCACGAACAGTTGAAGTCTATATGCACATGAGTGTGAGCAAGGCCGTAGCCAGCCAATAATTTCAGGGGGGCGAGGGGGGGTCGGTTGGTGAGCACATTCCCCAATTGCTGGAAGCTAGAAAAAATTCTAAAGATAAACAGTTCTAGAAGCTCTCTGAAGTGGTTTTTTTTCATGGTAAACATTAAACACTTTTTGAAGCTTTGTGAAGTTTTTATTTATGGTAAAATAACCCCCAAAATTCCGAAGGCTAGATTTAAAAAATATATATATTTAACACCTCTAGAAGCTCTCTGAAGTGCTTTTTATGGTAACACAGCCACCTAATTTATATTTGTATCTTAATTTTGATATTGTTTTGTTCATAAAATTTCGCGAGGAGTTTGAACCTCCAAAACCCCCCCTTACTACGGCCTTAAGTGTGAGAAAATAACTGGATACTGTGTTTTTAAGTTTATTGTTATTGTTATTTGACAATGTTACGGGTGATAACGTCTTTAGAAGAAATTAAACTTAAGTGGAATCTTTAAAACCTGCGAGATCTAAGATTGCGTCCATGCGAATTAAATTGGTGAAAATTCTCCCTGATAAAATTAAGGGAAAAGGTTTCTTCAAGATGAAATTTTCCATCTCATATCTTTTGGGTTTAGATAATTGTTAGTAGACTTTTCTGTCTCTTGCTAGATATTAAAAATAAATGGTATGGTACACCGCATACACTTTTTCTCTCCTTTCCATAAAAATGTAGATATTTACTCAAAACTCGTAAATGTTGTTAAATGTAATTGTCCTACACTGTTGCAGAAACACTCAATCAGAGAGTATTAGTGAAATAATATTATACACTAATACAGAAATTTATTGGAAAAAAAAGTAAAATCTCTGTTCACCAAATATCATACTTAAATATTTCCCAGACCTCAATTTAAAATTATTATTATTATTATCACCACGTCTTACTCCCCATTTGGGTTATATATGCCTAAATTTTAAAAACATATTTACAATAATAGCAGAAATTATTATTTTTATAAAGTTATATTTTGAATAAATTTTTTTTTAGTTTTAATACCCCTACAGCTCTGCTATGATAAACTAATTCGTATCTCAAATAGTTGCGGATATATGATCAAAATTGGAAATTTTTACTCAGGTAAGTTACCCTTAAAGTAATTTTTAAGTGTTTATTAGAATTGCCATTTTGTTTGAAATGTCAAACAATGCTTCGATATAAAATTTAATCAAAACACATAGAGCATATTTGGAAGAAATGGATTTGTTCTCTTTTTACCTTTAAATAAGCAAATAAGTATTATCATCATTCCATAGGTATCGATACTTTCTAGCAACTTTTGTATCTGTGTGATTTTTATATTGAAAATATATTCAGAGCATAGCTAAAGTTATAATTAAATATGAAATAATTATTTTAATAATAATAAAAAATAATAAAAAATCTTCTTATTTAATCGCCAAGTCATGTGATCTGCCATTGATACGTTTCATAAATAACATCAATATTGTAATCACATTAAATTTGATCAATGTTGACCAAAATAAAAAAATGTATTTCCTAAAAGCTTCTTTCTATCAAAGCAACTTTCTAACAGGGTGATCTGGCAGTCTAGGGGTAAGGTGTCGGACCTCTGTGCTGGGGTACGGGTTCAATCCTCTGTCCCGGTACAGATTTATCTGATTGCCAAACCCTCCCTTCACCTCTGACAAGACGTGTATTAATCACAACTTGTGAATGTGTGGAATGCTAGGCCTCCACCGTGGTTCGGTTCCCATGTTAAACTGTAGGTCCTCCATTTCGTCTCACAAACACCCTACCATTACACATTAGCGTAAGTGCGTATAACCTGAACGAAAAGTAAGATGCGTTGCTAGTAATAATAATAATATTAATAAATAATTCTAACAGAATGTTACTATAAGCTCAGTCATATAATAATAATAATAATAATAATAATAATAATAATAGACATAGTAGACACATTTGTGAATATATTTTCCAGTACTGATGTCCAGGGGACGCTCAAATTTACTAATCGTACATCCTTTCCGTGGAGGCTATTTCCATGTCTCGATGAGACGTGGTGCCCAATGATAGTAAGTATGAGGGTGATAGTGAGGAGGGTGAAAGTGAGTATGAGGGTGAAAGTGAGTATGAGGGTGAAAGTGAGTATGAGGGTGAAAGTGAGTATGAGGGTGAAAGTGAGTATGAGGGTGAAAGTGAGTATGAGAGGGTGAAAGTGAGTATGAGGGTGATGGTGAGGAGAGGTGAAAGTGAGTATGAGGGTGATGGGGAGGAGGGTGAAAGTGAGTATGAGGGTGAAAGTGAGTATGAGGGTGAAAGTGAGTATGAGGGTGAAAGTGAGTATGAGGGTGAAAGTGAGTATGAGGGTGATAGTGAGTATGAGGGTGATGGTGATAGTATGAGAGTATGGAACCAGTGGAAACACACTTAACTTTAACTTTAAGTTTAATCACCCAATCATTTGTGACCATTAGGATAATTATCCTTTCGGGAAAGATACCCAAGTTGCCAGCAGGGAATCGAAACCCATGACCCCTGGAGTCGTAGCCAGGTGCACTGACCACTACACCACGAGGCCGGTTAGCTTACTCATGTAAGTATATAATAATTTAATCTAAATGTTCCACTTGATGTTTATCATAAAGTGAATTATTTCCTCCCCCAGTCTGAACCTATCCAGGAAAAAGTTTTATCCATTCTCAAGTTCCTCTTGGCTTCTCTTCGTACACCCCCTGAAGTTCAGGAACCTGTTAAGAGCACTTATCCTCCCTCTTAAGCCAAGGTCTAGCCTTCACTTGACAAGTGTCTCAAATGAAGATAAAGGAAAGCTCCCAACTTAAGTAAAACCACAAATATATATTTAAAAAAAAATTAAAAAAGTTTAGTACACTCTTTGTATACAAAAAGTAGCACACTAGACGTAAAATATTTAATATCCTATCTAATATTTTAACACTTTGTCTTACTAATCGTTCAGGCTAAACTCGTATATACTAACTACGATGACGTGTGAGAAATGGGTAAGGTTGAGTTTAGAGGAAGTGCACCCGCATTTGCGTAGTGGGCTAGTGTAAAATTATCTGGTAAAAACCACCGTCAGTACCCTCAACCGATATTTTAACCCCTATCTCACTGTTTTCTGTAGTATAGCTTTTAAAACACGCATGGTAAGAGGTCGCACATTAGATTAGTTCAAAATTAAGCTAGTCCTCAAGTGGCGCCCTGCTCGGAAAAGTTTCACCATCGCTGTCTTAGACCATATGACCACCGACGCGGGCTGGGACGTTATTAGTTATATTCAACAAGTGTCGTTGCTACGATAAAGGTTATTTTATAAGAATACTGAAGAGTTTAGCTACAAAAGTATGAGACCTCCAAATATAAACTTTGAGTGACCTCTATGCTGTTTGATAAAATTTCTCCTTTCATGGTTCTTTATACCATAAAATCACGCACGGATTTACATATAGGTAATATTTCTATCAGAACCAATTAATTCTATACCTTTGATTTCACTAAATCATTAATTGAGAAAGTTACTGTATAAAAACTACTGACATTGTTTTGCAAATCAACCAATGCTATCTTTAAGATCAAATAAACCTAGCTAGAATATTTGTACCTACATTGGTGAGAATGTAGACAATGGAAAGGTCAGGATTTGAATCTAGATTGGATGTACTAAGCCAATTTTTATTTCTCCACAAAAATTTGAGTAAATTTCCTTTGGAATTTACATTCGTCATCCTGACACAATTATTGTAACTATTATGTGGATATAAGGACCACATCTGTGGTATAGTGGTAATAGCACCTAACTTCAGATACAGAGGACCCGTGTTCGATCCCCGGTGCCTACATAATCTTTCTGTGAAGCATTCGGTGAGGAACGGGGTCAAATAAACTCAGCTTCGTGAGGACAATTGAAGAGCTACTGGAATAAAGAAGTAGCAGTTCTGGTTTAGAAAACTGATTTTAATGGTCAAAGGGTTCTCTAAGCTGATCACATGACACCCTCTATCCAGAAATGTTGACACGATCTTCGTTAACGGTGGTGGCCGCTCGGTCGGTATAGCTCGAGCTTACGCCATAGAGTATTTTTATTATCATGTGTGTAAAGGCCTATACCTCATTGGTAGTATGGTGTGAAACACAATAATAGTTACTAGAACTTTTTTATCACCACGTCTTGCTAACTGTTAAGATAATACGTCTAGATAATAACTCGCTTTGTTCGTTGTGGGTTCCCCCTCCAAACCCCTGTGAGTGTAAACTAATATAATTCCAGCGTTGTTTTGAACGTTGATTTATTTTTACAATTTTATAATTCTAGTTGTCCCATAAATGTGTCATAAATTTTTTTTAATGTGTAAAATGTGTAAAATTTGCCTGAAATCAAACAATCTATCTCTGGTGCAATCCGTTTTTTGATAGGTCTTACCGTTTAGCCACACGAGGCCTTTAAAGAAAGGTCCGTACCGAATTTAAAGTGGCTCCACATTTTTTCGGGGGTTAAAAACTAAGTTTCTTAACTTTTTGGAATTTTACCTTTGGTTACAAGCTAGAAGTTTGCCAAATTTAAAGTTTCTAGCTCCTCTGGAAGTGGGTAAACATTATTGTTAGTGAGTGAGTGAGTGAGTGAGTGAGTTAGGGGGCCAGCTATATGGCTTTATAGTATAGTGATTAATCTAATAAGGAATAGGAAGGAAGCATTTTAGAGGTTATCTACCCAAATTTGCATGGGAGGAGATTAGAAAACAATTTTAGGAAATAAAAACACACTCTCAATACACCTGACCGGTATCGAACCCTGAACTTCCCGCCATCAACACTCTAGTCTAACAAGAGAGTAGTGCGTTAGACCATGCGGATACCGAAGTGGGTAAACCGAGAAAATAATATCAAAAATACTAATGTGATAATAAAAAAAAAATCATACTTAAAATTACGTATGAACAAAATATTTCCTCAACCATGGGATTATGGACAGAATGCATACATGAGCATTATCTGTGGGATACAAAAAAAAAAAATGTCCTCCCAATTTCGGGTCCTGGCTATGACCCTATGTCTTGTGAAGCTTACACAACCCCCCCCCCCCTTTCTCCAATATTATGTTTACTTTTCCAACAGAACTGATAACTAACCAAACATCGCCGGTGTGCTTGTTTACCCCTCGAGGATAGGCCAGCTAATGTACATCATGAGCATGTAAATAATAGTACCTGTAATACGGGCAAACAATTAATGCGATGCGGGCCTATCAATCAACGAGAATCACTAAATATAACTATACAAAGTACACATGGAGTGTACTGTTCTGTTATCAGGGTGTACAGGGGTCATATCTCTCAAATTGATGCAATATTATCCACTGTTAGAGTAAAGCTTGTAACCAAAATTGGGTAGGTAAAGATATACTTTTTACAAATAATATATACTTTTTTGTAATATTCATAGTATGGGTGACCTGGTGGTCTAGGGGTAAGGTGTCAAACTTTTGTACTGGGGTCCGGGGTTCAATCCTCGGTCCCGGCACAAATTTATCTGATTACCAAACCCTTACTCTACCTCTGACAAGACATCTTGTGAATGTGTGGAATGTCAGGCCACCACCGTGGTTCGGATTCCACATTAAACTGTAGGTCCTCCATTTCATCACACAATCACCCTACCATTACACATTAGCGTAAGTGCGTATAACCCGAACGGGTAATAAGACGCGGTGCTAATAATAATAATAATAATAATAATAATAATAATAGTAATTTGTTGGTTAAAGAAAATTATATGATTGATAATAAGTAAAGAATACCTTGAATTTATATTTGATAAATTTAAAATTTGTAAGTATATCCTACGTTAGTTAGACAATAAAATAAATATAATATTAGTGTTATATATGAAAATTTTATTGATGCAATTAAATAAAAATATTGGTAAGTTTAGAATACCTAACTAAGAATAATGTTGTCATAATTAAATTGATGAATAAAGTAAAATTAACAATAACTCACAAAGATATATTTATTTATGAAAATCTTAAAGTTGATAGATATTAATACAAGAACATAATTAATTTTTACTTTATTCATTAATTTAATTATGACAACATATTTCTTAGTTATGTATTCTAAACGTACCATATTTTGACTTGAATATTGAGTGATTCTCAACACGCATGGGATATTTGAACGGGTGAGGCAGACTCCCGTACGCCGATGTCATACTTGCATTGGGGTTGGTGGTCGTCATCTTGAGCAACTGTTGTGAGGTACGTAGGGGTAGGTTTCCACCAGCTAGTCAATAATATGGTATATTGTACAGTACTACCTGATGTTACAACTAAATTACATGTAATTATTAGCTATAAATAAACCAGACATCTGTAACAGTGTTAGGCCCGTTTATGCCCATGTCCCCCTTAGCTGGCTTCACAGACCACACGTTCCCTATCTCAAAAAGTTCGGTAGGGCATCTCCTATGGCCTGTTTAATTTTTGCACGCTTTCATTGAAACAACCTGTATATATATATATATATAGATATATATAAAGAGAGAAAGAGAGGGCGTGTGAATTACATATATAGAATGTGTTATGTATAGTGTATTATATATATATAAAGAGTACATTATATAAATATATATATAAAGAGTACATTATATAATATATATATATATATATATATATATATAGAGAGAGAGAGATAAATATAAATATAAATATATATATAAATATAAATATATATATATAAATAAAGAGTACATTGTTTATATATATGAAGCATTATAAATGTGTAAAAAAGAGTGCATTTTAATTATTAATACATATTAATATATATAGATAAATGTATAAACCGATAAAAATGAAAATAAAGGAAACAAAAAAAAGTTACTAGAAGATGGAGGAGGAAAAGTAAAAAGATACACAGACAAACTATAAGATTAGAAACTTCTTAAATCGTGTGCGAACTATCACTTATTCCTATCTTTAAGTTTTAATTCCAACGTCTATCGATCAAAACTCTCATTCCGGTCTTTCCATGTCAAGTATTGCCCGCCTACTTTCCTGGCTCATTTCATATTCCATCATTATATACGATATTAATTTTTATTTTTACTCTTTCTTACCGGTTAGTAATATTTCTCATTAAATAAAAAAATAAAATACTGTTGTACAACAGATGCTTGTCAGAACGAGTTTTGTTTCCACTTTCTTTCACTTTATTCAATTTTTCATTACTAACCCCTCTTTACGTTCCTCTTCTTCCTGTCTACCCTTCTTTGCCCTAATTTCCCTTCAATTTCATATTCAAGAAATTCCGTAATGAAGACAGTTTGATGAGAGATTGATTCCAGAAAGATACATTACAGTCTTTTTAAATTTTTTTTGTTTGCATAATATCGCAACACTTGAAATTTGACCTCCTCACTGAATATGTTATCCTGATACTACAAGTGCACTAATACAGATATATTCCATGTTTTATGAAAGGTAGCTTACCTTGTATGGTTATATTAAATTAAATTAGTTGTAAAATGACACATGAACAAGAGAATCGAACACGGAACTTTTGGAATGGGACACCAATGCTCTACCACTGAGTTATTCAAGACACATCTTGGGCTTAAGGTAATTATTTACTCATAATTTAGGACTGATTCTTTGATGGACGTGTGTAATCATCAACTACATAAATGAGGGACCAATTAATATCTAGGGCTATAAAATACCGCAACCATCTGCAATTCATGGAGCCTCATGTGTTGCAAAGTATATAATACTAGATTGTAATTATTATAAGCGAGATATAAACCTCCCACACACTATCCGTGCATACAACCCCTTCATCCGGCACCATATCCATGCATCCCTCCCCTACACACGGCACACTATCCATCATTCCAACCCCTTCATTCAACACACTATCGGTGAATACAACCCATTCATCAGGCACACTATCCATGCATCCATCCCCTACACACGGCACACTATCCATGCATCCATCCCCTTCATCCAACACACTATTGGTGCATCCCTTCCCTACATCAGGCACACTATCCATGTTTCCAACCTCTACATCAGGCACACTATCCATGTTTCCAACCTCTACATCAGGCACACTATCCATGTTTCCAACCCTTTCATCCGGCACACTATCCGTGAGTCCAACCCCTACATCAGGCACACTATCCATGTTTCCAACCCTACATCAGGCACACTATCCATGTTTCCAACCCCTTCATCCGGCACACTATCCGTGAGTCCAACCCCTACATCAGGCACACTATCCATGTTTCCAACCCCTTCATCCGGCACACTATCCGTGCATCCAACTCCTACCTTCAGCATACTATCCGTACATCCGGAACACTATTGGTGCGTCCAAACCCTTCATCCAGCACACTATCCGTGCGTCTAGTCCCCACCCCATGCCTGTTTCTCACCAATGACGGTGACCAGTATCAACAGTCCGAGGATGACGGAGGTGACGCCCATGACGATGACGTCAGAGAGCTGCTCGTCTCCTCTCCCGACGCCGGTGAGGTTGAGGTTGGCGGTGGCATTGACGGCGTATAGGTCGGCGCCGCCAAGGAAGGACTCGTTGTTGCAGAACAGGGCGACTCCGAACTCGGTTGAGTTACAGTCGGAGGCAGCGAAGGTGGTGTTGAAATAGGACGCCGCCACCGTGGAGGAGTTGGACACCTGACGTCACAAACACAGACATACTACACACTTTTTCTGGACTGTGATAATTTACAAACATGATCTATTTTACTAGCAGTTGTACAATCACAGCTAGAATTGATAGAAAACAGAATCTTGTTGTTGGTGTCGTCATCATTTGAATTAAAACATAATTTAAATAAATAGCAAATAGTTGATTGCGGACTGTGCTAGCAATGCTCCAGGCAGAGCTTGAATAAATATCAAATATTACATTAATAAATAATCAGCTAATAAATAGTTGCTGACTGTAGTATAATTGTTAACTACATAATTTAAATAAATAACAAATATTATATCAATAGATATTTGTGCCTGTATTATCATTATTCACAAAGAAATTTAAATAAATAGTAGATATTACATTAATAAATAACCAGCCAATAAATATTTGCTGACTGTAGTATAATTGTTCACTACATAATTTAAATAAATCTCGAAATATATCATGCTTACTATGCTAGAATTAATCCAGTATCTAAAAAAAAATATTTCGGGGAATATCTAGTGTTGTTTTTATAATTATTTAGGAATTCAGGGTATTTGTTTCATCATATGTAGAACTTGTCAATCAATAACCTATTACAGTCTAAGAATAGCCCATCTTTACTTTGTTACATCATAGGTAGGCAATGCCATCTTATGGTTTTTACAAGAATTCCCTTAGTATCACGTGTGCTAATGTGTTAGGTATGAGGAAGTTTGAATTTATAAGAAATATACCCACATTTGCGTGGGGAAAGAGTGGAAAATTATTCAGGGAAAAACACCCTCAGTACCAAGATTCGAACTTGGATCTCCCCGTAATCAGCAGTCCAGTTTATCGCGAGTGTAACGCCTTAGACCATTCAACCACTGAAACGGGTCACAAGCGAATCTGCTTGTTGCTGCTACTTGTTGATATAATTGAACGTTCCTTAAGCACCGCGTGCGTGAAGGGTAATGTATATCTTCCAACAAACTCCGTCTAGATTATCTTAACCTATGACAAACACGCCACCCAAACCCCAGTCTTTAATTTACTCACTGCTAAAGGAGAAACAAACACAAACTTCACCAAAGATAAACCTTTCGGCTATGCTGGGAATAGGGCTTGCTCTTATCTGATGTGAAGCCCTTGGCAACCTTTGTTTACAGGTCCCCAGTTATCTTACCTCCCCCTATCCCTCAACATTATGTTTTAAATTATTTTTTATTACATAGCACCAATATGATAAATTCTCGGCCTTAAAAATTATCAGGAAATGCCCTAAAAGTGCAATATGCAATAATTAATTATTTTGATATTATTATTTAGCACCGCGTCTTACTACCCGTTAGGGTTATACGCTTTAAGTACTAATTACGCTAATGGATTAGGAATTTGGAAAGTTTAATTAGAGGAAGTGAACCCGCATTTGCGTGGAGGGAGAGTGGAAAACCATTTAGGAAAAACCACCCTGTTCACCCGACCGAGATTCGAACCTCGATTTCCCCGTCCTCAGCAGTCGAGCTCAACACGACTAGCGCGTTAGCCAAATACGCCACCGAGAAGGGTCAATAATTAATGCTAGAAGCCGTGTTTTTATTCTTATAAGGGTTGATTTATCCCCAACCCCTAGTTCAATTTTCTTCCCCAGTAAAAGTGATATGTATAAAGATACAAAGAGAAACTGTGCCAAATTTGAATTAAAACGGTTAATGCGTTCAAATGTTATCGTGAGACATATCCACCATAGACAGAAAAATGCAAATAAGTTGTTTTTAAACTCTGACAATATTTTATAGATTGCCTATACAGGTAGCAAACCATACGAGCGCGCAAGCAAATATTTTCCACTCCGACTGTTTTTTTCTCGTACTTAAATCACGTTTTTAGAAGGTGGGGAGGTAGGGAGGGTTCAAGTATTTTCTTACGAGGTGTAAGAGGGGGAGGGGCATAAGTCATCTTACGTAAGAGTTTTTATCAAATGTTTATAGCAAGACAAAGTAAAAATTAAAAAAAAATCCAGAAATAATTAAATTAACTAGAAACTTTCGCTTATATTTTATCTACTTATGAAGAGTTAAACATATTTTACTCCAATTAAAGTATTTTAAAATCTCAAATCACTCACGCTGGTTACCAATACTTATGTCTAAGAATAATTTAGCGATTAAAATAATCTTATTTATAAAATCGTAATACATTACGTGGGATAGA
The DNA here is from genome assembly GCA_039000515.1 of Timema cristinae. NCBI lineage: Eukaryota > Metazoa > Arthropoda > Insecta > Phasmatodea > Timematidae > Timema > Timema cristinae. The sequence goes on along the minus strand of JBCFYV010000003.1, from coordinate 69,569,254 downwards.
TGGGTGTAGCGGAAGAAAAATTACGAAAAAAGGCATTACGTAATTTAAGGATGGTCCCTTATTATGTGCGGGATCCCTAAAAATCTGGGGGCTTCACGCAGCCACACCGTTTGCACAACTCTACGAGAGGCCCTAGCTGGGAATGGAATTCAAGATCCTCATCTGGTCAGGCAGACAAGCGGCTGAACTCGACTGAGGTGTCGGAGCCTAGGCCCGGTACTCACCATGCTGTAGTTGATCTGGTCCCAACTGTCGGAGCTAGGCCGGTACTCACATGCTGTAGTTGACCTGGTCCAACTGTCGAGCCTAGGCCCGGTACTCACCATGCTGTAGTTGACCTGGTCCCAACTGTCGGAGCCTAGGCCTGGTACTCACCACGCTGTAGTTGATCTGGTCCCAACTGTCGGAGCCTAGGCCTGGTACTCACCACGCTGTAGTTGATCTGGTCCCAACTGTCGGAGTCTAGGCCTGGAACTCACCATGCTGTAGTTGACCTGGTCCCAACTGTCGGAGCCTAGGCCTGGTACTCACCACGCTGTAGTTGATCTGGTCCCAACTGTCTAAGCCTAGGCCTGGTACTCACCACGCTGTAGTGGACCTGGTCCCAACTGTCGAGCCTAGGCCTGGTACTCACCACGCTGTAGTTGACCTGGTCCCAACTGTCTAAGCCTAGGCCCGGTACTCACCATGCTGTAGTTGACCTGGTCCCAACTGTCGGAGCCTAGGCCCGGTACTCACCATGCTGTAGTTGACCTGGTCCCAACTGTCGGAGCCTAGGCCCGGTACTCACCATGCTGTAGTTGACCCGGTCCCAACTGTTGGAGCCTAGGCCCGGTACTCACCATGCTGTAGTTGATCTGGTCCCAACTGTCAGAGCCTAGGCCCGGTACTCACCATGCTGTAGTTGATCTGGTCCCAACTGTCGGAGCCTAGGCCCGGTACTCACCATGCTGTAGTTGACCTGGTCCCAACTGTCGGAGCCTAGGTCCGGTACTCACCATGCTGTAGTTGATCTGGTCCCAACTGTCGGAGCCTAGGCCGGTACTCACCATGCTGTAGTTGATCTGGTCCCAACTGTCGGAGCCTAGGCCCGGTACTCACCATGCTGTAGTTGACCTGGTACCAACTGTCGAAGCCTAGGCCCGGTACTCACCACGCTGTAGTTGATCTGGTCCCAACTGTCGGAGCCTAGGCCCGGTACTCACCATGCTGTAGTTGACCTGGTCCCAACTGTCGGAGCCTAGGCCCGGTACTCACCACGCTGTAGTTGACCTGGTCCCAACTGTCGGAGCCTAGGCCCGGTACTCACCATGCTGTAGTTGACCTGGTCCCAACTGTCGGAGCCTAGGCCCGGTACTCACCATGCTGTAGTTGACCTGGTCCCAACTGTCGGAGCCTAGGCCCGGTACTCACCACGCTGTAGTTGACCTGGTCCCAACTGTGGAGCCTAGGCCCGGTACTCACCACGCTGTAGTTGACCTGGTCCCAACTGTACCTAGGTCCCAACTGTCGAGCCTAGGCTGTACTCACCATGCTGTAGTTGACCTGGTCCCAACTGTACCTGGTCCCAACTGTCGGAGCCTAGGCCTGGTACTCACCATGCTGTAGTTTGCAACTACTGGTCCCAACTAGTACCTATATTTGCGATACCCAACTGTCGGAGCCTAGGCCGGTACTCACCATGCTGTAGTTGACCTGGTCCCAACTGTCGGAGCCTAGGCCCGGTACTCACCATGCTGTAGTTGACCTGGTCCCAACTGTCAGAGCCTAGGCCCGGTACTCACCATGCTGTAGTTGACTTGGTCCCAACTGTTGGAGCCTAGGCCCGGTACTCACCATGCTGTAGTTGACTTGGTCCCAACTGTTGGAGCCTAGGCCCGGTACTCACCATGCTGTAGTTGACTTGGTCCCAACTGTCAGAGCCTAGGCCCGGTACTCACCATGCTGTAGTTGACTTGGTCCCAACTGTTGGAGCCTAGGCCCGGTACTCACCATGCTGTAGTTGACTTGGTCCCAACTGTCAGAGCCTAGGCCCGGTACTCACCACGCTGTAGTTGACCTGGTCCCAACTGTCGGTGAGCATAGTCCTGGTACTCACCATGCTGTAGTTGACCTGGTCCCAACTGTCGGAGCCTAGGCCCGGTACTCACCATGCTGTAGTTGACTTGGTCCCAACTGTTGGAGCCTAGGCCCGGTACTCACCACGCTGTAGTTGAGTCGGAGCCTAGGTCCGGTACTCACCATGCTGTAGTTGACCTGGTCCCAACTGTTGGAGCCTAGGCCCGGTACTCACCACGCTGTAGTTGAGTCGGAGCCTAGGTCCGGTACTCACCATGCTGTAGTTGACCTGGTCCCAACTGTTGGAGCCTAGGCCCGGTACTCACCATGCTGTAGTTGACTTGGTCCCAACTGTCAGAGCCTAGGCCCGGTACTCACCACGCTGTAGTTGACCTGGTCCCAACTGTCGGTGAGCATAGTCCTGGTACTCACCATGCTGTAGTTGACCTGGTCCCAACTGTCGGAGCCTAGGCCCGGTACTCACCATGCTGTAGTTGACCTGGTCCCAACTGTCAGAGCTAGGCCCGGTACTCACCATGCTGTAGTTGACTTGGTCCCAACTGTTGGAGCCTAGGCCCGGTACTCACCACGCTGTAGTTGACCTGGTCCCAACTGTCGGTGAGCATAGTCCTGGTACTCACCATGCTGTAGTTGACCTGGTCCCAACTGTCGGAGCCTAGGCCCGGTACTCACCATGCTGTAGTTGACTTGGTCCCAACTGTCGGTGAGCATAGTCCTGGTGGTAGTCCCCCAAGGCGATGAAACCTCGGGGTACTCCGCACCAGGGAGCAGCTCGTCCTCATCCTGCGACGGAGGGAACACTTCATTGCTGAAACTACTGTTTGGCGACAAGGCAGTGGGCCTGGTGGTCACGTAGTCCATGACGTCAGAGGTGGCGGCGTCATACTTGAGCTGGAGGCAAAGTAAGGGACAGAATTGATGTACACTCTGTGGCCCAAAAATATAAACCCCTTAATTTTGGGGTAGGGGTGGGAAGAGTGAGGAGGTGAGGTATTTAAATGGGAGAGAGAGAGAGAATCACGAGCTAAGAACAATATTTCTGCAGTTTTAAGTTTGTAGCACATTTTTTTTAGCCAAAATAGTTATTTTTTTACTAGTATCTTGTTTCACTACCCATTCATGACGTACTATATATATATATAATGTATTTTCCTAAAGGGTATTCCATTCTCCCTCCACGTAAATAGTTTACACTTCATCTTAATTCATCCATCCTCACTCCTAAAAATATAAGTGTATAATATAATTTAGTATGGTTTGACGGTGATGGGTAGAAAGGGGGGGAGGGTCAAATCCCAGCTGTATATACTGAGGTTAGTGTGTCCTAATTGGTTTACCTATCTATATTCACGCAAATGTGGAATCATTTAGTTCAATATGCATTACTCATCATTACTCTATTAGTATAAATATCATATACCCGTATAAAACTGATCGGGTAGAAACGCACTGTAAAAAAAATAAATGTTACCTTAATAATTGATTTCGGCCATCATAAGAATCGAATCAGGCTCACTTCAAATCTATTTTCACAGGAAACGTTATATTATAACTAGAAAAGATACACCAATTTCTACTTTAACTTATTCATACGTCAAGTCATATGAACTGCAGCTGTCACTTTTGATATATAATATCAATACATATAAAACAAAACTGATTATAATTTAGTATAATGTTATAAAATTTGACCTAAGAATATCGACTGTAATTTCCAAAAGGCTTTTTCTATGAAGATTGGACAAAGCAATTAACATCACTGCAGAGTCTTTGTGTCCAATGGAAACCGACCACTCTACAATGAAACTGCAATTATTATTATATTATTATTATTATTACAATACCGTTGTGAAAATTAATTGTATTCTTTAATTATCCAGTCCTGTGGATCTAGAATGATAAAGCACGTGTTACCTACCACCGGCAGATGAAATGTTTGAACACGCTGAGGTTTATTTTAATCAAAGGTATACCACCTGTTTACGATATGTTGCTGTAGCGATGAATACCCATGTTATTTGCAGGTGAATACACAGTCCTACTTTCATTGGAAATGTTTTATCAGACAACTACAAAAAGTTACCAGAAACACCCTTATATATTCATACATCAAGTCATGTGGTATACAGCTGTCACTTAGGATTGATATTATACTAGTAGTTCTGTGAAAAGTAGACCTCACTCCATGCTATTATCGTTACTACAGTCTTACTAGTAGTTCTGTGAACAGTAGACCTCGCTCCCTCCATGTTATTATCGTTACTACAGTCTTACTAGTAGTTCTGTGAACAGTAGACCTCACTCCATGCTATTATCGTTACTACAGTCTTACTAGTAGTTCTGTGAACAGTAGACCTCACTCCCTCCATGTTATTATCGTTACTACAGTCTTACTAGTAGTTCTGTGAACAGTAGACCTCCCTCCATGTTATTATCGTTACTACAGTCTTATTAGTAGTTCTGTGAACAGTAGACCTCGCTCCATGTTATTATCGTTACTACAGTCTTATTAGTAGTTCTGTGAACAGTAGACCTCCCTCCATGTTATTATCGTTACTACAGTGTTACTAGTAGTTCTATGAACAGTAGACCTCACTCCCTCCATGTTATTATCGTTATTACACTCTTACTAGTAGTTCTGTGAACAGTAGACCTTGCTCCCTCCATGTTATTATTGTTACTAAAGTCTTACTAGTAGTTCTGTGAACAGTAGACCTCACTCTCCATGTTATTATCGTTACTACAGTATTACTAGTAGTTCTGTGAACAGTAGACCTCACTCTCCATGTTATTATCGGTACTACAGTCTTACTAGTAGTTCTATGAACAGTAGACCTCGCTCCCTCCATGTTATTATCGTTACTACAGTCTTACTAGTAGTTCTGTGAACAGTAGACCTCCCTCCATGTTATTATCGTTACTACAGTCTTACTAGTAGTTCTGTGAACAGTAGACCTCCCTCCATGTTATTATCGTTACTACAGTCTTACTAGTAGTTCTAGGAACAGTAGACCTCACTCCCTCCATGTTATTATCGTTACTACAGTCTTACTAGTAGTTCTGTGAACAGTAGACCTTGCTCCCTCCATGTTATTATTGTTACTAAAGTCTTACTAGTAGTTCTGTGAACAGTAGACCTCGCTCCCTCCATGTTATTATTGTTACTAAAGTCTTACTAGTAGTTCTGTGAACAGTAGACCTCCCTCTATGTTATTATTGTTACTAAAGTCTTACTAGTAGTTCTGTGAACAGTAGACCTCCCTCCATGTTATTATTGTTACTAAAGTCTTACTAGTAGTTCTGTGAACAGTAGACCTCGCTCCCTCCATGTTATTATTGTTACTAAAGTCTTACTAGTAGTTCTGTGAACAGTAGACCTCCCTCCATGTTATTATCGTTACTACAGTCTTACTAGTAGTTCTGTGAACAGTAGACCTCCCTTCAAGTTATTATCGTTACTACAGTCTTATTAGTAGTTCTTGTGAAGAGTAGACCTCACTCCATGTTATTATCGTTACTACAGTCTTACTAGTAGTTCTGTGAACAGTAGACCTCACTCCCTCCATGTTATTATCGTTACTAAGGTCTTACTAGTAGTTCTGTGAACAGTAGGCCTCCCTCCATGTTATTATCGTTACTACAGTTTTACTAGTAGTTCTGTGAACAGTAGACCTCACTCCCTTCATGTTATTATCGTTACTACAGTCTTACCAGTAGTTGTGTGAACAGTAGACCTTGCTCCCTCCATGTTATTATCGTTACTACAGTCTTACTAGTAATTCTGTTAACAGTAGACCTCACTCACTCCATGTTATTATCGTTACTACAGTCTTACTAGTAGTTCTGTGAACAGTAGACCTCACTCCATGTTATTATTGTTACTAACAGTCTTACTAGTAGTTGTGTGAACAGTAGACCTTGCTCCCTCCATGTTTTTATCGTTACTACAGTCTTACTAGTTGTTCTGTGAACAGTAGACATCACTCCCTCCATGTTATTATCGTTACTACAGTCTTACTAGTAGTTCTGTAAACAGTAGACCTCACTCCATGTTATTATCGTTACTACAGTCTTACTAGTAGTTCTGTGAACAGTAGACCTCACTCCATGTTATAATCGTTACTACGGTTATAAGATTTTTCTCTTGATTTCAGGAAGTTATATTACTCACCGATTTAAAATATCCACTTAGAAGTCAAGGTGATATTTTAAATTGGTGATTAATTAATATATTTATGCTATATTTATTAGTATATTATATTTATAGAGAGTATCTGTTTTCACACGTGGCTTAATACTCTAGGTACGCAATATATGATCACATTAAGTTTTAATAAAATTCGTCTTTGTTTCTTGATCGTTAGTTAGTTTTAAATTCTAGTCACTATAGATTAGCTATTAAATGTATTTTTTTTAAATAGTTGCCATGCATAAGCGTTTAACTAGATTGAAAAATAAATCACTTACTTTTTATCCTAAAGGATAGTACGTAGTCTTACCTTCAACTATTACACTATGGATCCCTTTTATAGGCCTAACCATAGTGTAATAATGTGAGGTAATCTTGCTACATTACATGTTAAACCAAGGGTAACCTACATCGTTCTACTTAGGCTCAAAAAAGGTTCCTGCCGAATTTCATTAAAATTGATCGTCGTATTTGACAACTATTGGGAAGTAACCATCCTGTCAGATGAAATGACAAACGGTCAAGATAAAACAGGAACTCACTACGATCGGTCAATAACACTGATAATACAGTAACATAAAAAAATACTATCCACAAAATAATGTGTGCCTGTATTTTCTAAACGGTACTTGCTATGAAAATTGCACTGTAGCTCCGTCATTTGCAAACATCTTCAACAAACAACCAAGAAGAGGATCTTTTTGTCATTTCTCTTAGCTAGACTGTGATAGAGAGAGAGAGAAAAAACGATAAAGTGTGGATTATTTTTTTTAATTTATTTGAGGAATTTAACGTGCACTTTCCGAACCGACTGATTATATCAGCACCCGACTTATAAACCGACTTAAATCTAGCGCAGACACAACATCCAGACCCCAGCCATCAATTCATCACTGTGAAAGAGAAAAACTCAGATTTCACCAACAATAAATCTTTCAGCCATGCCGGGAATCGCACTATTGACCCTTAACTCAGTAGACAGATAAACTACTGACTGAGCTAAGGTATCGTATCAGAGTGTAGAAGATTAGATAAATTTTACTCGGATAGAATATTTATTAATTGTTTATCACCAAGTCTTACTACCCGTCCGAGATATACGCCTATGTACTAATTACGCTAATGGGTTAAGAATGAGTAAGATTGGATTTAGAGGAAGTGTACCTAAATTTGCGTTGAGTGAGAGAATGGAAAGCCAATTGGGGGGAGGAGGGGGGACTTTCGGTTTACTGGACTGGGATTCGAACCCCAATCTTCCCTGCATCGGCAGTCTAGTATATTGCGAGGGTAATGCCTTAGACCATGTAACCACCGAAGTGGGCTGGATGGGATGGAGAAGGAATAGATACACATACCTTTTTGTTTACAGGGTTTTTAGTGTATCATTGCTTAGGTAAGCAGAGCTTATTCAATCTGTAACTGTGATATACCCGCTTCTCTAACTCTGTTTCCTCTTTGACCAATCATGCAAATGTTCTCCTTTATAAACCTAACATCGGAACGTTTTTTTTTTGTTGTTTTATGAACCTAAAGTGAATTTTTTACTGAATGACTATATTGGCTTGCATTCCAATTTTTGTAGGATTTTTTTTTTATTCCCGTGTAAAAGATATCCGTTTCAAACTTTTCAGACGTTATTATTGATTATTATTATAGCCTACATAAAATTATAAGCGTCCCCACATAGCTGTAATGAGATGAATGACGTAATTTATTTGGAAAAAGAAATGAGATACAATGCTGATATTCATATTTTATAAATAATAATTAGCACCGCGTCTTACTACCCGTTCAGGTTATACTCTTTAAGTACTAATTACGCTAATGGATTAGGAATTGCAAAGGTTGAATTGGAGAAAGTGAACCCGCATTTTCGTGGAGGGAGAGTGGAAAAACCATTTAAGAAAAACCACCCCCAGTTCACCCGACCGAGATTCGAACCTCGATCTCCCCGTCCTCAGCAGTCGAGCTTTACACGACTAGCGCGTTAGCCAACTACGCCACCGAGGCGGGTCATATTTTATAAAAAAAAAGTGTTTTAATTATTACAATTTTTAGGTTTATATTTCCTTTCACTAGATGCATATTAGTTTCATGTAAAGACCAATGCCCATCCTTTAAGCTATATTATTATTATTAGCACCGCGTCTTACTACCCGTTCGGGTTATACGCACTTACGCTAATGTGTAATGGTAGGGTGATTGTGAGATGAAATGAAGGACCTACAGTTTAACGTGGGATCCGAACCACGGTGGAGGCCTGGTATTCCTCACATTCACAAGTTGTGATTAATACACGTCTTGTCAGAGGTGAATGAAGGGTTTGGTAATCAGATAAATCTGTGCCGGGACCAAGGATTGAACCCCGGCCGCCAGCATAGAAGTCTGATACCTTACCCCTAGACCACCAGGTCACCTTTAAGCTATAGAAAGACAACTCCACTGGGTATAAAAGGAACAGAGCTATTGGGGAAACCAGTTGGCTAGAAAGAGATGGTAAGTGTCTAAAAAACCTTATATTGCCATATTTAGGAGTGGAACGGTCTTATAGATTCTTGCCATGGCTATACAGCCATACATACAATTTTGGGTTAAATCATTTAGTAGGCATTTTTGACACAATCTAATGTTTAGAAAATTCTCACTAGATTCTCTAGACTTTATTTAGCTTAACAAATATTCTCATCATCATCATTTCTTCTACAGTGTTGGAGGGATATTAAATAACTGCTTGCACTTGATTTGAAAAGTAGAACATTTTTGTTAAAAAGACGTAGAAGAACAAAAAAGTGAAATTCCTATGGAATTCGCTTAGTAAATAATAATTTAAAACAGAAAAGTGAACAATCATTGATTTAGTTATTCCTTATTCTAAGGTGCTATTCTCAAAATAGATTAAGCTGCCGATGGCGGATAGAATGTGGTTTGATCTTGGTTGGGTGTACTGAGGGAAGTTTTCCTTAAATGGTTCCTCCCTCTTTCTCTCTCTCTCTCTCTCCCCGAAAGTGTGGGTACAATTCCTATAAAGTTAATCCTTCTTCATTCACAACCCTTTAACGTAATTGATACATAAATGTATAACCCAAATAGTTAAAAAGACATAGTGCTAAAAGAACAAAAGGAAAAATATTACTCCATGGCTGGTCATGCCCCTAGCGGCTTGGGAGATGTACTAAGAGAAATTTCCTATCTCTATACAACGCCCTACCAGACCCTTTACGAGTAAAACAATTCTTCTCACTCCCATCTCCATGGCAACGAGCTTCCCTCACGTCCAGACACTCACTTCAAGTGGATTTTTTTTATATATTTTTTTTGTTAATTTAGTTTGGTTTTATTTATAGCTCACCATTTTATGTATATATTTTTTTTTTTCGTCGTTGTCTCGCATCAAAGGATTAAGCGCTAGCTGAACCTTTGTAAGGTTCCCTCTGTTATAACAGATGACAGTTGACATATGGTTCAACTAGAAAGTGCCATCGTGCATTGACCAATGGATAGTGAAAGAGAGAGAGAGAAAATAAAGTAGGAAGGGGGACAAAGGTAAAAAGTTGAATTTATCATTTCATCCTGTTGATATTAAATGAAGGGGGAAAAAAAAGATCAAATTGGTTAAGGTTTTTAAAGTAATAACTTTAAATTCGTTTAAAGAGTTCACCAACCTAAATTGAATTAAAATTAAAAATTGTTTATATTTTATTTATATTCTTAATAGTACGCTTGACTAAAAATAGTCTTAACTATTTAAATTAAAGTAAAGGGTAAGAGAACGTGAGAAAATGTCAGTATTTTTTAAGTTAAAAAAACAACTTTTGTTGCCACAAATAAATAAGCAATTGTTCCAGTAAAAAAGTTTAGTTTAGTTTTATATTCAAAGAATTCTTAACAATTGTTTAATATTTTTTATGAGCGTATTGTAATTTGAATAGAAACATTGAAATTAAAAATAGAAAGTCTAGGTAATGTCCGACGATGCCTATGATAGATATTCAGGCAAGAACTGTTGAAATTGCTATGCGTGTAAAATAATAAAATAATTACTAAGCTTGTGTACTGAAGAAATATTCACAAAATAAATATTGACCTTAAACCGCAGTGTAGAGATAGTGGGCTAAGAGTAGTTTTTTTGCAGTTTTGATAGCAAAATTATTTTTCAGCATAATAAAACTATTATTTTCTTTAGCAGAAACAGTTGTTGAATATCTGTCAAGAGTGTCCTGAAATTTAATGATGCTCATGACGGTGACCTGGTTGTCTAGGGGTAAGGTGTCAAGACTTCTGTGCTGGGGGTCCGGGGTTCAATCCTCGGTCCCGGCACAGATTTATCTGATTGCCAAACCCTTCCTTCACCTCTGACAAGACATCTTGTGAATGTGTGGAATGCCAGACCTCCACCGTGGTTCGCATTCCACGTTAAACTGTAGGTCCTCCATTTCATCTCGCAATCACCCTACCATTACACATTAGCATAAGTGCGTATAAACTGAACGGTTAGTAAGACGCGGTAATAATAATAATATTATTATTATTAGCACCGCGTCTTACTACCCGTTCGGGTTATACGCACTTACGCTAATGTGTAATGGTAGGGTGATTGTGAGATGAAATGGAGGACCTACAGTTTAACGTGGAATCCGAACCACGGTGGAGGCCTGGCATTCCTCACATTCACAATAATAATAATAATGATAATATACTCATGACAGATATTAAACACCTGTTGATATCACCATTTGAAGAGAGCTAAACTTTTATATCTGTACTGAAGTAATATTTTATTTATTTTGGCCGAAAAAATATTTGCTATAAAAACTGCAAACACACAAGCCTTTTATCGCGTCCCCTACATCCACACCTTAAGGGGTGTAGACAAGGAAGGTGAAATGTAGTAAATACAGCCAAATTAGTGATGGGAGAGCAAAGGGATTATATTATTTCATACGCGTCTTACCAACCATCCATAGGTCATACATATTTAACCACCCTATCTTGTTTCAACCGTAGTCTTTTCGGAAAGTGCACGTTTAAATAACTCAAATAAATAAATAATAAATATTACTAACTAATATTTTGATAAATTGGGTATTTTAATTTATTTTTAACCCCGCATGTTATTTAATACCTGTTTGAATTATGAGCTTAGTGATTACTGTAATGTGTTAGGGATAAAGAAGATTGAATTTAGAGGAAATGTACATACCTTCGCGTAAATTGGGAGTGGAAAATAATTTAGTAACCCCTCCCCCAAGTATCACCGACTGGGATTAAAACTCCAATCCCCTCATCATCGGCAGGTCAATCTCTTACCGACGTGGCCAGATGTTTCTCAATTAACTTACTTCTCACCAAGGGCCAACATTATATTGGTTTCATGGACTGGGTTAGATGTGGAAACTTAATTTATTAAATGTATATATATTCAAAACGAGAACAAAGTACCTCATAATATTATAAATATTATTTTTATTTTAAGATTCATAAAACCCGCCTCAGTGTCATAGTTAACTAACGCGCTAGTCGTGTTGAGCTCGACTGCCGAGGACGGGGAGATCAAGGTTCGAATCTCGGTCGGGTGAACTTTTTTTCCTAAAAGTGTTAT